>JARKIC010000821.1:0-188508 GCA_029378375.1 Mycena olivaceomarginata | reverse complement strand
CAGGAATGGACAGGCCCCGCCTGCGTACTGTTGTCACCGAAGCCGAGCCCAAGCTCGATGCCAGAAGAGGGATGTTGCCGATTTTTACGGGAGAGTCGGCTCGGGATACGGGACACGGCTGAAATACTCGTCCTTGAGAAGCAGCGAGTTGTCGAGAGATGGTGCGGACTACGTGATACGGGTCGAGTGAGGGTCCTGCCAAGTCGGGGTCAGCATTTCCGCGACGACTGACTAGCTGATCCTTTGTACAGTGCCAGGTCGTGATGGCGGGAACCCGATGCTGGAGTACGACGGCGGGCTGCGATCTGATTCGGCGTGGTACTCTCTCTGGCCCCACAGCAACCTGCAATCGCACTTCTATGCCACTGAAGGATTCCGGGAGTGCTCACGGTCACTCAAATCAAGCAAAAAAGTTCCACGGTGGCCGAGAGAGTGTCCTCCGCGCCGCGAGCACCGCACCGCCGAGGAGATCCAAATCGCCAACGGTAAGAAGGCGATGGATACTGTGACAGCGAAGAAGTATCTTCAAGAGCTCGACAACATCTCCCCACAATATCAAGTTCATGTTGGAGCAACAGATGGATAAGTCGCGGGTCGGTTCGAAATCTTTGGCCTTTGAAATACATTCTCACCCCTCGCGTAGGAGCCATGGGACCAGAAAGAATTCGACGAGCTCATTGCGAAGTGGATTGCTGCCTGCGACCAGCCATTTTCGACCGTTTGAAGAGCCCGAGTTCCGCGCGATGCTCGAATATGCATACTACCACAGATCCTCCGAGGCACTGAAAATTCCGAACCGAAGGAATGTTCGTGAGGCCATTATGACCATTCATATGGATATGGTCAACGGATTCAAAGCCATGTTCGAGGTAAGTTTGTTCCTGGACATTTTTCTGATAATATTCACGGTATTGGTAGGAAAACACCTCTAACTTCGCAATTTCTCTGGATGCGTGGACTTCGTCGAATGGCTACGCATTCATGGCTATCATCATTCACTATATCAGCAATACCGGCACACTGGGTGAGTGATCAATCTGTTTCCTTCTCTTCGATGATTTTATCAGAACTTTTCTCAGAGGAATTGTCTTATTGATTTTCGGGAGCTTCGAGGAGAACATTCTGGAGAGAACATGGCGAACACAGTTTGGGAGACGCTGGAAAACTATGGTATTGAGGGTCGGGTGAGCTCAATTTCCGGCATCTTTGCACCGTCGTGAATCATCTTTTGTTAGATCATCTCGTTCGTCATGGACAATGCGTCGAACAATGACACGCTGTGGAGCACTTTGCAAAGCTCTGTAGCGCGAAAAAATATCAGTTTCTCCGCTCGCAATGGGCGCATGCGTTGCATGCCTCACACTGTCCATCTGGCGGCTCTTGTGGTACGTTTATCCTCTCATTTTTATTCCGAGAATTCTAAACTTACTGGGTTTGTTGGTTTAGCTCCTCGAGGCCATCGGTGTACTTGTCCAAGAGAAATCCGACGCTGCAAGCCAGCCTTATCAAGAAGTTGCGACTGAGCCGACGTCGCGGGATTACGACGAGAAGGCCGTTGACCATGACGATGGCGAGGAATCGAGTGAGGAAGAATTAGTCGCAAAAAGCGCCGGAACCATTGGAATGGCTATATTTAAAGTGCGATTCATTCGCTTTCTCGAGCTGTTTGCTGATATAGAAATTAGCTGCGCAAAATTGTTCGGTTCGTTCGTAGTAGTCCCCAACAACGTCAATCCTGGATCGCGCGGGCATCCGAGGCAATTTCCGCCGGGACCACCACTCAAGAACGTGTCACGATGCTTATATTGGATGTACGTACGCGTTGGTCTTCCACACACCAAATGCTTCGTAGGTGTCTTTTTTTTGGTGTACGTTCGATTCTGATGGCACGCTACAGGTCGCGCACTGGGATTTAAAGAAGCTATAGACGACTATGTTGCCCTCACACGGAACATGCGTCTGTACGAACTGAGCGGCGCTGAGTGGAATTCGATCCAACTTGTCTCTGAATGGCTCAAGGCATTCCGCGATGCTACGTCCCAGATGTCCGCCACCAAGCAACCAATGGTATCCTCGTCGCACGCCATTTTCTGCGGCTTGCAGGAGCACATCCGCCGGATTCTCAAAGCACTTCCGGATGACGTCGATTCCACACTCAAGAAAGCGCTCACGGACGCCCACCGAAAGCTCAGCGACTATTTCTACAAGTTCGATCAGTCCGAATATTATACTTGGGCGGCGCGTGAGTGCTTCTTTCTCTCGCCACCTTGAATATTGTCTAATTTCTTGTCAGTCCTCGATCCTCGGATTTCGTACGCAGGTCTTCGCAACGACTATGCCGACGACCCCGACCTCGTCGCTACCGCAGAGTTGGCCAAATCCAGTCTCCAAACCCATTTTGAGATTTACTATGCACAGCCCGAGATGGACACTACCTCTTCCGCAGCCACCACAGCTCCCGACAATGTACGGTCACCGGTGAAGAACTTCACCTCTCGTTACACGAAGCAGAGTGGTATACACAAGGAGAGCGAGCTTGACTATTACTTCACTTTGACTAGCCAGCCTCTTCCTTGGGACACCGACCCGATTATGTGGTGGAATAGTCACCGTGAAAGCTTTCCGAACCTGTATCGGCTCGTTCGGGATATTATTTGCATCCCAGGTGAGTTTCCGAGTCGTACTTGCACAACATATTTAATCTTGTTCAGGATCGGCGGTTGCTGTTGAGCGTGTCTTTTCCGGAGGCCGTGATCTCATTGGGATCCGTCGTGCGAGTCTCAACGCAGATACAATCCGGAGCCTCATGCTGGTCAAGGCACAACTCAAGCTTCAGCGCAAAGCGGTCACTGACCTTGTCGGGGACAAGCTATAGCCACTTACTTAACTCTAATACAATATGTTCCATTTTTTTCCGCCCCTGACACGACCGTATCACCGTAACGACCGTAATTTTACGGTCACCGTACCGTCCGATATTCTAAGTCATTGCTTCCGGGCCGTAATCCCACGGCCGTGTTCTTGCACGGCCGTATCCAGTACGGCCGTGACCGTATACGGTACGGTTGCCAGCCCTAGTCTCACACTGCCTCACGCGCCAAACTCGAGCCGAATCTCGAAGCATTCATCAACTCAGGACCCGGGAAGCTAGCCCAAGGTAACTCCGGCAAAAGTCAGTCAAAGTGGCCTCAAATCCCCTAACTTTTCCAGCTCTTTGGGCCTCAAATCCCCTACAATCCGTCTTTACCTTTACTGTGCGCTCAATTGCCTGTTCTTCGCTTGATGCTAAAACATTCTTCCAGAGCTCATGACACTGGTCCCCACAATGGATATGTACAATTCACCAACACGGGTGGTACCAACGACCAGAGAGGACATGATTTAGGCGATGAAGATGAACCCGTGCCCCAAGATCAGCGCACTCCCAACGGAACTGGCAACGGCGATAGAAGGAATAATGACCCCGGGGATGCGGGAACCGATGGACACGGTTTGAACGCTGCCGAGAACCAGGCCCCACCCCAGGATGACGCTGCCCAGAACCCAGGGGACGAGGGCGGAGGCGGGGACGGTGGAGGTCCTGCCACGATAGATGGTAACTGGGAAAGTCCAGTTCACAGGACAAATGTCGAACTTCACCTCAAACTCAACACGACCCAAACATACGCGGTCAATATTATCTACACTTTCGAGGTGGGATGCGTTCAAGTCTTGATTAGCATCTAACAATTTCCGTTAGTTTGCAATCAAGCGGGACACAAAAATACCCATCGATTTTGATAACCTGACTCGTCCCTTATCCCAGTCCGAAGTCATAGCTCTAGTCGATCTCAAATTGAAACTCGACGGGGTGAAACTGAAGTCGATCGCTCCTATGCAAGCATCGGCTTTTTGGCGCATCGAGAGAAATCAATTAATGACCGGCAATTGTGATTCCAACTTGCTCGAATCTGCCCGATAGCATCTAACGTCTCTTTAGTTTTCCCCGGGGGTTTGACCTCCCGGACCAGGTTTTGAAACGCGGGCAACAACAACAAACTCAGCAGGGGTTTCAAACTGCCCTTGGATATGCCGCCCATAGTCCCACGGCACAAGCAACTTTCTCCCAGAACCGGAATAATGGTACCACGCTTGAGGCCACTGACAGTAAAGTAACGTATTCAGTGTATCCTCTGGTCTTAAATGAATCTCGTCAAGGCTATGCCCAGGTGCCTCGTGGACTGCGAAATCGGAGACAAATGGGACGAGGACGACAAATCGTACTCCTCATATAATATTTGCTACCGGCCACAGGACATTCCATTAAACGCTAACCGGCCCCCACTTCCATCCTTTGGAAGTAAAAGTAGGCATGGGGATCAATCTCAGACCAGCGGCGAGTGTTTACCGACAACCGAGACTCCCAACTGACCCTGTGTTAACCAATTAAAGGGTTCAAAAAAACCGCTCCCACAAATATCTTTCGTAAATCGTAACCAAGTGTTAATTTGGGTGTCGGATCCAACATCGAAGTCGCGAAAACGTGGAATCATGGTTCTAATGAGTGTCAGTCCAATCTGGGTCTTGAGCACGAGACTGAATCCTTGCCATTCCAGAGTTACCTCGACAGCATCCGAACGGAAGAAGAGCTCTCCATATATGAAACCGAAAAGGTTGAGCTGGGGAGAGGGTCCCCACCTAAAAGTAGGTTTTTACCAATTTGCACTAGGATGAGTATAAAACCGACTAACAATATTCCAGCCGAAACCGAGGAACACGAACCGGGAACCATATCTCTTTCGATTGCGCAAGTGGGAGAGCAATGCGCACCCGGTTCAAATAAATTGCGACAGGGGATGGATCATCCTATCGCTTTTCACGAAAACTCAACGACCAGCTAGCCCTCTCGCTGACATCCCGACACATGAATATTTGGCGCGTGGCTGGGATGCTAATAACACCAAGTGGAGAAAGGTTATGTGGCCTGCACTGGACAAAGATTTTCGACCAGCGGTTCGCGAAGGGACACCACCTGTCCGGCAGATCCAGTGTCCGTGGAAGAAGAATTCAGCAATAGGAACAAAGCTGCAGCCGCAAGGGGAGGAGAATCAGAAAGTTTGGGACGCTATGACGCTCTGGTATCAGCATCGATGATATAAAGCATTACACCGGGCGGATTATTTCTTGTGAGACTCCGGAGAGTGCGAAGAAAATAAGCAATAGGAGTTGGCTGTTGTGTTAAACCGCAGCGATGCTCAGGCTGCTGGAAAAGATGGCTGCGAGAAGGGCTCGCCGTGTACCGGGTTGTTGCACTGTTCATGCCCTCCTGCAGATCACGCAGAGGTCAAAGACACAGCGCATTGCTGATGGATGTATCCCAGGCCTTCCCCTCCATCAGCCACGCCCACCTCATCCACCGCCTGCGACCGAGGCCCGTAACCGAACAGATCGTCGGGCTCATCGCCAGCTTCCTCGGCAACCGCACCACCACCCTCATCTTCGACAACTACCGCTCTTCCCCCAGCGCTGTCCCCAATGGCCTCCCTCAGGGATCGCCGCTCAGCGCGCTGCTGTACCTAATCTTCGCGGACGAGTTCCTGGGCAACAGGACGACGAGGTACATTGACGACAACACTTGGCTCGAGGTCAGAGACAGCGTGGAGGAGACCACCACCGCCCTGCGCGACCACATGGAGAACGACGCCATCCCCCGCTCCAAGCGCCTGGGCCTGGACTTTGACCTCCCTAAATTCCAGCTCGTACATTTCGTCTCGCCCCGCCGCACCGCGACCACTACCGCCCGGTTCCCCTCGTCATAGGCAACATTACCATCGCCGCCTCCAACTGCGTACAGCTCTTCGGCATCATCCTCGACAACAAGCCCTCGTTCCGCAGCCACGTTGAGCTCGCGCAGAAGCATGGTACCAAAGCCGTCCTAGCGCTCTCCCGCATCTCGTCCCCCTCCTTCGGACTCTCCCACTCGTACATGCGACAGCTCTTCCTGACTGTCGTTGTACACAGGATGGAGTACCTGCTACCAGTGTGGTACAAGCTGGTCTCCTCGAACGAGGACGCACGCAGGTCGGGGACAGTGTGGATTGCGAAGGCCCTCGGGAAAGTACAAAGGCACGCCGCC
This sequence comes from Mycena olivaceomarginata, assembly GCA_029378375.1. Taxonomy (NCBI): domain Eukaryota; kingdom Fungi; phylum Basidiomycota; class Agaricomycetes; order Agaricales; family Mycenaceae; genus Mycena; species Mycena olivaceomarginata. The sequence continues at coordinate 182,393 of JARKIC010000821.1, read as the reverse complement.
AGACTCATCATGGGCGCGCTACGGACGACGGCCACGGACACGCGGATTTCCATGCGAATCTCCTCCCCGTGCATATCCGCCTGAACCGGTCGGCATTCAATGCAGGCGTGCGCCTCGACACCCTCCCTTCCTCCAACCACGTCTGCCACATCTGTCAGTGGCCTTGCTCGGGTTTATCTTTCGGTCTGATGCCTTTTGCCTAGATACGCAAACTGTTTCCTGGGAGTCCTGGATGCATATCGTGGCGGGCTGCATTACTCATATTTTAAGCAGATGCCTCCAAACTCATTGTACTTGTTTATCCACTTCCTAATTCGCCCTTTTCTTCCCATCCACTCTTCAGCCTGCTCCCGTTCCACCATCTTAGTCGCCTCGAGGCTTACATATCTCGCATTCATTTTTCTGAGCATCACAGTTTAACTTTTAGCCACGGGCTGGGCGCGATGATGCATTGTCCATTTGAACTGATCACATGCCCGCGAAACTGCGCTCAAGGCCCGCTCAAACGAGCCCAGCCGACGTTGCTTCTCCACTTCCCCTATCATGTTGCCTCCTACCACTTTTCTGCCGCCCCTCAATGCGGGTGTCCCTGCAAGGATTTCCCCCTCTGCAACTTGAAGATGATGCAAGCTTCGAGACTAAGCATGTCAAGCACATTCAAGACCTGAAGACAAACGCAACGCTCAACAGCTCCGTCTTTAGCATGTCGCAATCCACCAGAGTTCCTACCCTCTGTCAAAACCTTTCGACCTGGTCCTCCACAGAATGAAGCAGAGCCAGAGATTGTTATTCAAGAATATCGAACAGAATTTGCTCAAGGTTACCGCTCCCTTCTCTCCTTCGCGCTTTGATAACAACGTTCCTCCAATGACGCCGTCCGCGAGCCGAGGCGCCGCTGCCAGCTTGCTCATTGTACTACCGAACTCGACACCGGTTCTGCCGGGTGCACCATAGTTGGCTGTGACGTGGCCATCGCTCCAGGGAAGAAGACGTGCAGTGACCTGGCACATCGCAAAGTCGAGGAGCTTCACTTCCTGCGTGGAAAGGCAGCGTTCACCCTACGCGGGAGGCAAAACCTACGCCTGGAACTTTGGTCACGCGTGACGTCACGCTGTGGCTGTGCTCTGGGAGAATGCTTCCCCCAGGCCCCCTCTTCCTCGCTGGCGCGGTGCCTTTTCGCTAGCACTGGCCTTTCCGCTGGCGCTGGCCATTTTTCCGAATTTTTCTTTCACTCCGTCAAGGTGAGTGCAGCTTCTTCGCAGCTGCAGCAGCGCGTCGACCGTGCTTCGGCCGGGCCTCCCGCCGAACTGGTTCGGGGATAGAAGGCCGTTGGCCTCAGCGCGACAGCCACTCTGTAAGTACCGCCTCGATGACCTTCCCTAATCCCTCTTCCTCCGCCATGGGCTGTTAACCTGATCGACCATTGGTTCGCTTCCTGTTCGTAATAGGTCAATGTGAGTTTCTATTTGGTCGATGCGAGTTCTCATCCATATTCTTCCAATAGTCGGTGAGTGTTGGCTCCATTGATGTGTGCGCGCTGGCTCACCCGTCTACGTTCTTCTCCTTCTTCTCCCAACAGCCGATGAGTTTTCCTCGCGATTGACGGGTCTAAGCTGCCTGACCCGTCCGCATTCTTTTTCCAACAGTTGGTGAATCTTTGCCGCCTCGACTGCTGTGTCGACGTTGCCTGACCGTCCGCATTTTTCCTCCAACTCCAACAAAGAGTGAGTTTTCGCCTCACGTGATGCGTCCACGCCGCCTGACCCGTCCGCATTCTTCTTCCAACAGCCAGTGAGTCTTTGCTGCCTGACACGTCTGCAATTCTTCTTCCCACAGATGGTGAGTTTTTATATCATTGAATCGTCTTGTTGACCCCCGCCCCCCCCTCCCAGCCTTAGAGGAAGCGTCCCGACCCATTACGCGCTCACCACGTCCTCATGTTAACAAAATCCCACATCTTCCGAAGGGCTGCCAACGTGAATCGCGAAGACGAGATCGATAGTGCTGTCCCACAAATGTATGAGGTTTCCGATGACCCGCACTCACATCCACATCACCACTACACTAAGTGAACAAAACAAATGTCCGATCGGTTTTTTGATGAGATTTATCCTATTGATTCAGACACTCCTCATGAATAGCACGAGATTGGGCACGGTGAAAGTGCTGCCAATACTGCCGCCGTGCCGCCAGCACCGCCCCTCTGCCGCCCCCAAGTGCCGCCCTCAAGTGTCTGACTGCCGCCCCCGCAAAAGCAAAGTGCCGCCCCAGTGCCGCCCCCAGAGGCGGCACTTTTGTCACGCTGCCGCCACAAAGAATGGAAGTATAGATAAATATTATAATGTATCTGAGTTTATTAACAAGATCTTTTTACCACTTAGAGGTGATTGCTCCTGCGCGAAACTGTTATAAGCTACTACTTAGGGCTTAACTAAATCTCATTTCCCTCGGAATTGAGTTCTACCCAGCCAGGAAACCTGTGAAGAAAAGAGCGAGTTGAGGGCGCTGTTACCATAACAAATGAACGGTTTACCTAGACCTTTTCTTGTGCTGTGTGACTTGAACCGACTTTTTAACTGGGCCAGCCTTCTTACTGCGACTAGGGTTGCGTCGGGGACCCAAGGAGGACTCTGTTCTATTCATTAGTTCGGGCTTCCCCGCAGCTAGGGACTTACTTCATCCGCTTCGCCGGCGGCTCAATGTCCGTGTCCCTAGTCCGTTTCACACTCCCCTCTCCAACGAACGGAAGATCTCGTGCAGATAGAATGAGTTTTCCAGCGTGTTGGATGTTGATGGCTGGCCGTGGAGCAAATGAAACTGAGGTCCAGTCGGCTGCACGGCGATAGAAGACCAATGCCAAGCTGGGTTCGTAAACGGTATGGGTAGTTGAAACGCTCCTCCCAGTCAACAAACTTGCTGGTTGTCATCCGCGATTCCCCTGCTCTGCCAATTGGATCGAATGACCGCCACATGACATTGACAGCTTGCGGAGGCGAGGATAGAAGCTCGCCCGATTGAATACGCAGGAATGTATCACCATTCAAATCCCAAGGCTCTCCAATGGAATCGTGAACTGCAAGCAGCTGAAGGAGCCCGAGCCAGGACCCCAGATCTTTTGGTTCGCCTCGGAATCTGAACGCATGATTTCGTGCGCCGAAAGGGCATCGAGGGGAGCAGTAAGCATTGCATCCAATCCCGGGCTGGCTTTGAACGAACAACTCTTCATCCAATCGAGCGAAGCCAACCACTCACAAATGGGCTTTGGAAGTCACTGGGATCTTCACACTTAAGGTAAGTAATCTTGATGGTTGATGCCATCACAAAGTTCCCACGGCCAAATCTCGGGTTGCGATTTTTTTTTTTTTTCGTATATAGGACAGGACAACTGCTGGACATACCAAATTATTACTGAGAGCCTGCTGCAACTATAGGGGCTTTAATCTCCGCAACGGCGGGAAGGCCACCGCCAGATATACAGTCTTCGAATTAAAAGTACGCTTTCCGCGCGCATGTAATATAGTGCAGACCTCTCTCAGTAGTTAAGTGCTCGTGATTAACGGTGCCGTTTAAATGCGACTGTGACCCCAATCCCAACTTCAAGCAGTTTTACATAAAATTGAAGTTCATATTAACAGCAAAAGAGTACACCGCCAAAGTGTCGTCAGGTTGATACCAGCTGGAAAGTCCACATGGCGGCCACATTTATTGACGGACCAGCCAGCTGCCAGCAAGATGCCAGCTGTACCTTCCAGCCGAAATTTCACCGATGACGTGGATATTTTCGAAGCGCAGGATGTCCCGGAAGGCGTGGATATGATTTGTTGGGGGATGAAGAAAATTGCGGAGCCGCTGAAGGGGAAAGTCGTCGAAATTGGTGTCGACGCCACATGTATGTGCCCGTAACCTAATTAGGAAAGTGAGACTGACGGCGGCGCAGATAACACGAATTCAAAGCACCTGGAGTTATATAGTATCATGGGCGAGCAGGATGGGGCGGGGTTCCCCTTGTCGTACCTGCTTCTCTCGACCGCGTCGTCAATAGATCAGAATAAGCGAACGAAGGCACTTACGGGGTGGGCCAAATGCGTCCGCGACACGTATGGGATCATTGTAAAATTCACGCACGTCGACAAGGACATGGCAGAGATCGGGATGCTGAAAGATGTGTGGAACGCGAAAATTAGTCTCTGCTGGTGGCATTTACGGCGGGCGGTACGCACTCGGCTGTCGAACGCGAAGCTCTCGACTACTCCATACGATCCCGGGCGAGTGCACGCACCTGATCAAGAGGAAGCTTTTTGTAGCATTTTTATAAATTGGTGGGATGGGAAATGTCACAGGTTTTTTTACCTGTTAATTTGAGTGAGGTTTAAAGATACTCGAAGCATGCCACCAGCATTGGCACCTGGATTGACTGAATAAGGTGTTGTGAAAAGCAAAATATGAGATTTTCTATGAAGGAGAGGACAAGAACCCATCCAGGGTCCAGGATCTCCCTAAGCAAGGCACAGGAAAGTCAGCACACTGTATTAACATCCAATGATGATCTTCTCCAGACCTTATTGAATATTTTAACACACCAGTATTATAGCGAGCAGAAAATTAAAGTTCCTAGACTTTAAATACTGTGAGACCCATATTTGTTTTCTAACCTATAGGTTTATCCCAGTGAAATTGCATCACCCAAACACTCTTCCGACCATTGCAGATTGTTCCAATACCGTTTTGAGTGCTTCCGAGGCCAGTTTACAAAAAGTATCAAAAAGTTTTTTTCAACTCCCCTCGGGACCCCCCCCCCCTCCCCACGTACGAAATTTTAATGCCGAGTTCCCCTTGGATGGGTCTGCACTACGATTTGCCGAAGGCACGGATCAAACGATCACGTGAGCATGCTTTGTGTTACCTTGACAACCCCATCATCCTAGATACTGCGATGAGCTCAACAAACATCGTCAACTGGAATGGGATGGTCTTGACACAGGAGGGTCATGCACAGATGGAGATGTACCACAAGTCTTTCGGTACGTCTCGCAAACAGATACGCGAGGTGCGAGGTCAAACCAAGGGAGTCTGTGCTCTCTGCTTTGGAGACGGTCCACTTCACCGCTGTGCTAGGGTGCGTCCCCAGTGAATAAGTGATCAGGGTTGTCGAACCCTCTTTTTCTGTTTCTTGCAGTGCAAGGTGGTCTCCTACTGTTCTAAGGAGGTATGTTTTCCTTCCCATTGGACTTCATCGTATTCGGTTGGAACAAGGTACGCATACGCTTCGCTCCGGCGGCAAGTGGATCAGGTCGAAGTCTTGCTCAGCCACATTAGGTAGATAATTTACAACCGAATACATGGGGAAGTGTAAATATCAAATATGGTGAAACGTGGCAAATGGACTCATATTTGCGAGCGTGCTTATTTCGGTTTCAGAGTTGAGTGTCTTTCAGTGGACGCCGCCACGGAACCTGCACCAAGAAATCAACATAACTATGGGATTAGACAGTAACGCACCTTGGAATCCGCCGGAATGACAAAGTGTAGCGATATGTGAGCTCGGTCGGCTCTAGATCCAGGAGCTTTATGACATGGAAAAATAAATTACAGCAGCGGGCTTACCAGTGAGACATTCGATGGGAGAAATCCAGGGGCGCATGCGAATGGTCATGATGACTGACGCGATGTGTAAGTGCATGATCTGTAAGGATAATGAACATCCTGACCATCAGAGCTTGTTAAGGAACAAAGATGAAACAAACTCAACTGGGATGTGCGCACAGAGGCGACGACTCGGACGACGTGAAGGTTTAGCTAGGAATTAGTATACGCACCTACCCCAATGATCAGCTCAGAAGCCGTGGTTAGCATGGATTATGTTACCTGTGCGAACCGCGCAGTTGAAGGTGCAGGCGTGTCGGAAGCCAGGAGAGAAGCTTTGCAGGCCGACTCTGGCAATGATGGAGGAACACGGCGTGAGCCGCACTTGCAGCATGGAGTTGCAGTAAAAGCCATGGTCAAGAGGGCGAGATCAAGCGTGCACTTGATTCTTGAGGGGAAAATCTTGAATGCTTGAACGGAAGTTGCGTTAGCGTTCTTCTGGCTTGCAAATTAGGTGCTCATTCACACTTGATGATGATTGAGGTATGTAGACCGGGGGGATTTAGGACAATTGGGAGCAGAGAGATGGGGGCAGAAAGCAAGAGGCGCCGAGGGGACACGACGCCGCGCAGTAGATATATGTTGACGTGGCTCCACATGCACGGCAGTGGAAGGATGGTGGAGGAGCGGAGAACTCTGGAAATGGCATAGCTCGAGGCTGTAAAATTAGTTGACAGACACTGCCTTGCAAAATGGAATCCTCGCTTCCGTTGGGTGCGGAAATAGGCGGCAAGGCAGGACGCGGAATGCAAGGAACGTAAATGGAGCTCAAGAAGCTGATGGTAGAACGTTCCATCAATGAGTTTTGGCAAAAGATTAAAGATACGAAATCAGCTGCGTGAACTGCGTGCTGCGGAGAAAGGAACTGCGCATGGGTCACTTGTCCTATCGCAAATGTAACGGCTGTGCTGGACAGACAGAAAATCGAAGATGGAAGGGGTTAATCCAAGGACCAAAAGGAAGAGCAGAGGGGAAGCAAAAGGAGGATGATTATACGCGGATATTGCACAGCCGAACGAGCAAAATGTTAAAGAACACTTACTTAATTTAGCACATGGTTTGATCATGGGTTCAATTGGTCTGAGGCAGCGTGGAAAAGAAGAAAAAGCCAAAGGAGTTAACACTGGATGAAAGGCAGAGAAAGCGAGAAGGAGCATGGATATAAGGGGAAAGAGCACAGCATTTCTACCATCTCGTTAAAGAACGAATAATAACAATTATGCCCGCAGTGCCAAACCAAGGATTGGTCTGCGATTCTGGTATATCCCGAGTGTACTGTCGTTTAACATCCTTGATTTCCAGGCAACTGCACAAAACCGCATGCAGCAGGACGGAGGAGTCCACGTTGCGCGTCGACAAAATCCTCCAAATTTTCTCAGCTAGCAAATTCCTGGAGATGCAACTACAGACCTGCGCGGTCCTGGCATGCGACCTCCTCGACAATCCGCAACCCCGCAAGCCCTTCATCGTGCGCGTCGACATCGCCGTGGAGCCCGTGGAATCCGACGATCTTCTCGACGTCTTCGATGGGCGGCCCGTGCGTACGCCTTTGCCGGGCATGGTACAGGTGAACGGGTTCATGTCTCTGCCGGACGAACTTTTGCTCGGGGGGATGGAGGTTTGGAAGCCAATCAGAGAAGGACTGGACGAAATCGGCGAACACAACGTTTGCGTGGGAGTCCTCCAGATGTCCAAGGGCAACAACCTGCTCAATATGGCACCACTCATCGTCGATCCAATCATCCCCAATCTTGTGCGCACACGGCCCCAATTCGAATCTCACAACGCTCTCACGGGAAAAGTTGAGATGAGACCACAGAAGCTTGATACCTTGATCGAGTGAGACTCTTTCGTCTTCCTGAATAATGATTGTTTTTCTTGACGTGTCTCAGGTTCATGAACAATCACATCCGTGCCGACAAGGCCAACAGACTCGGCCTCCGTACCAATATGACGGAGCCGGATCTGCAAGTCATCAGGGATGCGGCTACAGGACGGCGCCCCAGCGAGGAAGACCCGTTTGGCTCCGGATATGCTGCTTGGATTCTACGGAGAAAGCTGGCAACAGTCCCGGAATACCAGAAGTACTTTATACAGATTCCTAAAACCTGAATGACCCGGTCTTGTTCCTGTCCATCTGATCTCGGTAATCGAACCCAACCACCATCATCCAAATCTAAAAGAATAATTGAATGCACTCTGGAGGAAAAACGGCGAGGTCCAGCGTGAGAAATAATCGGATTTACAGTGTGCACCTCCAAGGTTCAATCCCAAAAAGGAAACAAAAAACCCAATGATTTTATAAAGTGTTTGAGAAGTATCTATTCGTGGTATTCTCTACTGTGGCTGTGGTTCAATGTTTTCAACTGCAAGTTAAGGTTATATTCTGTTGGTAGCCTTGAGTTTACGTCCGCGCTCAACTGTACACATCACGCGGTGCAAGGCCCAACCCCACTATATGGGGATGAAATCCGAGCTAAGTATATAGACTGACTAACGTGACAATTCATCAGGGTCCTTCCTACATTCTCCCATGCAACCCGATACGCTTACGCTGCACGACATTCTACAAACTGATGCCCCATTAACCAGACAGGCCCGCCTTCCACTCCGGGCTGCAAATGTGCCGAGCACACGGCATTCAAAGATGTCCCAGGTCCCTTGTCGATCCCCTGTATTACTCCGACTCCTCACGCCATCAGGTCGTGCATTTGCCACGGGCTGGAAAGTGCAAAATATCTCAGGCACTCTACCGCCATGTGAAATGTATTGGCCTGACAACGAACTGTTCCCAGAGCATGGGCAGATCCGACCGAGCGACTCGACCTCGACTACCGTATGTAAGCTCTTACCGCCGTTTTCATTTCTGGAAACGAAAAGAAAAAAACACACATAACTGATTTCACTGTCGCCAATCGCCCAGACTGGGAATAGGGGACCCGTATATCGTGTATGGTTCTCTTAGTTAAGATTTCTCCCGCTCATTTTGCCATCCAGCAAGCTGGCGACTGGATGTGTCTCAAGTGCAACTATTGCAACTGGAAACGCCGCAGGGTCTGCAATGCTTGTTTCCCTTGTGAGTTTTATATCCTCAATTGTTTGTCATTTGTAATTTCTCATTGGTGACAGACGCTCATGGAAACGGCGAATCGATCCATCCCTCAGTTCAGTTGGAGCGTATCGCGCAACTCATGTTGCAGAGTCCTCAGGTGGTGTTTTCCAGCACACCTGCTTTATCCAACATCATACACTTCCCTCCGCCTCAACCGGCCATTTCTTCGGAATCGTGGGCTGGGGAATTCTCCCCACCGGCTGCGGTACCAAATCCTGGACGAGGTGTGCTAGATATGCTCCCCGACACGGCATCACTATCCGTCTATGCTGGGAACGCCCCGCGGAAAAAAAGATTTATCCGCGGCTGCTCTAGGGATCTTCCGGAACCCACTTCCGGAACCCGTCCAAGTGAACTCTCCAGCTCACTTGCGGCCCCTTCGGTGGCTTCCCTTAACCTCGGCAGCCCCTTATCCCCAACCGACTCGGATTTGGAAAGACGGGGCGATCGCATTTCCCCTTTGCACCCATGCATCTGGTGTCCCGATCAGAAGGAACAGAACTTAATTAATGCCTCAAGTTGTCGGGCGCCCGCCTTTCTTCATCACAGCATTATTTGCAAGTTTAGTTGCGTCTAGGTAGGTAGGTAGGTAGATAGACGGCGAACGCCGGTTTGCAGGGATCGCCCCGGTGTCGAGTGGAAATTTTGATTCCCTACGTACAGTAGCTTAGCGCGGATGGATGTTAAACCTCTTATTTGGTTCCTTTTGCCTCGGAGTACCAGTGCCCTGTTCTGTCATTCACAGACTCCAGCACCTGGAATCACTGCGCTTGAGTAACCTTCAGAGTTGACGAAGTTACTCGGCTCGTGTCCACCCGTTCTGGTTGCGCTATGACGAGCGTGTTGTTAATCTTCCATCCTGAAATGGATGTCGATGCGTTGGGCGAGGTAGAAGAGAGTGCATGTTCACAATTTGTGTCGGTATGAGTCTGTAGGACGGTGGTTTTGGGGGATGGGGGGTTTATATTCGCGTGGTCGACAACATGAACGACAAGTTTACCAAAGACAAACGTAGCCTGTATGTAGTACTGCACCGGTGGTTATCCATGCAGAAATCTTATTGCTATTTTCAAAATGACACTACAGAGAGAAAAAACTTTTGAGAGCGGGAGGTCTTGCGTTCGAGCCGGGACCGCATACGAAAGGTTCAATTCGTTTTCAAAGTCACACACCAAATGGCCTTATGGATTGAACGAAATACCGTAGTATCGGCACTGGAGACACAGCACTTGAATATACCCTTAGAGATCATGCATCTGTATAACATATCCAAGATTTAAGTCGATCTGAGACCTGTGTCCCGAGTTACAGCTGTCCTATGCGGAAACATGGTGAAAATGGCAAAAAGTTTATTTTTTGATCCCATCAAAAATTGTAAGGGACCATCCAGGCTAAGGGCCCGATCGTGTGCACTAGATTCGTGTTAGAATTGCGTTAGATTCTAAGAATAGAATCGGCCAAGTAAGATCCGAGCGGAGGCCCCCGATCACCCGTGCTGGGCTATATAAGTATGGAATAATAGAGTGTACCGGCGCGGCATTTCATGCGGGATCGCGGCGCGAATGTCGCCCGAGTACCATCGCAGCATTGATCGATGATGGGGTTTGCGATCCGACTTGCGGCATTGGCATCCTCCGGCAGTCATCCCGCTGCCGGGCCTGATCCGATAGAATGTAGCCCATTCTATAATTGCTAGTGGGATGCGGGCTGAGGCAAGCTCTGCTTGAATACCTCCTCGTAATTAGCAGAATGAGTGAATGAATGATCAAGACACAACCAATTTCCGTGCCCGCGGCGGAAGAGCTCACTGCAACGGCACCCGGTTGACGGTGTGGACTAGGTCCCGCCCCATTTCATCATCATCTGAGTGGAATATGTGTGGCCCGTCCCGCCGCAAGCACCAAAATTGGTTGTATCTTGATCATTCATTCACTCATTCTGCTAGTTACGAGGAGGTATTCTAGCGGGCCTGGAGGGTTTGCATCGGCCCCCATCCCACTGGAATTGCATTAGAATCCAATTATAGAATGGGCCATTCTATCGGATCAGCCCCAGCAGCCGGATGATTGCCGGAGGATGCCGATGCCGCAAATCGGATCGCAATCCCCATCATTGATCAATGCTGCAATGGTACTCGGGCGACATTCGCGCCGCGATCCCGCATGAAATGCTGCGCCGGTACATTCTATTATTCCATACTTATATACATAGCCCAGCACGGGTGATCGGGGGCCTCCGCTCGGATCTTACCCCGCCGATTCTATTCTTAGAATCTAAGGCAATTCTAACGTGATTCTAGTGCACACGATCAGGCCCTTAGTTAAACACATGCTGTATAATACACATGCGGGACCGCAGAACCGGGAGCGCAGACAAGATGTGGGAATCCTGCCTTCCGGAATCCCGATAGGAGCTCTGAGACCGCCTGACAGCCATTACAACATCGACGATGACTATCGGTGGAGTGGCAAGCTCACTATCACCGCTGACCTCTCCATTTCAATTTTATTTAAAGTGTTGCGAACCGGCAATTTACACTTACATACTTTCATGCCCTTGAATCCCATCGATAATCCTCAGCTTCAAGAGGTAGGGGACATCCATTCCCCGCCAACGTCACGTGAATCGTCCAAATATGGGTATGTCGTAGAGATAATTTTATTGTAAATCTTGTGGGCACTTTGGCCCTTATCTCTTCCATGAATCTATAGAGATACATACTGATAAGGTCCCAAAAAAACTGCTAAGTGCTCAAGTGAGAATTGACTGAGGAGTTGTGCTCGGAAACGCGACGCCAAATTTGTGTCCATTTTGGCATCAAAAAATGATGGCAATTCCGTCGCAACTTGCGAGCACATCTCGTCGCTCAGTTTTCACTCGAGCACTTAGCGGTTTTTTCGGGACCTTATCAGGATGTATCTCTATAGATTCATGGAAGGGATAAGGGCCAAAGTGCCCACAAGATTTACAATGAAATTATCTCTACAACATACCCATATTTGGACAATTCACATGACGTTGGCGGGGAATGGATGTCCCCTACCTGGTGGCGCCTGGGGCGCCTGGTTCAAATGGATCACCTCCTTCATGGGACTTTCAACAGCATTGGCGGCATTTGGAATGGTCTCTCAGGCCTACCTCGGCTCAAGCATCAAGCTGCTCATACTAGGATCGATCATTGAGACAGGACGGAGGCTCTTTCAGTGGATGATAGTTCGGTTCAGATTTCGTCTGTGGTTTTCTTGTTCTTATTCCTGCTGATTTAACGCACGCCACCCGGAAGAATACTCAATGACTGCCCGATTCCACGAAGGTGATCCAGCGTACGAGTGGGTCATACTATTTCTGGTGCGTCTTCCATCTGTTCTCGGAGCTCTGGCTTACATTTCACTTAGACACAAGAAGGCGTGTGGCGCAGCTCCCGCGAGTTCGTGGTCAACGCTACCAACTCACGCCGCAAGTGGTCCGTCAAGATGTGGATTGACCCGACTATCAAGGGCAACGCAGAATATGTCCCAACCTACCGGTTACCTCAACTCTTCCGTTGGCGAGGGCACTGGATCGAGATCAAACGTACCCAAGATAGCGAGCAGGGAAACTTCACGGAATCCGGCACATATCAGCCAATCTCTAGCATCTTCCTGACGTTAGCTTTATCCTTATTCTTTTGACCTATTTACTTACTTTGGAACAAGAATGTATACACGAAATGTGAACTTACTCTCTGAGCTTGTAGAGGACGCCCGCACGCGTTACGTGGATATCAACCAACACCGTGTAACTATCCATCTGGCAGACTCGGTATGGTCATCCATGCCCCATGTCCTTCTTCTGAGTTTCTGGGGATAGCCGCGACACTACGGACCTGCCTCGACCTGGAACACTGTGAAGCACAAGAATCGTCGGTCACTCAAGTTTGTTGTCATCCGGTTTTGCATTGTGCCTCACAAATTCACACCTCACAGCTCGGTCATTCTACCGGAGGGTGTGGTCGCCGATCTCGTTCGCGACGCCAAGGAGTTTATCTCGACAGAAAAGTGGTATCTTGGAGTAGGCATCCCGCATCGCAGAGGATATTTGCTTTATGGACCCCCAGGGACTGGAAAAAGTGAGTCACATAATCTTGAATAATGAACTCTCATTTGGCTGATGAGGAAAATGCGGTTAGCATCCACAATATACGCACTAGCAGGTGCTTTAAACCTGGAAATCTACTCGATGTCACTGGCCTCCAGGCAGTATGTCTATTGGCTATCCTTTGACTTTTTTCTGGTGACGGATCCCGCCCAGTGTTGATGACTCTTTCCTTCAACGCGCTGCATCTTTGATTCCAAAGGATGCCATCTTCCTGATCGAAGACATTGACTGCGCCTTCGCGTCCCGGAGTGACAAGGAGGACCGAGATGAACTTTACGGTGCTGGTGGCCGAGGTCCTCTTGGTCACGCTATAGGGGCTCATGGTGCTCGCTCGCTGGTCACGCTCTCGGGACTCTTGAATGTGATTGATGGTGTCGGCAGCGAAGAAGGGAGGCTTTTCTTCGCCACGGTACAGTTTCTCCTTATCCTGCTATCCTTTCCTCTAAGCATTACGCTACCTCATAGACAAATCACATAGACCGCCTCGACCCGGCCTTACTGCGCCCTGGACGAATCGATTGTAAAGTCGCCTACGGACTCGCCACGAGAGACCAGGCGCAGTCACTGTTCATGCACTTCTTTATCGAATCCCGGTTTCTGTCCTTTGGAAAAGACGAAGTAAACGCCACCACGCTGGAGGCTGTTATCGGCAATCTTGCAACCAATTTCTCACTCGGCATTCCGCCTGCGGAATTCTCTATCGCAGAGTTGCAGCGCTACCTTCAGGGACACAAGACAACACCAATGGCCGCTGTTGTTGGGGTGCCGGCCTGGGTTGCTGAACAGCGGATGGAGCGAAACGCTAGGGAAAGGGAGGAAGTGGACCGCAGAATGCGACAGCGGCATCAGGAGAAGCAACAGACAGCTTCTGCAGGACCAATGGCCTGGATGCAGGCCCTTCGTCAGTACCTGTAGCTACGTAGACTGGACTTATTTCGATTGAGAGAGGGACGGGTGCGGAGCCGGTGCTCCTCCGCACGAAGCTCGTACGTGCAGGGATGGCAGCGGAGCTGCGTACACTCGAGCATGCCTACAGATGTTAGCAGGTAACATCAGTGATGGAAGTGAGTCAAATACAGTGTTGTCCCTAAGACCTAAGGCCTTAGCTTGAACCCTTAGGCCTTAAATAAGGTCTTAGGTTAAGCCCTAGGTTGAGGCCCGGTTTTCATCTACAGTAGCGGACAATCAAAGTCCGCTTATCACTATACGAGTCGGAACAAATGCGACTCAAGATGGATGAAGCTCTTTGTGGCGGGCCTTGCGCTCATGATGACGCTGAAGAGCTTGCAATCGTTGTGAGTGTCTTCTGTTCTTCTCAAAATTTGCGTCAAGGTTCGCGATAGAGTGATGACCTGGATACGAACTATCGCAACGTCCGGGAATGGGCAGGCGGCATCCCACTTATTGCGTACGCACTGGCTTGCGAAGATCACCCTGATACTCGGAGCCATCACTGCATTCTACGTCCAGTTGTTTTTTTGTCATCGTCTTTGGGTGAGGGTTCCAGATCCATGATGATTTCGTTATAGCTCATCCATTGGTAGGCAATATCTCGGAACGCATACCTTGTCAGTGTCTGCATCATTCTGTTCTTGGCGGGACTTATTTCCGGTGTTGTTACGGTATGATGTTAAAGCTAGCCGTCCGTTCCCAGCTGCCGCAAGACGTTCCCGAACCAGAAAGAATGTCGTTTGTCGTCTGTAGTACAAACCCAGTACAAAGTAGCGTCAAACGAGTGAAGAAAAGCCACGTCACCCTCCCGCGAGGCTTTATACCGCCCCACTTACATCTCCGATACCCCCGGATGTCCAGCGCCGTGATCCGCGGATATCCCCGCGCCTCGCAGCGCGCACCCGAATACCGCCAAACTCTAACATATGACACCTCCAGATGTACTGCATTGGCACTAAACCCTGCAACAACAGACTTTCTACGTATTCAAAGCTTCGATTGAGTCGGCGACCGGCTGGAGTATGTCTTCACCATTGGCATGGACTACTAGTGGCCGTTGTGATTCCGCTTTCATCGTAGCCGGAGCCCATCTGGGAATTATCTTGTGCGGAGATTTTATCCTGACAGGAAGCACAATATTCTACTTGCTCGTAGGCATTCGATAAGTATTTCAGTCAGATTGACATGTTTTCTTAGCAACACTCGCGTGAGTGCACTCTATCCCGCAGCCCCGCCACTTCCATCCTCAACTCTCTACGTCGGGTAACACTGCAGGCAAGTAGAACTCGAATTTGGGTGAACTGTGGTCTTAACCGCCAAACCCCAGTCCGCTGTGCCAGCCGCACTCTGCGTGTTGATAAATTTTGCTGTCGACATGCGCATAAATAAGACAATTTGGGAGCCACCACTCGTACTGCTCGCCTTTATTGCAGGCACGGTGCTCCCTTATTTTTACGCATGGTCCGCGATGTGGACTCTCAACTCGCGCGAAGACATATGCCTGGCAGCTGCAAATTGCCCATATACATTTAATTTAGGGATATCAGCAGGCTCTTCGAATTCAGAAACTACTCAGGGTCAGCACCAGGGAAATTCTGAACCTATGGTGAAGGTTGAGCAGGATCAGCCGGACGAAATCGTTTAGATTCATACTCCTATAACATATCGTAGACATTATTGATAAGGCCGCCAAGTTGTACATATTATACAAAGCACCTATTAAATTATACAAGTCAATTATACGAGCCTTCTCCCAAATTTCAGGTCCTCGCTGGGAACCCGATCAAGATTGGTTCCTACCAGCCAGACCCTACCACAGAGAGATGCGTGTACCGCAGATCACTCTCGCGATTTCAATATCTCACGTGATCGCGTCTCTCCCTCTCACACAATCGGTCTTTTTTTTTTTGGCCTTATTTTGTGCACGTCGGCCTCGGACCCACGAGGAGCGCATATGGAGGCAAGGGTGGGGCTAAACCGCAGGCACTGAGCGGCAGAGCAAGAGCCGGAGCGCTACTTCCCACCCAGGCTTGCGCTGCCGAATGGTGCGGCCAAGTCCCGGTGCGGTCATTCCAAACCGATCAACGCTTCGAGACGGGCAGGATCCCTGAGGCAGAGGCGGACGCGCGGATAGGAGACGTCCGGGAGACGTCTGTGTCGCCGACCGGAAGAAGAGCTTCTCAGGGTCGGACAAGGTCAGCAAATCCCCAATAGCATCGAGAAACTCGTCTGCCAACCGCCAGGAATCCACGCACTGTGTCGTCTGCCGCGCGACCGTAACCGCCTTCGGCCTCGTCTGCACGCTGTCCCCCACTCTCCACGAAGGCTCCATGCTCCCCTTCTCCCCGCCGTCTTCGCCTTCTGCCAATGAGCAACCAGTTGTGCTCCGCATCGACAACGTCCCGTGGGACATCCCCACCCATCATCCTCGCCTTCCTCGGGTGACCCCGCTGCCAGTCCCCGCGCGCATGTCCGCCTGACACGCGTTCGTCAAGCTCCCCACAGAACATTGGATACTCGGCCCTCCGCAGTGAGCATCGCGCCTCGCGTACGCCGTCGCTCACACGCTCCTCCCAGCCCGTGCCCATGGCCTCCGTCCCTCGCGCGCGCCGCGCCGCCGTCGCGCTCGGGGGTGGCTTGATGCGTTCACCTCTGCCCGGCGTGTGGGGGTCGCATATACATGCAAGGGAGACGCGCGCATTGCGCTTGGGCGGCGTCGAGGGCCCGTCGGACGTGTGCGTAGGCGCAGATGCCAAGGAGGGCCTTTGCGCGACCGAGAACGTTGTAGGTGGAGCTGGGTTGCTCTAGCTAGCGGCCTATCAGGGGAAGGCAACTAACGGCGGTCTTCTGGCCACACCACTCACGGCGCACCCCTACCCGCACACTGTGTTTCGCCACGCTCGACCGACCCCACCACCAGCGCGCGCGCGGCTCCGTTTTTGACTATTATATCCCAAAGCTTCGAAACCACTTCCAGAGCACACCAAATACCTATTAATATGGACGCGCACGGTTGAGAATGACTTTGGCGTGGCGTTCTCAAATGGGCAAGCTATTGCGCTGGGAAACCAGGGACCGTGTCAGCGTGTTTGCGTGCAGGCTGTTTTCGTCCCCGGTCTGCACCTATTGGGTTTCACCAATGCTTCGCTAATTGGTATTGTTCGCATGACACGCTGTACAAATGTGGGGAACGGACGCCATTTGATCGCCTATTTCGAGGGGAACATCATCGCGAGCAAGGGCGCGGGCTGCATCATGGCGAGCGGACGCCAGCTGAACGATACCGGCATTTGCGAGCTTTAGGTTGCCTTTCATCACCAGGCCTTGAATGTCTAAACGCAACTCCAGAGTTGATGAGAACGCCTTTGAGAAAGACCTCCTCCACGGTCTGTTGAAATGAGCCCCAGACTAGGACATCACTCAGAAGGGAAGAGACAGTACTGGGGGATCTTGTTGTAATCCGGTAGAGTACATGCCTGAAAGTACACTACTTATATACTACTACCTGATGCAATATGACTCAGTAACCTAGTCATATGTACAGTTTAACTATGACTCAACATGAGTCACACTGAGTCAGAACATAAAGTCGAAATGACTCGGTCCAATCAATGAGTCACACTGACTCAATTGATGGCGAGCTTGCAACAGCTCGCACAGCCACTCTATATTCCAACACGGTCCAGGATTCGTGTCGCTCATACATCTCGCGACGTTGTTGGATGTGACGGTCCGTGAGAGCAGGCTTGGTCCGCTGGGAAAAACCCTTCAAACCAGCAGTTGACAAAGCATGGCGAACCTAAGTAAACAATTTGAACATCTGTTAGCAAGGGGTATGGGAGCAGAAGCCCAACATTACACACCGTCCTTCCAGGAACGTCAGGAAGCAACTCATGCTGAACATCTTCTCCATCATTCAAGTCCCCCTGATCAAACTTCTCAATCGCGTTCTCAAGGGCTGCTTCCGGAATCTTTTTCTTTGCACCACGGCCCTTCTTTCCATTCCAGTAACAGTTACCCCCGTGTTCTTTCACCTGACAGTAGTTTCTAGAGAGGGTGGTTGGGTGAAGGGAGGTGTGTTTGAATGGCGAACACGCGGCAATGTCATCAAATGATAGATGACAATTCTCGTGAAGTACAACAAGTTTGGCACGCTTAGTCGGCGTGCAGAAGGTGGTAGGGCGTCTGCGGTGCGGTGTAGTGGGCAGTACCGAGAATACTGAGGTGCTCATGGTCGTAGAAGATCGGCTGTAGTCCAGCGACGTCACTCAGCTGCAGTTGATGGCAATTACTATATATGGTAATGCAATAATTTTTTGCCGCAACTGTAGCTTTGAGTTTTTTCAACTCCACTGCGGGGAAGCCGCGCTCGAGAAGGACAGTGTAAAGCCCCTTTGGCTCACCATCTGAACTTGTCATGGATTGCGGCTTCCCTCGGTGTGTTTCGCAGGGGTTGGTCATGGGAATAATGGTGTCGTGCTGCTTGAATGTGCAATTTATCAAATGTTCAATCGAGAAACGCACCTCGATTATTGTGCAGCCAAACGAGTATATATCTATTGCGGTGAAGTATGGATGTTTGAAAAGGGAGTAGTCCATCATCTCTGGTGGCAGCCAGCGGACAGATCCCTTCAGCATCAACGAGCTTCCTGGAACCTGTGTTTCAATTACACGACTTAGACCGAAGTCGGCCAGACAACATGTCAGAGTATCAGTAACGAGGATGTTTGCCTGTGGGAGACCATCTGGGTAGGCACATACAGTGGTGATGAGAACACATACCCCCCGTACATCACCGTGGACGATTGGTGGATCTAACCCATGCAGGTAGTTGATCCCTTGTATTATTTCTAATAGACAGGTTGTGCAAAGCCGCACAGAGCCGCATGCGGCTTTTGTGCATTGTGCAAAGCCGCATGCGGCACCGTGCGGCTTTCATTTTCCTATCCATTATGTATCCAAACCTTGCATACAGTGCTTTGAAAGCTGTCGGTGTTGATTCCGGCATCAGGTGGGAGGAGGAAGTGTGGAAAATGGCCTGTTTCGGCAGGCCATAGCCGCACAGCGGCTGTGGCGAAGCCAAATAATGACGTCAAAAAATGATGCACATTATGTTTGGTAAGTGGTTCAATGTACTGCATAGCACCTAATTCACCCATATTTCATCGAAATGAACATGGATCCACATAAATCCTTCGGCTTATCATGCGGCTTTGCACAATGCCCCAAAGCCGCATGCGGCTCTGTGCGGCTTTGCACAACCTGTCTAATATCTGAGCGGTACAACAAGGTTAAGCGCCGCCCAGACTGATACTGTCGATGCGTAGAGGGGGACATACCGACTCAAAGCGATCATGAAGCGGGTTGTTTTCTAGGAACCGTATTAAACTACCATTCTCCATCCAGGGGGAAATCATGCAGAGGCTAGGTGCAAACAGTTCATCGCTGATACCCAGAAACGGAAGAATATTGGGATGTCGAAGCTGCCTCCAAATGAGTGCTTCATGAAAGAACTCCTGTTGAAATCATTCAATCCAATGTCTAACCTGATTATACGGAATATGCTTACCTTCTTCAACTTCTCTCGATCAGTCTCCGTCGCAAAAAATCTCAAAACTTTCAGGCACACAGGTTTCTCCGAGAAGGTACCCTTCCATATATCCTAAATAAATTGTTCAGTTCCATTTCTTCCATCGATAATATCACCTACCGCAAATCTACCACCCCAGACAGAGCCTGTCCCTTCGCGGACGAGATCCCGACAAAAGAAGGAACTCGGGAGGATCGCATGTTGGTCTGCTAAATACCGAAGGGCCTTAATACACGCCGAGCGATATCTATCATTCCCCTTGACATTATCGAGCTCCTAGATGGATCCGTAAGCTCGGGCCCGGACGGAGAGCATCGGAATAAATAGTTGCGCACAGATTGCAAAGCATCCATCACCGTCAGCGCAAAATGGTATGGAGGGACATCTGTTTTCAATAGTAGCACGGCACCATGTACGAACGCGCTGCGCGAACTTCGTGTCTTGAAGAGGGTTAATGGCATGGAGAGGAAGGTACAGACAGAGAGTCAAGGAGATGCGCAGTTGGGAGGCATAACACCAAAAATACCAGCTCACACGTTTCTCCTGTTTCCGCAGCACCATTTATATAGCGAGGTACGAGCGTTTATATATAAAGTGTCTGTTTACGAGAGACTACACCATCACTGCGTTCAAGGGGGGGTGAGAACGGCTCGCCGACAGCCGTGTAAGCCGGTTGCTAGCCGGGGTCGCGACGAGGTTAGGCGGCTACTGGACTATTACAACCAAAGGTTCACTATTTTAGATTTTCGTCGACCGAGAAGACCGATAAAATTTCTTTTGATTATCGCGATTTTTAGACACATCAAAAAAAAATTGGGTGTCACCGTCACCTGAACCTTTTGGTCGTAATAGTACAGTCACACCTACGCACTACCTCCGCTTGGCCGTCTACACCGGAGATCGACGGGTCTCGGCATTCGCTGTGTCTAGGCGACCTAGATCAGCACCGGCTACGTAAGTGGAGACGGCTTGACGGAGAGTCGTGAAAAGTAACTTATGAAAAGTAACTTGTGCGGAACCTGCCCCTTTCGGCAGGCGTGCCGCAAGTTAGCTTGAGTTTTCCCACGGGCCGCAAATCTAACTTGTACTAACTTGGCGGGTTGCCAACTTGTACTGCCTTCAAGTCTTCTGAGAGACTCTTTTAAATTTATTCTATCTTCCTCTACTTCTATATTAGCAAGAATATACATCTGTAAGAGCACCACATGCCTCACCATAGAGTAACTACTAACAACTGGCACCCAACTGCTGACAGGGTTAACCTGACTCAATCAGTGTCTTTGATATACACAGGGGGCAAAAGAGGGGGCACCTGTCATAATGGCATCCCAGCGGCATCCCACCCGCACTTGCTGAGTCTTTGTCACGGACTTGACAGGGAATTGACATAATGATAGTTGCCTTTGTTTCCGGAACAACCGGCATGATCCCCAGATTGGGCAAAGGTTTCCCATGTGCCGAAAATATATTGAGTTGAAGATATCAACAGTTCAGCTGTGTTTGTGTAAGAAAATTTTGTCTTCAAGTGCAGAGAGTTCAAAGGCCACTATACCGGACAGAGTCTTCAGCTGACTTAAGAAACTGTTGGGTTCCAATTGTGGGAAACAATATTGATTTACAACCTTTATTCAGTGTCCAAAAACCACCATAAATCATTTGACAATGCCTGAATCAGGCTGTGAAGGTCTTCTCTATGCGGACAGAAGAGTATAACACATGTTTAGGCTGCAGAAACTTATGGCTTGCGAGTAGCAATTGAGTTTCAACAGGGAAAAAAAGCTTTTGTGCAAAGGACGATTGCAATGCCTATAAAAATAAAATAAAAAGGCAAAAAAGACAAAAATTTCAGTTCAAATGCCGAAATTTTGAGGTGTCACGCAAAAAATTCGGCGGCTGCCGAAATGTCGAATAGGTAAAATGGGTCACGCATCACACCTCATGTCGATTTGAATGAAATTGTCCAGTAACACAAACAAATTAACTTAGATGCCATCAGTTACCACCAGTTTGTCTGTTTCTCCAGGTTAAACAACCCTGTTCTCTTCAAACACTCCATTCATCAAGTTGAACTGCAAGATGCTTAGCTAATTGAAGGTAGCCAAAGCTAACTTAAGCGAACTTGTGGGCCAAGTTAAATCAAGTTAACACAACCAAACTAACTTATGCCATCAGATGGCATCAATCCTTGGCCAAAATCAACTTGTACAATCAATTCATGCAAGTTAGCATCTCGAAAGCCTCAAGGCATTTGAGGACTCAAACTGAGAGTATTCAATGATTAAATAACATCTGCACATCAAGTCAGGTAAAATTTTGAGCTGAACATTGGCTGGATTTGATTTTTGGGGCACTTCACATGTTCGGAGATGCAATCCAGGTACAGCTGTCATCGGGGGAACACCTGACATGAAAAGGTTAGGTCTGATGTTTGAGCAGTCATACACTGAAGGACATCCCACACGCCCTTGATCATCCAAAGTCAAAAGCAAGTTAGTTCAACTTTGGGGCAAAACAGCCATTGTACTTAGAACGGGCATTGTATAAGTACCCATGTTGCCTAGATCTGACGTACAAATAATATCTTTGCAAAATGAACTCAACCTCGATGTCCTACACCTCCAATGCATCTCTTCGCCAGCTTGAACTTACTCCCAGCAGAACATTAGTCACGACAACATGGATCATTGCCTCAAAGCATCATAGGACTGCAAGAGACTCATATTTGAGGTGATATTAGGTGCTAGGATGGCACTTTATAGCTGTCTGCTGGAGAGCAAGGTGCTGGGCTGAGATTGACCAACAGCTGTACACATTGAATGGGCCAAGAGGCGAGCACGGGCGATGCACTGGGTGGAGGAAGTGGATCTTTTGGAGGAGGAGATGCGCCGCATCCTCCTGTTCTTACGGTGGTACACAGGCTAGTGGACAGCGAACATCGGCCAACGAGGACTTCCCGAGGGGCTGCAATGCGAGGGAGAGACTGCCTACACTTTATGCCAGGCGGAGATCCAGAGCAAGCTGACGGACCAGTTCACGGAGGAATGGAAGGCGCTAGTAGAGCTTATTTCCCAGGGGAGGGCAGGCAAGGAGGTCGATGGAGCCGAAGAGAGCGACGAGGAGGGGGAGGAGGGTGCCAGCGCACAATGGCCTAAGGCTCCAACCTTTTAGTTTTCGTTTGCGAAGGCCCGTAAACTAAACGGTTAAAAAATCCAAAATGTTTACAAACGTTTGTAAACCGTTTAAAAACAAATATTTTAACAAGATATATTTATTGTGTGTGGAAGACCGCAATTCTGACTTCAATGAAGAAACTGGAGGTCTCTCACCATTTGCGAATTCCACGCTTAATTTCAGCAGCGTGTTGGCCTGCATAGACCAGCGGGCTCCCCCGATGTAGATGTACTGCCTTCGGGAAACCGAAGTCCGAGATGACCGGAGTTGCTATCGAACTGAGCGCGAGGCCATGCACGACACAGAACCAGCTTCAATTTGCGTTCAAATTGACGTCCCAGGCATAGGTACATAGTTTCTGAGTGAAACTGAACAGCGAATTAATGTACATAGTCAGTTGAAAATGCCTGCAAATATTACCGTTTAAACCGTTTGTAAACTGTTTGCAAAACATTTACCGAGGCCCGTAGACTAAAAGGATTATTAATCCATTTACAAATGTTTACAAACATTTGAAAGAAAAACGGTTGGAGCCTTACAACGGCCTCGCCACCAACCATGACACTTTCAGTCGCTGCCGGATGCCTCGCTTTCCGCGGACCGCGCGCGCTACACATGGGTCAAGCAGCTCATAGCCTGCCGTCAATTCACTTTGCACATGTTGGTTACTTTCTCCATAAGGCTTAACTCCATTCTGCTCTCTCTGTCCTGCCGACCTCTTGCGCAATCCACAAATTCCCAGTTGCCTACTTAACTCGGTGTGCCGTGTAATACTACCAACCTACCCGTGCTTTCCTCAGCATAACCCCGTATATCCTTTGTGCTCGGTCAGCACCAGTCTCATGATCAGCTCCGGATGCCAGATGGTTGTCTGGTCTGTACGCCGTGGATCCTTCCCCCCCTCTCTCAGCGACGCCTCATCACAAAATGGCCCCACGATCTGCTACGGACCGTGCTTCCAATATCTGTCCTGCCCAACTTTGGATTCCTCTTCTTCCGAGCAAACTGCGACCTTTAACTCAATGCCCACGCTTTGATATATTTTCTAATCTCCCCAAATTTGACATCTTCTTCCCGCAAGCCTGCTGCGATATATTTCCCGTAGTTGCGCAGCAATTTCTCTGTCCATATTTATATTTTCCTTAAGTAGTCTTATAGCGATCACGACCCCTTTGGGAAGACACCGACTGATTACGCAATATGGTGGCTGTGTCACCAGCCGTTCCTTCCTTTATACCACAGGCGGTGAGACCTGAATAAATCAGAAAATATTCATACACATATAAAAGCACCATTCACTCATTTTGTGCTGCGGAAGTCAAGCAATCCACACAGCCGATATCCCAATATGATATCAGCTTGAAATTTGATCAAAAATTTGGCTTCCGCAAGTTGATCACATATCATCATGGGCACTGGATTTGCTACTTAGCTGTAAGGGAGAGCCTCCTCTCGTTTTGAGTTTTCTATGTCCTCAAATATTTCTGGAATTATTATTGAGGTGTATGCACCGCAACACGTTGTTTGAAAATCAGTCCGTGTCTCCCTAATGGGGTCGTGATTGCTAACAGACCATATACGGATACATCTTGATCGCCATCCGTATAGAGGTCTGTAACAGAGACTATATTTTCCTCGCTTTTTCTCTGCACACCTACCTCTTCACCGTGTCATCCTTCAACGTCCTCGGGTTTTTCAACTCAAAGGGGCCCAGAGGCGGCGACCTGGAAGCGCACGCGTGCGACGGGACGTCGTGTTACCCATTTCCCGATGGAACCGTCGTCTTTGCGGTGTGTACTGCGCAAATCCACCATCAATGATCACAGGAAACCCGCCCCATTATTAATTAACTGTTCTTTAACGAAATCCCTCGTAACCTGTGCTAAAGCCCCATATAGTGTTGCTCGTTTGCTCTTCCTTTGGCTTTCTGCCATTCGTAATTCCATTGGTTCCGTGAGTTCCCACACTGCCCGAAGATATTTAAACCTGATGATCTACACAGTTAATTTCCGTAACTGCGCAGCGACTGCCAACTGTCAACCACATCTACCGTTTCTTTGACGAAATCGACGGCTTTCATTTGTGTGTCTTTGGTTCCATCCCCTTTGAAGCTAAGTCGTCTCACCTCTGGCCAGCTCCTCCCAACTCCTCGCCGGCAGCATCGACGTGCACACAATTGTAGCTTTGCACGATCCGCACAATCATTCCCACACACCCCATGATTCCCGAGGTTGAAAGCTGCAGAATCAATTCCGAATCTGGGATGTTCAACAGCAAGGGAGCGTTCGGACCGTTTGAACTGGCAGACCATCTGCCCGGTGGCCCGATCTGGGATATATCTGTACGATCTTTCTCACCGCTCACTCGATTCTGGGGCTGAGAAACAGTGAGAACTGCGGAGTTGAACCCTGATTGGGATCCTGAGGAGAGGTGCCACATCATGTGAGACAACAGCCTTCCGGCGCTTCGCGCTGCGGACACTTACATCTTCCTGATAAATGGCCCGGTTATTGGATCTACTTCGCGTTTTCCTTCCCTCACCCCGATTTCCCTGCGACTCGGCGACATCGATGGTGATTCTTCAAGTTGGTTGATCTACTTTCAAGCATCTCTCACACTTGGAATTGACCACAAGAGGCTAACCTAAACTGTGTTTGGACACTGAATTTTCGGTTCAGTTTGTTCCCATCTTGACGGTCCCAAAGCCTTCCTCAAACACACCTGCTCTTGGATCTTCTGATGCTCTGCAGCCCCTCAACATGGATGGCATATTATTCCGCTAAACAGGCCTCATGTTTTATTGCCGAGAAGAACGCGCTCCAAGCCCGTTACCCGTCCATACGGTCTCTTCCGCAATACAAAAAGCTCATTCTATTCTGCGAAAATCTTCGAGGCTTCGAGCAGTGTCTGATCTTCCCCTGTGGGTAAGTTAGGTGGACCCGGGCGTAAGGTAGTTGGGGTATAGGCCTCCCGAGGGTAGGCACTGATAAGTAAGGTAAAATAAAGGTGTGGGTGTGGATGATCGTAGGAAACCGGGGTAGACGGGCGCAGTGGGTGTGGTGCGGCGGAACGGGGGCGTGGCATGGGGTGGGTGGCTACGGCGAGGCGAGCTGGGTGGTGGGTGGGTTGGCGCGCAGGGCGAAAAGGACCTCCGTTGCGTTGTCAACGGTTGAGGCTGAGTATATCTCTCTCAGGCGTGCTGCCCAACAGATGAAGTGGATGTACGCTTGGATGGGTGAAGCTCGACTGACGCAGCCCCTTCCTGCTATATTGCATTGCGATAATCGCGGCGCCGTCGACCTCACGAAGAACACGAAATCCCACAGCAACTATTGACCCAGTGTTTTTCTGTGTTTTCTGCTTTGGGGTACTGTTATCACGACTACATAAAACAATCAACTTGATCTTTGGCTCTGTGCTCTCCCTTGATTCCACTTTGGCATGACGAGAAATATGTGGGTATAAATCTCCCCATTTCTGGTGGAATTTTTTAAATAAATACGGGTCCTATTCGCACTCGTTCCATTCCACTTCGAGCTCCCGCTATGAGCCGCTATCCTGTGCTATGCAGCACTATGCAAATGCTGGATAGGCCCATCCGTTTCGTAGAGTGCTATGGATTGCTGCATAGTGCCCATAGTGCTCATAGCTGCTCATAGGTACATGCTTTGGTTTTCCCGATGTTTTCAAGTACTTTCAACCTACACCTTTACCCTTTAATTCACCCAGAACCCCCTTATTCGATTCCACTCGCTTATTGCACACTCTTCAAAGCCTTTTTACACTCAATCTAATAGTTGCTCTGCATTTCTGAATAAGTTTTGCGGGCGGTCCAACTTTATCTGGCGGGAATCATCGATTCGCCGCAAAAGAAACTTGCGGATTGATGTGACCGCAGGGTGACGCAATGCCGCATTCACGACAATCCTAGTACCGGTTCGTCGACCAGTCAGCCACGGGAATACCGGTGACTTTGTGGGGTAAGTGGCGAAGCGGTTCTATTTATTCAATACTGAAGATTCCTAGAAACAACTATCACCCCTGCCAGCGAGTCCTTCTGACCCTCCTTGATGGGAGGC
This sequence comes from Mycena olivaceomarginata, assembly GCA_029378375.1. Lineage (NCBI taxonomy): Eukaryota > Fungi > Basidiomycota > Agaricomycetes > Agaricales > Mycenaceae > Mycena > Mycena olivaceomarginata. The sequence continues at coordinate 155,710 of JARKIC010000821.1, read as the reverse complement.
TTCAAGGATTTGCGAGGTCGCAGGAATCCGGGATGATAAAAATATTATAAACGACTACTAAAGCAATCGTAATTGTGCTGAATTGACCAGTAGCCCGGAGTGGGACTTGAGATCGTTCGACCAGCACAGCCAGCAGACACAGAACACACGGGTCGATGGCCAGCCTACTCAATTGAATGACTCCCAGCCAAGAAATGGAATTGTGAACGGCGACTTTGAGCTCCCCCTATTCAATTGATCAGGGGAAAGCAATTAATCCTCGCACCTTGGCCCAAATTCTTCTTCGGTAAATTTGATCTAGATTCGAACACCTGTCAGTAAACGCTGATTTCGCTCCAGCACCGTAAAAAGGTAAAGGCTTTTTCAATTTTAGTCCAAATCTCTGGATTCCGCAAGCGAAGTCGTAGGTAAATGCACAGAAGTACCTTGCCAGATTTTTAATCTTGGCCTTTCTTGCTGAGCGAGTGGTCAATCCGCAAGAATATTTCATGTTCCTCGATGTGCAAGCCCAAATTAAAAAATCCGGCAAGGTACTTCTCCCGGAAAGTTAACTACACCCTAACACTAGATATAATCGAGAGCATACTTCCCTAAATTTTTGACTTTCTGGATCAGTGTAAGAATTAATACTCAGACGGACATGCGGCCATGAGCTGTTTTATAGACACCCATAGACATCATAGACAGTTGCTATAGCGTCTAATCTCATGTTCTTTCAAGTGATTTATTCAACTGGCTGTGGTCAAAAATTGTTTCAACTCTGACTTGATAGCTTTGTTGACTATTGGAACAATCACAAGATTCGCACCCAGCACAATAAACTCCTCCCATCTGCATCACCTTTATACTGTAATCCAGAAAGATCCACAGTTGAGTCTCGACGTGCCGCTATTACAGAGCACATATTATCTGGAAAATGCACATAGCAAATCTTCTGATAGTTGGCTAACAATGTTGCAGGACGCAAAATTGGTGAGATACGTATCCGCCCGACAAACTTCCAGACCACCGGGGACTGTACGTCGCTCAGAACAAAGCCAAACTCATCCAACGAGACTACAAAGAGTAGGATTAGAGTCTGAAGCTGACTGTGTAGCGACGGCAGCTTGATTGCGCCATACAAGCTATACGACAAGCTGACCGAAGGCACCCTTGTTCTCGTGATGGTCTTACTCCTCATGACAGACCAGGAAGCGCACAAAGGGGTACCAAAGCAGGACAGAAAGGCACGTCGCTCATAATTTCATTTTCTTCTAACCCAAATCTATCAGCTGTACCACGTTCTCGTCGACAGGGTATCGTGTCAAACGTGTGAGGACTGATAACGCCTTCAATTCGGGAAAGTGGACGGCATATTTTAAAACGCACGGCATTATCCATGAGGGTCCTCGTTTCAAGCTCCAGCAGCGATGAGCTAGCCAAGGGTCAAACACCAAAATTTATTTGAAAAGCATATTTTCACCATGAAATATAAGGCCACTATAGGCAAGGCAATGGCGTCGGGCCTTTCTGCACCTCACATATGTATCTTACGCCCTCCTCTCGGTGTACTTGTTGGTCTTGGTACAGCGCGAGGATGCGGGAGGCGTTTGGGAGAAGAGGGGAGAAGGACAAAGGTCGACTTCTGATTACTGTACTATTTCGCTCAATTCGAATGTCACGCGTCACAGGCCCTCAAATTTTCGAAAATTTTCGAACATGTCACAGGTCACCGAGAGGATGTTCGAATGTGCCAAAAAAGTCACAAAATCGAGAAAAAATGGCCACAAAGTCGAATTTTCGCGCGCACTGCGTGTTTTGCTTGGGAGATCTGCTTCTTCAGGCTGAAAGCAGTCTAAACCCCACCTCTCCTCTTGCTTTTACCGCCGGCAACTGTGCCTACATTTATTCATTTGTGTTTGACAGTCAATACGGAATCAGATCCAGAAAAGGTCCGTGCGTGGGTTGTTTCGAGAATAGCCCACCTACACGTGGCTAGCCGGGCTGGGGATGGGCACCGCCCGATTGATCCATGGAAGATTTGTCTTTGTTTGTTCTCAAGTAAAATTCTGATCTCCATGTTCCATCGCGTTGTGGCTTACTCACTCATTTTACCGGCTAACCTTGGCTGGTAAAATGTTCCTGTGTGTTCATAGTATATGGTTCCAAGCAAATTTTCACGAATAATCTTGACCTCCGTGCGGTCCGAAAATTACACCGAGATAATCCCACATTTGTGAGGCCTCCTGGAGGAAAGAGTTGAAACAAAAAGTCTGGGAGCGTGACCAGGTCTAGAAACATCTATTTCCACACCCAATTCAGATGGCCACCCATGGATTTGTGCTGTAAAACACCTCATTGAGCAATATCTTCCACAAAATGGAAGATTTTTGACGACATGAAGTAGGCTCAATCATCTTGGTATGTTACAGGAGTAGTTATAAAGGATTCCTCACAGTTTGATGTATGCTGGGCGGAAGATTGCTGTATGCACAACGTTTGAACTGGGTTGAATCGAGGAGTCACGAGCGTGACAGTGTCACATTTGAGGTTGCGCTCCCTCCATTTGAGACCTGTAGGGCATGGGACTCTGTGTATCTCCCAGCGAAGCATGGATAAATAATTTTCCAAGGCATTTCATTCCTCAAACAAAAACATTGGAGGTGTAATCACCTCTCAAAACCATGTTCAATGTGTACTGAATGGGCCCCATCAATTGGTACGGGTTGGAAGACGTGTGGTGAAAGTAAAAGATCCAACAAAACAGTTTCATTCTTCGGATAATTTTCCCTTGGCTGCAAGAGAAACAAAGCCGTTGCGGAGACGCTATCAACTTTGGAAGTTCTGCCTCGGATCAGTGCGATCAAGGCTGATTCACAGCCAAATACAGGACATCTTGCAGACTTAATAACGTTGAAACAGTGCCGCAGATTGCTTAGCTTTCGCGGGTAAGGTTATAGGGAATCGATCCTACAATACAGCTACGTAGCCGTTTCCTCAATATTATGTTTAAGATGTCTCGCTGTGGCTCAAACAGTCAAAAACAGTATACCCATTCTGTGCATGAAAGGTTTTTTATCCGATATCGCTACGTACCTTTATTCAATGCCTGATTTCGAACAACATTGATCATAGAATCACATACTGAAAGTGGACGCGAGGAAAGTTATAAACCCGCCAAAGTTGGAACCGACCCTCTCCGCGAACCAAACATGAACAAAGCTGCCATGGATCAATCGGGTGATGCCCGTCCCCACTAGCCCCTTCCACCCGCACTGCATAGCTCGCGCAGTCCCACTTCACTCGAGCTAATACTTTCGCTCCAGTCTCAACTACAAACATTGATTGTTCACTATGTCTTCCGGGCACAAGCGCCGCGAGGAAGGAAATAACTACTACTTCGGCGGTGCGAGACCTGAAAATCGTGTGAGCTCTCATTATTGATGCTTCAGGCTCGCAGGGGGGAGAGGTGGCTCCGGAGGGAAGAGTCGCAACGGCGCTGGCGGTGCGGGAGGTCAGGGGATGGGTGCCAGCCTGAGTCTCGATATCCAGACTAGGAACTTGCACCTGAATAACAACCTCCGTATCGATGATCGGTATGTCAACCCACAGATTCATTTTCCCCCGTTTGATATTTCCCTGCGTAGCAGCGGAAGCGGCTTCGAGACACCAGGGACTCCCCCAATTGCGGTTGACAGGCCTACATACAACAGAATATTCACCAGCATGGCGACAGAGGCGCGTTACACACCCTCATCAGACAGCTCACTCTGAATAATTGATACAGGTATTGACATACTGCACCGTGCGGTGGCGCTGTCGGCAATTCATGACTCAGCCGACAGCTACCCGCAACCCAAATGCCATCCAGAAACGCGTACCAAAATGCTTGAAGATCTCCGCAGGTGGACCACTGATCAAGAAGCCAAACACCACCATCCTTTGGCTGTATGGCCCCGCAGGGGCGGGAAAATCCGCTATCATGCAGACTCTTGCGCGTGAACTCCAGGATGCCGGGAGACTCGGTGGTTGTTTTTTCTTCAAACGCGGCGATGCTATGCGTGGCAATGGAAAGACACTGTTCGCGACGATCGCGTACCAGCTTGCACTTAACGTTTCTTGGCTGAGGAAGCCGATTTCCCAGGGCGTGGAAAACGAGCCATCCATCGTTGCGCGATCTATCGAGTCCCAGATGCGAACGCTGATTTCCGACCCTTGCTCCTCGGGCGGAAATTGCGAGCCTTTGGTGATTATCATTGACGGCCTCGACGAATGCAACAATCATGATGTTCAACGGCAGATCCTGCGCGTGATTTGCGACGCATCCTCAAAATATCCCATTCCCCTTCGATTCATTGTCGCCAGTTGCCCTGAAGCCCATATTCGCGAGATGTTCGACTCGCCACCCTACGCCGGACGTACTGGAGACACTGGTCAAGAAGTCCTCCGGCCATTTTATCTATGCCTCGACCATCATAAAATTCATTGACGATAAAAACTACCGACCTACGCAGCGGCTAGCAGTAGTTCAAGAGCCGAGCAGCTTAGGCTCCGGGTTGGCGTTTGATGCACTCGACCAGCTGTACATGGCCATTCTCACCTCTGCTCCGAGGCAATCTGAGCTCATTCCAATCCTGTGTGCTATCTTCCACTTCGAGCTGGCAGCCCACAGCATTGATCAACTCTTTGGGCTTGCAGAGGGCGAAACTCGGTTACTACTGAGGGGCCTTCATTCCGTGCTCGACGTGCCATCAGATGACAAAGACCGAATCTCTTCGCACCATGCTTCGTTTGGGGACTTTCTCAGTAATCCCGCCCGCTCTGGTAATTTCTGTGTCAGTACTTTGAACTGTCGGATCAGTCTGGCTCGGTCCTTCCTCCAGTTTCATGCAGGTCCATTTCAACGTAACCATATCTAGTAAGAATATGTCCCATTCATGCCGATACATCTCACCTATCTTGATAGTATTCTATCTGCCTTGATCCACTTCATCGTTTCGTTGCCTTCTTCCGGTGGGGTGGCTGAGCTGTTCCCGCTGATTGTGTCCATCAATCCCGACTATATCTTCGATCTAAACGAGGGGCTCGCTGGTGATCAGGCGGCATCCATCGCTGCTTGGCTCAAGGTTAGTTTCGTAGCCCGTGTGGAGTATCTCTGAATCTGACCCATGGATCTAGAACACGCCTTCAGCATCCGCAGACGTGATTCAGCTCTGGGAAGATTGTGCATTCATGTTTTCCATCGACGCAATGTCTTGGCAGACTTGCAGCCCATCTGTCGAGCGCATTGTCTCTCCCAGTCCTGAACTTCTCCGCATTCTTGTATCAATGGGGTTGCTCCGCTGCCGACTCTGGAAACTCCCTACCAACTTGGACTTAGCATGGACCACTCTCAGAACTACTTTGTGTAGTCTTCGGCCAAAGGTTGTTGGAGATGAGCAGACACTGTCTGTTCACCAGCCACAAGCAGCTTCACCTTGGGCTGCTCGGGACCTAGCGGTGCATTTAATTCGGAGGATGGTCAAGAACCACATTGATACCGACGGGGGAGTTAATCCGTCGGCATCTCGTGATGCAGTGTGGATGTCTACTCATCCATCTTCACCCTCGAAGATGCTTACACCAGAGCCCAGTCGGTGTCCATCATGCAGAGACATAACTTGATTGACCATTTAAACAGGTTATACCCTCGGAGAGGATATTTCATGTCTGGTCAGACTGTCCCCTCCTTGCCTTGTACTTCATCGCGAGCTTTGGTCTATCCCACCTTCCGAAATATGGTCCTCTTGGCCGAATGATCACCAGCTTATTTATCACGTTTTCAAGTGGCTTGAAGTGAGGTACAAGCATATTTTCGGCTACGCTTCACTGATGTTTTTTTCCCCAGTCTTTCCCAGATTCGACGATGGAGCTCATTACGTTCTGGCACCAAGCTGTGCTAGATCATGACCGCTATCGTATCGGCACAACTAACCGTCACCGAGTCCTTTGGGAAACACACTTGTGGGATCATGTTGGAGATTACAATGATATGATAGAAAGGCTACATCTCCCCGACAGCCTGAAATTCCCCTTGTAGACTCAAACATCTTCAATGAATGTTGATACACTGTTCACTAGTCCTGATCCCAATGAACCACCAACTACTCCAACTACTAGGGATCCGCTGAAAGCGCGGGATGCTCGCGAAGAAGACAGAAATTCAATTGTACATTATCATAATTTAAATACATCAATGGCTATGATGCCGCCGGGCATAGTCGTCGAGCCGGAATTGGTATATCCTGGAATGAACCATAAAAGCTAAGTTCAGAAATAACGAACCACTTACTCCGTGAGAAATACAATTGTCATGCATGAATTAGACAGGTTGTGCAAAAGCCGCACAAGCCGCATGCGGCTTCATGCGGCTTTTTGGCATTGTGCAAAGCCGCGGGGAGGATTTCAATATCCCGAACCCATAAGCCCACCGGAAATGACTCATATGAATATCATTTCGAATGTTCTGTCCATGCGGCTATCCAATCAAATCCAGCGAATATAATGATTTGTCCTTGAGTTTCCGCGTTGATTCCACAGCACCTAGAAGCTGAATGACAAATGGAACAGCCATCCCATAGTCTTAAAATACTTCCCTCCACTCAGCAGGTTCACTGAATGTTCGACCCTTCTTAGATGAACTCGGAAAATCTCCGCGGCTTTGCACAATGCCCAAAAGCCGTGTGCGGCTTGTGCACAACCTGTCTATTGAAGGCCCTATGTCTATGGTTTCAATCCGATGTTGTTTGAGAGATGCTGAGAAACGTACCTCTAAGCTTGGAACGGGATATGTCGCGGACCTCACCACAATTGATGAAGATAATCCACGCGTACATACTCCTCGATGACAGCCACGACTTCACCTCCCTGTTCGAAATCCGTCTGGTGCTAGATTATTCGTCGGAAGAACTCAGGGGCCGCTATATGCTCGCTTCGCGAACTCATCGGTGAGGATGACAAGGAGATTGAAAACTTCTTCATATATGTATCCCATCCGACCCGCTTGCGGAAGCTTCACCCTGACCCTAGTCTCTTGGAAATGGTGAAGCACTCACTGCGGCTTATAAACAACAATTTTCGCGATCTACCAGACTGGACTGGGTGCGTTTTCCCGTGGGACTGAGGCCGTATGCTTACTGTCAGCTCGTACTTAGGGTACATGGCTGGAGTTGTTTGCTGAGATCATGTCCACCTTCATCCGACATTTTAAAAGACCTACGCGAGATTAACGGAAAAATCGAGCGTTGGGAGGCCCATATCATCGTCCAACGGCTCAAGGTGAATGTCAATCTTGCGCGGCACAGCAAGTTTGAGCTCAGGCATATTTAGACATTCCCCGACCCTCCGGTCGACTGGATCGCTCCATTTCAGGAAGCCCCCGATCTCCAAGCTTCGGACGTCAAATATGCGGAGGCACTGTGGATATACTGGAATCGACGGACAGGGTGGTGAGCTATGGAATCAAACAAACTGCAATTGGACGCATCAGCAATGGTTTCCGGATATTTGAGTCTGAGAGCCGACGACAAGAAGGGGCCTACGGTAAGCTGAAATAAATGGATATTAAAATGTCCAGGGAGCGTATGTGTACGTGCGTGTTTGGTTTAGATCGTGGTGCAGGCTCGCCTGGCAAGCTGGAGAGAAAAGAGGAGGGTGCGACGAGAAAACATCCGAAGCCATGGTGTGGAGACGAGTGAGTGGGGATCCTTGGAGACATGTGTAGCGTCGTGAGCGGCACGCGGTGTGGATACACACCGGTGGGACGAAGGCGGCGCCGTTCGAGTGGATGGCGCTCCCGAGCCATATTCACTTCCGAGTCGCCAACCACGGTAGAGCCTGTGAAGCGTATCTCGTGATACGCATCGCCTTTACGCCTTCGGTGCGTGCGGCATGGAGTGTGCAACGCACCGAGAGGGTTCCCGCTATGAGAGAACTCGGTCAAAAATATGGGACGAATTTTCAGCCAAAAAGACGGGATGGGGAGAATGAAAGGAAAGTGAGAGTAAACTCATTGTGACGCAGATTATTGTGAGAAAATATGGATGGCTGGCGCGAATCAAAGACATTGTAAGGGAGATCAATTGATCACTCACCAGACTGCGCATCCGACGCCGTCGACGACACATCCACAGCTGGATATTACAAGACATTGCCCTCTACCAGCGTCTACTCACCTGCACTGCTAGATTTACTCAGTGCCACCAGGCGCTACGGTAGCTGCCTGCCAGGGCTACCAGGAGCTACGAGATTTTGGCGGGTGGCTACCAGGAGCTACGTAAAGGGGGACTTGTCTACCAGGCTACCACAGGTATTTAGGCTACGGAGCCCTACATATCAAAGTCATTTTTCCCTGATGCAACAACACTATGCAAGCCATTCTCGAGGACGTTCCCGAAGGTGGACATCTTGTTATTGGGTTTGATTCAGAGTGGAATGTCGACATGACACAGTACGGTCGGCTCGGGGGGCACAGCCCGCCTGCTGTTGTTCAGATTGCGTATAAAGATTCGGTTTTCATCCTCCAGGTATGTCATCTGCTTGAAGCTGAGACTGTTCGGACTAATCCATCTAGGTCGAAGAAATGCTCAGTCGTCATGTCCTACCGGTGCAGCTTGTTAATCTATACAGGCGCACCATTGCAATTTTGCATATTCTTCTGAATGGGGTCTGAATCTACTGTTAATTTGGCACTGCATACCACAGATGAACTTGAGGTCTGAGGTCTCGCGCTTAGCATGGAAAAAATAGGGGTCTTTCCTGATTTGGAAGTGTCTGGGCATTATTTCTCACGGTCTTAGTATCTCATAAATAGTGTTACATGGCTCGGAATACACACCTAGGATTTTGTGGATCACAGCCCATCCTGTCGGCATACAGGGATAATTTAGTGCAGAAAGAAATTACCCCCCTTTCATCAACAAATTGAAAGAGCCCGGTTTTTTACAATCAGAAAAGTTGAATGCATCGTTCTTTCTGTCTAGCCAACTGTAGAGACACCCGAAGGCAATTGTTGACTGAGGAAATGCCTAGAGGTACCTTATTTTGCAAGCAAACAGTAGGCCCATTTGAAATGGCCGGTCACTTTTTGTGACAACGAGTATGCCAAGTGCTCCGGCCAAATCCATCAAAAATGTGTTGAAATGAATGTATTGAGCTGTGTAATTGCGAGGCACGGGGTTCAAAATGCCGAGGACAGCCACACATTCAAATTGATCAGCTGGGAAATACTAGTGAGCTAGGCTCAACTAAACCGGGCTTTCAGAGCCACATGAACGGAGCCCAGTCCTGGGCAGATAACAATGGCTGTGAAACCTCAATTGCCAAATGCATGTATCAAATTTATGGATGCCGCCAGAAGTCTTATCCTGCATTCTCAGAAACAGGGATATGGCCTATCAAATATTGGAAAGTGTACTTGGCCCTTAAAAATCTGTGCTACCTCCTCGAACTTGACCACGAAAGGCCGGCCTGGAATGCCCTACAAGCCTCAGGCTGTCACCAAACAGTGTGCCAAGAATCTGCATCCAAACAGTCCGCATCTTGCACCCAACCGACTAGATCCATATGGGCACAGGCGTCCCCGGGCGATTCTTGGCGACGCGCGTTGGACCAGTTGAGGACACGGCCCGCTAACATGTTCCTCCAGCTCCGAATTCGGTTCCGAGAACTGCGACCTCGGCGAGCGCCCCTGGGCAAGTCGCCACCCTCTTTGCCTCCCCTATGACCAACGTCTGGTCCGGCGGCCTCATCTTCTCCCGCTTCAACGCCTCCTCCGCCGGACTCCAATTCGGCATGGTGACCCTCTCCGAGGACAACACCACCGTCACCACCGACTAAGACTTCACAAACTGGCCACACCATCATGATACAACATCGTCACCTTCGTGAACTCGCCCGCGCAGGCGGCCGCTCCGGCGGCGACATACGGCGCATACCTCGCGGAGGGGATGAGCATCGAGGCGAGCGCGGCGCTGCCGCCGACACCGAACGACGGCGGGTGCGCGTGCGTCGCGGGGGGGCTCGGGTGTGGGTTTGTAGAGCCCGCGGATGGGGCGTTTACGGTGCTGGTGGGGACGCTGGTAGGGGAGGTGTATGGGCTGCTGCCGGGCGTTGGAGGGGATTGCGACAATATTACGGCGAATGAGATGACAGGGGTGTATGGGGTGATGGCGATGTGCGATCCGGGTAAGTTTGTCGTTTGCCCTCGACTGTTACTTGGCTTCTCCCTCCCTTGCAACTGCTTCTTGCCTTTTCCCTCTTCCTCTCCCTCCCGCTTCCCCATCCTCTTCACCCCTCCCTCCCTCCCCATCCTCTTCACCCGTCCCTCCCTCCCTCTCCCTTTCGCTTCGCGATTCCTCATATTTTGTCTCCCTCTTGGAGTGAATTATTCATTTCAAACGTCCTTTGGAGTCTCCTCCTCCATCAGGCTCCACAAGCCTAAGCGGCGTCAGGCGCGCACTCGCATGCAAATGGCGTTGACTGGAATCAGCGTCGATCATTTCGCAAGGAGCGCACTTTCCCAAAAGTAGAAGTAGGGCATCAAACCGTCCGTATAACGCCCACGGCGCAATTTGTACGCCGTATTTTTCTTACGACACGGCTCTACCCGTGCGTAAAGGCGGAAGGCGTAGGCCTAAACTGTAATCCCTGTATCATATCATGCTCTGGACCAATGAAGTATATCTCGGTCCTCCCTTTGTGTTCAATATACAAATTCTTCCCAGGAGCCGGGAATTGGGATGCCGAATATACTCATACACAGGTTTACGGCTCCAGATTTTGTTTCTTTACTTGCAAAGACCCCGCACCATATTCTTGCTGCAGTCGCTCTACCTTTGATAATGGCCTCGAATTCTACCGGTGTTCCGCTGCTCCCAAATGGGGAGAAGTTTGACGGTACAGGATATAGTGGTTTTAAAACCAAGATTTTGGCTCTCACCAAAGCCCGTGGCTTGGGTGGCTATCTCGACGGCACAATTCACAAACCTACGACTCCTTCGACTGGAGGAACTGCCCAGATTACCGCTCTTCCCCCCGATCCAACCAGTGGTTATTCCCTCACACCTTCTTACGATGAGTGGATCCATCGTGACGCGTTCACAATGGCGCTGCTCATCCTCAATGTCAAAAACCCGGTTGGTTTGGGGTTGAAGGTTGACGGCAAGGCAAGGCAGCCGAAACCATGCATTCTGGCACCTCGGCGCGTTGGGACAGGTGGCTGTACAGGAGTGAATCTGGGATTAAAATATTGGTCGTTGATTGGTCCCATAGTTTTAGTGGTGAGCCATATAAATTTACCAGTGAGATGGAAACAGCCCACAACCCATCCCAACTTTCTGCTTATTGCGAGCGAAGCGAGAAACAAGACACCAACTAGATTTCGGAGGATATCCGTCCCTGCGCGTTGACCTCCGCGCCGTGCTCGAGCAGCAGCCGGGCGAGCTGAGACCAGCCTTCCGACACGGCCGCTTGAAGAGCATTTCCACGTTCCCCACCCTGCGCGTTGACCTCTGCGCGGTGCTCAAGCAGCAGCCGAGCGAGCTCAAGGTGGCCTTCCGCCGACGCGGCTTGAAGCGCGGTCCAGTACTGCCCACCCTGCGCGTTGACCTCCGCGCCGTGCTCGAGGAGCAGCCGAGCAACCTCCAGGCGGCCTCTCGACGATGCTGCTTGAAGAGCGTTTCCATCCTCCCCACCCTGCGCGTTGACCTCCGCGCCCTGCTCAAGCAGCAGCCGAGCGAGTTCAAGGTGGCCTTCCGCCGACGCGGCTCGAAGCGCGCTCCAGTACTGCCCACCCTGCGCGTTGACATCCGCGCCGTGCTCAAGCAGCAGCCGAGCGGGCTCAAGGTGGCTTCTCAACGACGCCGCTTGGAGGGCGGTTCCGTACTTCCCACTCTGTGCGTTGACGTCAGCACCGCGCTGAAGCAGCAGTGGTATAATTGGCAGAAACCCCAACTTGGCTGCCCAGTATAGCGGTTGTCCAGCCCGATAACCCCTCTCCACATGGGAGACCCAGAATGTCCACTCGGGAGCGTCTTCATTGAAGAGAGGCACAAGCATGCCCCGCACATTGTCGGAAACACGGCCGAACTGTGCATGAACAGCATACTGTACACCGTACTCTTCGAGGGGAAATTGTAGTTTGCCTTCGTCCGCGTCATACGGGATGTTGACTATACTGCCAATCCACAGAAGGTACGCGAGACAAGTCGCAGCGATGATAGTGTGGGCCGTCTCTGCCTCAATACGGAATAGGGATATCGACGGCATGGATTGTACTCGCTCCGAAAGGAAGAACTCCTTGACAGAGAAGTGCGCGAACTGCACGATGCCGACCGGTGTGATGTGTACAAGGCTGAGGCAAACCCTGGAGACAGCCACCGCAGGGTCTGCTTCGACGCAATCCTCTTCGAAAGTCGCGCTTGCATCGCTGGTAAAACGAATGGCAAGAACCTGGGCGAGCTCCTCGACATGGAGAGAGCGAAATGAGAACGCGAGCCAATTGAAGAGCCGACGTGCATGGGGTTTATTCCGAGCAGTGATCCGCGAGAGGATACGCTCATAGGTGGCATCAAGAGTGGTGGGAAGGGTGTTCAGCGTATCCTGGAGGTCCTGAAGCAAGCATTCCCGGAGGTCATTCAGCTGACAGGCAACCCATCTGAACCTGCAATGACGCATCAACATTCAAATAAGGGACTTGCATAATGGGATGACACACATTCCGTTGGAATGCTCAAGGAGGTGATTGAGCACGCGTTCACGATGTACTGGCTTCCAGGAGCAGAACGGGTGCTCCTGAGACACAGCACGGTGAAGATAGACAGAGATATCATCGTAAATAACAAAGGTGAGATCCAACTCGCAAGTGGTCAATGGACGGAGCACTTTGATGACAGTATCCTCGGGTCGACCAGTCACAAAGATGTGCGCGCGGCCCTCCGCCCACTGAACAAGATGGCAAAGGACATCCTTTAGATCGCTCGGTGTTGAGGACTCGTCCAAGGCATCGAGAATGATGAAGATGGACGGTGTCGAGAGAGCAATGATCAAACTCTTGAGACAGGTGGTCAGATCCCAAATGCTCGGTTCGTGCGCACCAGACCCGCATTTCTTGTAAAGCGCAAGGAGGGGAGAGGGAGCAACGAGAAGCTGCTCCTCGAGCTGAGATATGATGGAGGAGAGCATTCCACGAAGAGATTGCTTCTCGGCTTCACCGTGGTAAAAGTAGAAGTAGGCGAGTACACTGCCGGACATCGCCAGCACGTCTTCAATAACCGTGGAGCTGGGAGAGTGGAGGTCAGAAGTTAGGATTACAAGGAGCCAGCTATGAACGCAACCACATGATACTATTGCCTGTATATTTTTGCATGAGTCAACTTGGCAAGTTGCTTAGTACATCTCAGTCTACAATTTGGGTGATTTAGTTTTTCTCCAAAAAATTTATTTATCAAGCTAAAAAGTACAGGTTTCGATATTTGGCCTCTTCTGATGGCACATCAGGATACTATGATGCGATCAACATATGCAAAACGTCGGCGCCGGCTCTCTCGACAATGTGACATCTTGGTTTGGCTCAAAATCTCAAGTGGTTGCCGAATTATGACAAAATAGCGGGGCGCGCATTTTTTTTTGTGACAGACTGTAGTTAGGGTTACGTCGTCCGGTAGCCCCGTAATGGGACGAAGGCATTTTGTCGCCGCTATAGATACAGTGAGCCCCAATCCTTTTGCACACAGCCAGTTTAACATATAAACCATGTTGTATTAGAATTCCAGACCCGTAGGTGCCAACAATCTCGTTGCAGAAGAATCATTCTGAAAAGTCAAATCCCAGCACTAGCTTTTGTGTTAGCTGGGAAGAACAACAATAATAGAGTGTTTCTGCCAATTCAGTTTGGGTATGCTTCACTATTGAACAATTTAATTCGCATTTTGAACCCCATGCCACAGAATGGCATTTTGAATCACAGGCTTTGTACTGCCATTTTGAGCCCCATGCCACCGAATGACATTTTGAATCACATGATTTGTACTGCCATTTTGTACCCTGTGCTTCACTATTGAACAATTTAATTCGCATTTTGAACCCCATGCCACCAAATGCCATTTTGAATCACATGCTTCGTAATGCCATTTTGTACCCTTGCTTCGCTATTGAACAATTTAATTTGCATTTTGAACCCCATGCCACAGAATGGCATTTTGAATCACATGCTTCGTACTGGTCAAGAAGAGTTGCTTGTTGACTATCAAAATGCATGGTGGGAGTTTGCAGAATGAACAATCCCTCGTATGTTCTTCACTGCTGTCCATTTGGGATTGAAATATGTTCAACCATCAAACATTTGAAGATCAGATTCTCATTCGAGTCAAGACATCGATTCCGGGCAATTCCGGTGGGCAGTCCATTCTACCTCCCATCGATTTGAACACTGTCGCGATGGCGGATGTTCGGAACTGATTGCGTTGGAAGCCGGGTGAAACCTGCAAAGTCCAAGGAAAAAGGGTGAATATTATTTTTCAGCGATCAATTTTGAACTCATCACCGTCTTTTGGAGATGGCGAGGCTGGGCTGCAGATTCAGATGGTAATACAGTGTCTGACTGAGTAAATTCCCGATTAATCCACAGCCGATTTATATGGATAGCTGACGGCGATTGCGTAGAGTGCGAGGACGCCAAGCTCCGTGAGGGTAGATGTGCATCGTAGTCCCTGGAGTATGTTGTGCTCCAGATGGTTGAGTGCGATTTTTTCTTTGCCGTATTTGACGAACATCATGAAGCTGAGGATGTGAGTAAGACAGGATGATGAAGATGGCGCAATCACAATGGAATTGGAATCGGGTGTTGCTTGTGTCGGGGCAGGAGACAGGATAGCCGAGGAAGTCTTCGAAATACAACTTGAAGGTGTCTTGTTGCCCCTTCTTATCGTTCTTGTGATTGAATACAGCGCCGAGGAGACTTGTGACCTTTACAGCACCATCCTCGGAGACGTTGTTGGCATGCTCGGCCGCTTTAGAATCGGGCGCACTGTTTGAAGCAGCAGCTGCGTTCATCAGCTTGACCGGTACTGGCCCTCCAATTGACTCCCAGAAAAGTTTCATCGCTTGAACGCCGCCCCTGACCGAATTCATCTCCTTGTGCACACGACAGGCAATCGGAGTCGCAGATTTCCATGGGCTTAGTAGACTCTGGGCCGTGCAAAACTAGCGCATTAGTGAAATATACACATAGGCGTCACAGGAGCATAAGTACTGCAGCCGGAATCCGAACCGCAACGTTCCAAACTTTTTCATCTGAATCATCACCCTCGACGGGGCAATCATCGTATCCTAGAAGGAACAGCCCGTCTCCAACAGCAATACACATTAACGCATCAATCTCCAAGTCCCATACCTCGTCACGGCGGTTCAAGCATTGAATTATCTCCACGGGAGGGAGAGAGTACTGCCAAAACTCTTGAACGAGATAGCCTCCAACGTGGGGTATCCATGCGGTGATGAGCATGACTTGATGGAAATTTCGGTCAAGTGGCAACGCACTGACGGTGTAACTCCCCACATCTTTGGGGAAATCACCAACTGTGGTGCTGGCGTCCTGAAATGTATAGTGCTGTGTGTGGAATAACAGCGTTTGTTGACCTGAAAGTTGTATAGGCTGGAAGAAATCGGCCTTAAGCATGTTGAGCAAAGGTAAATTAATGACTCACCGTAGTCGGATCATCCCGTCCATTGGAAAGAAGAATCTTTTGGCCACCATATACGGCTATAGCCTGGATGTTTCCTGTCCCCATCGCCACAAAATCCGCAGGGAAGGGTGAGTCAGAAACGATCCAGCTCCATTTAAAGGTTTTGGAGTCAGTATTCCGCGATAGAGTAAGTGCGGATTGAAGTATCGCGGTCCTTTTTACCGCCGAAAACGTAAATGCGATTGCCAATAGCGACCATCGCAGCAGATGCGCGAGGGATAATGGGAGCCCCTTCTGGGTGGACAAACCACCATGTCAAGGCGTCAAGATCAATGGCGATCAAGGAATCAGTCGTTGATCCCTCATCGCTGAATCCGCCGAACAGAAGGAGGAACTTGTTTCCGTTCAAAGCGATGATAGCGATGGCAGGCTCGGTTAAGGCGGGAAGGCAGCGTATTTGAGCAGTTGAAAATGGGTCAGGAATGTAAAATCGCAGGGAGTTCTAGAATTGCGGGCTGGATAAGAAAATGAGGTGCTGAAAGAGATGCGTACGGTGAGATTCTTCCATGTCATCGTGGATATATCCAGGCAGTGCAAGTCGGATGTCGGAGTGCGGGCCTCGTCGTCTTCAAGGTGACCGCCGTATAGATAAGCTTTGTCTCCATCGCTCGTCATCATCCAATGCCCCTTTGATATTGGATTTTGGCCGGTCAGGACGTGTTTAACCCATGCAGCAGCAGCACGAGGGGCGGCACTAGCATCTGCGACTGGGTTTTCGTAGGGTGCGCCAGCTTTGTTCCGGCGTCGCTGGGTACGTTGTACACCTGAACGCGATTCCATGATGGAGAGAGTTAAGGTAGGGACACACACACAAACCCCGCTAATGGTGCACGTGACTCACGTGACTATCCCGATATGGCAATTATCGTCGAAAATGTCGGAGCAGTGAATAGAGCACCTACCGGATCTTGCCAAATCTGGACGCACCTGTGCCCAGATGCGTCCAGAACCTGCCAAAATGCAGTGATGTTTTGGGAAAGAGTGCGCTGCGTGAAATTCGAAATCTCCACTCTCTGCCGGTGTCCAACTGCTGCAGCAATGGAAGATATAGCGACCCGAGGACGAGGTTCCACAGGTTTGTCGCCACCGACATGATGGGCTATGATGGGCATAAGGAGAAACAGCATCACAGTACATCACCGTCGCATGTAAAACAAAAATCATATATTTAGTCGACTACAGTACGGTTTCATCCTTTTTTCTGAATAATAAGCAGTACGTACAAGTGCTACACGAGTTCATTGTAATATATTTATTTAGCCAAAAAAAAAAAAAGCAGGCATGCAATACCAAGTAGCATACTGCGCAGCCTGAATGTTCTCCAGCTTCTTGGCCTCGAACCCATTCGGCTATAACCGGATAGCGCACTTTCTTTTTCCCGTCGGAATTCTTGAACGGCTTGAAAATTTCGAGCAGAAGGGGGTCTATTTTTCTTCCTCCCGTGCGGTCATCCTCATTCTCGCTCGCGGGATCAAGTGACGGATCCGAGGTGTCGACGGAGAGTTTTGTAGCTGGCTTTTTGATGCTCGGATCAGCGTCCGTCCCCTTCGTTTTCTTCTTCTTTTCTACAACCACCGCTCCGGTCAATTTGGTCTGTTTCCCTTCAATCGGGGTTGCAACTGGTGCAAAAGAGGCATCTCAAGATGTTCACTGCTTTCTCGAGGCTGAACTCACTGATCTATCTGCCGTGCACCAATAACATACTGGACCGGGCAAGGGACAGTTGTCATCGCTGCACGAAGGCTTTCAAGAACAATGGGTGATCGAAGCGTGATGTTTGCGGGAAAGCAGTAACGCGGAATATGGGTTGGGCATGAGATAGATCAGTCTTGATCTAGACGTGTGGGTACAATTTTATTCACACGTCCCGTACTTTCCCCTGTACCTTCTGTACTTGGACCCACTCATGGAAGGGGTCACCTCAACGGATACATTTTTTGCCCTTGCTCGTGGGGCATCCCTTCAAACCTTAAGTATAACAAGTGCTCCCCTTATTCCCCCTGATCCCAGCTGAAATACATTATAATGCACCGGATGGTCGGTTCGAACCTCAAATATGGCAAGTGCTTCCCTTATTCCCCCGGATCTTGGCTGAAATACATTATAATGCACCGGATGGTCGGTTCCACAGTGAGGCACAGCGTTTAAGATGACATTGTGAGGCACGGGGTTTAAAAGGTTCAAAATGGCATTGTGAGGCGCGGGATTCAGAATTGTATACATTTTTCGCCCTTGCTTGCGTGGCGTCTCTTCAAACATTAAATATAGCAAGTACTCCTCTTATCCTCCCTGATCTCGGCTGAAATATATTATAATGTACCGGATGGTCGATTCCAGAGTGAGGCATAGTTTGTGTCAAGTGGCGGAACGCGTAACTTAGGCCCTGACCGGCAACCGTGAATTCACGCGTGAATGGATATTTCAAGATTTGTCCCCACCCATCAATCCCAATATGGTAACATCAACACGTGATCACGGCCTCGCCGCAAGCGACGGCGAGGACAACAATAAATCTATTCTAAGATATTCTAAGTGCGACAGGCGTCCTTCCTAATAGGGAAGGAGTTTCCCACCCATGAGGCCGGCCCGGTCTCTCCGCGTTCCGCCGCCGCTCTTCAACTTACTTCTCACCACCTTCTTGAACTTATTCATACGTGTATATACTATTTAATGAGTGTTGGTGATAACTGAACACTCTATACTCCAACAGCTGAATAATTTCTGACCTGAGAAACCTACTACAGCTGGCTTCAACTTGCCTTCAACTACGGAAGGTGTGGGTTGAAGGGATAGATCTTCTTCCATACACTCCCTGGGCATTTATGTGTTCCTTCCACCCAATCAACACCTCTCTCATGGTTTATTAGCCATTTTGACACTCTAAACTTTAAAGTTTTTTTCAGCCCAACCTGGACCCCCCCCCCCCTCCCCACGTACGGGATTTTAATCCCGATTTCCCCTTGATCTTCACAGCGACTGGGTCATTGATGGTGGTAGCATACATTTGACGCGATGTATGTAGGTACAGCACTGGCTTGTTCCTGATTGGGGCCACCGCAGTAATACATCTTCCTTCCTTCCTTCCTTCCGCCAAACAAAGGTTAGCAAAAATCGAGTCGATGAAACGGCTATATACACTGCACCAGGGTTATGATCATTGATCTCGGCAATTAGACCAAGATTTTGGCCCTCGCTAACCCGCAATGGTATACTGTCAAGTAGACAAACGACCTTCAACGATAGAAACTTTATTCGCACCCACATATCAAGCGGCCACTTTTGACTTCATAGATCGGGGTTTAGACATCTTTGTTGACTTCGTCAGAAGCGTTCAATGAGAACAAGACGCGCCGCCGCTTCGCTCTGGCAACTTACACAATCAAAGGAGATTGAAATGAATTGAATTGCACACTACGTTAATAACAAAGGATACGGTTTGCCGGTACAGAGGATGATGCAGACAACGATAATTTGAACAGTTGATTGAGGAAGAGATTGAGAGAGTTAACTTGGAAGCCGAGTGCGGAGAAGCAGCCATCGCGAGTGTTCGGGGCTGGATTTGAGCAATCCCGAGTAAAGCTGTCCAGTGGCGATGGAAATTGCTGTGGAAACAAATCTTGTAGAATTTTGACAGTACTTGAGGTGTTGAGGAAGTTGAAGCAGGTTTTGGTGGTCAACAAAGTACAGTGTACGAAGCCAATGCAGGAATGGTTGAAGCCACGTACGAAGGGCAAGATGTTTGATTAACACCAGTCAAGAAGGCTAGAATCGGGCGAGTGAGGTGAAAGTAAAATCAAAGTGAGAGCAGATGAATATAGTAACGGGGAAGGGGTGAGGAGGCTTGTCTTTTATCCAGGCCACGGTGATGCGGCCGGAGTGAGAAAAATTGATGGATACGTGGACTCTCAGCCATATGATTATGATCATGCTGCGCCGTGTGCAGCAGCGACTGCGATTCGCTGCTGTCAAGAAAAGGCTGTGTGCGGGTTAGCTGTTCGGCTGCAAATGAAAAGGCTGTGTTGAATAGCACAGAAAGTTGAGGACAAATGGGGTTAAGGCAAGAGAAAGAGCAGAGAGGACGCAAAAAGAGGACGACCATATGGAGAAATCACACAGGTTTCGTAGGATTTCGTTAAAGAACGGTTAATCTTCATGTCTCCTCTATCACTGCGTTCCCACCCTATGTAGACGCACCCACGTCTACATTGATTGACATGTGCCGACATGCGGCGATCTTCGGCTACCTACGCCTACGCCGTGTAGATCACGGCCCTTCGGCGCCGTTGATTGATGTTCGGCTACGTTCGGCTACGTCGGGTAGATGCACCGCATCTACCCGTCAGTTATACCTTACATATGTATATGTCTGCCTATGTGCGTCTACGTCGGTCTAAGTGAGTGACCAATGTAGATATAGGTAGACTAATGGTGTAGACACACGTAGACACAGTGGTCCGTCTACCCTTCGTCTACGGGGGTAGACAGACCCTCTGTCTACATGGGGTGGGAACGCAGTGTATGCTACTGGAGGATTCCCTAGACCGCGTTCAGAGGGTCCCTAGAGAACAGGCCGAGATCCAGACTGTAGCGAACGAGTTGCTGTTCTTCTGCAATTTACCTCAAACCATCTCTAGGCTGTGTTCCTTTCAGCACCCTGTGAGGCTCCGAGTCCTTTCGGAGTGAAGCACACACACAATACGTCAGGAACTCAGAGATGGGGAACAAAGAAAACGCACCTTGTTCAAGAGGACGTATTATACTGTAGGCTATTTCTACGGGTACTTGAAAAGACTACGAGTAACTACGGAATGAGTCAGTACGAATCATGATTGAACAACGGAATAACAACAGATTACGGAACAAGACTATGCGAGACAAATCAGGGGCGGCGCAAACACCAGCTCTAACTAGCTCATCTGAACAGCCCAGATCGCGCCCTCGGCACGCGGGATGACTTGGCGTCAGGGCGTCTCCTCTGTTTTCGAGGTCGTACATAGATCAACATTCTCCCCATGCCGAAGGATGCCGGCCCCGCGTTGGCGTGCGAATCGGCCGCATCACGCATTTTTGGCCATCTTAGCGAGTATAAAAGAATCTAGCCTCAGTGAGCCCACGTTCAACGGGAAACCGGCCGCATTGCCTGTTTTGGGCCTATTTCCACGGTAAGAACGATCGTTTGATTCATGAGGAATTTGACAAGAGGATTCTAATACTCTTTTTGAAACCCCATAGAACATAGAGGGTGTGTATTGCCATGGACGAGGAAGCTGGCACAACGTGAGACGCGAAAGTATCGGGACGTAATGGGGCTAAAAAGAATGGCTTGAAAAACGAGAAATCCGGGAGTTCCTGCTGGAGCTAACACAATAGTCAGTGGCAATACATATGAGAATAATTATTCTGACCTTTGGGCCAGTCAGAATCTCGAACAACCCCATCATAAGCTCAAACTCGTCTTCACTGATAGAAACCCGAATGAATATCTCATCTGTTTCTGCCGAAGGTGTCTCTTGAGCAATGGGCTCTTCAATGCGACACTGGTAGTTTGTATTGTCAAGCCACGTCTTGTCGGCCTCGTCCATGAAGTATGTATAGTCATGGTTGAGCAGGGCTGCAGAACATGCTTCGGAGATGGTTTGCGCGGACTGAAGGTATGTCTCAGTGTCCATCCATCTATTACTAAGATACAGCTCCGCGTAATTCTCGGCGAGCTGAATGGAGCCGGGTATTGGGATCCGCACTGTGCTGGTGGCCAAGGCAGCCTACAGGTGATGTTCCTCAACCACGAGTTAGTTGGCTCCAAAGCTGTTGCCAGCCGTTACTCACAGATGTCTCATTTTTATCGATGTTTCCAACAACCGAAACTTGGAGCAAGTCTTGCCCTTGGGAATCTTCCAAAGAACCCTTGTATATTTGCAGCGGGATGTTTCGTCCTGGGGGACGAGGTTGTCTGTTCCGCTGAGAAATGGGGGCAGCCAAGACGGTGAGAGGAAAACTTCACCCTGCTTGGTAATCGTAGCGTAACAGCGTTTCAACCGGTTTTGAACCTCCTGATGAATGGGGATGCTTTTGCTGACGAAGAGACCCAGATCTGCCGGTGTAATGCTCTTTACATTATCTGTACAACCTGTACGCAAATGATTACTCACATACCTCCGTTGCATGTTCAACTGGTATTGCACATGATTTTTGACGAAAAAACCATTTATAGTTCGGAGATGTAGCAGTGGGATGAGCTCTGGCGTAGTCCTCTGCCCAATCCGCCGCCGTCATATATGTACTCCGGCCTCGCCCGAATGAGGACGCGCCAGATAACTGGGCAACTACCTGGCTTGCGGAGGTTGCTGAGCGTATGGGCCAAGGCTTCCTTGCGCAGCGTCATATTAAGTCATCCCATCTCAACATCGATCACTATAGCGACTGTTATAGACGACATGGCGACTATCAGAGTTTTGACAAACAGCTTGTGACCTTGTACAACGCCAAACATTAATAACATTTGGAGCTTTGAAAGCTTAGGCTTAATTAAGCCTTAACCTTTAACTGCAACACTTCACTGGTTCGTAAAAAATGCTCGAAAATTCGCTAGACAATCGGGGAAAAGACCTCTCGCATTTTACGAACATTCGGAACCAGAACCCAACTATTTCAATGATTTTCCAGCCCTTGGTCATCTGTAGACCCCCGAAATCCTACGTGCTGCCGGGCTTTTGATATTTTCTTGACGCTGAAAAGCAAATGTTAAGAAAATGTCCAGGCAAATCCAACACAAACCCTAGTATTGTCCGGAGGTGCTTGAACTTACATCCAACAAAATTGCACCGTTCTGAGGCGGTGTCGAATTTTTTGTGCAAACTTGCGACGCCTGTCGAAATGTCGAATTGGTTCAACTGGGTCACGCGTCACACCCAGTGTCAATTTGAACGAAAAGGTACAGTATGTAGTCAGAGACAAACCCAGGTTAATTCTTATATTAAATTCTTATATAGACTAGCATTATGCCCGTGCTACGCCACGGAAAATTTACAACCACAACAAGCAACTCCGAATTTTCAATGTTCAAAGTAACACTGAAGACACCGCTCGTCGTCAACCTTCGGTTGACTCCTCGCGGCCTCGTGAGCAGTTTAAATTGCCCGTACTACGCTATGCAAGATTATCTTTGTTCTCGTGGGGGGGCTCAGTCCAGCTACCGGGCTAGACTTCATATTGTCTTCCCACGACATCTTATGGTATTTAGCTCCCGAGAAGAAATTTCATGTGAAACTCACAAAAGCGGTCAAGGTTTGCGATTTTTATTTCCGATATTCCGGAGGACGGATTCAGGTCAGGCTAGGGAATCAGCCTCATCGTGACCGTAACCCCGGGCGATTTGGGCAACGCAACCACCCTCGCCGTGACCGTGACGATTGTCACATACAAGTACTTGCAGTGGTCATTCTTCGCCCTATGTTCAACAACAGTGGTCAAGTCTAAGCTGGTATGCTACTTCATAGAGCAGAAGAAAATTGACTGACGGAATGAATGGAACTCGAATCTGATGCCAAGTCCCATGAGCAAAAATAAAATAAAACCATCTCAGGGAGGAAGGATCGAGAATAATGCCATCAGCAAAATTATGACTTTCAGAACAGCAACCATTGCCGTGAAGATCGCTCGCAACAAGGCCCACAAGGCTTTCATGCTCAACTAAACAGCGGAATTTTAAGCAAGACTGTCAATTCAGATTTTGTCCCCGTGCTGTTCTCATTATGTAAGCCACAAGGGTTTCATGCTTAACCAAACAGGTGCAATCGCATCGACACAGCACCGGGGTGTGTATCCAAGCCGCCCCGAGCGGCAATTCCCGATCACGCCTAAGCACAATACCAAAGGCGTAAGCAAGCGCGGAAGCTCATTGAGGGCGACGGCCCAGCAGGGTTTCATGCTTAACTATGGGCGCATTCGTAGACTGAGAACGGACATTGGAGTGTCGGGCCCGCGTGGGGCGCGCAGGATGGGGGATGCTCGCGGGGAAATGAGGTTCCGGCTCATTGTCCTCGTTATTATGTGCGGGCACTCGCCGCGGGCGCTTTCCAGCTGTGGGGGCATCTTGTGCGCCGGAGTCCACAGATTTGGCCCGCGGGCGAGATCGAGCGGATGCCCGAGGAGGTGCGCGGGTGTCGGGGAATGAGAAATCCGATCCGTCCTCGCCCTCGGTCTCTTCTTCGTCGGTTGTATTGCGGATTTCCTCTGCCTTCCGCTTTGCAGCTCGTTTCTGCCGTGAAGCATGATTTCGGGCTTCTCGGGCGACCTCACGTTCTGCTCGAATGTTGGATTGAATCTTCAGGATGACCCGATATAGAGCTGCCGCATGAGTATCCCGATGCCGCCACGTCTGGAGCTGCTCGCCGTGGACCAAACGTACGACGGCCTGAAGACGAAAACTACCGCCCTTTTTGATGAAATGTGGCTCACAATGAACCTCCCAGCCGAATCGTACCACGCTCTGCTCTGGTACATCTTTTTTCTCTGCTTCAATTTAACCAGCCAACGCCTGCAATCAGGGCTCTCCGCGCATACACTGTACTTCTGGCGCCATGGTCCCCAGTCCAATTACGTGTATTGCGCATGGGACCGTTGCACACCAAAGGTTTTGCTATATTCGCCAGTCGCGACCTCAAGGCGAACGAATTCATTTATGAACTATCTGGACTCATGTCCATCGACTTTGTGGCGGACCACACCAACCTTTCCGTTGTCACCTACCCCGGGGAATCCACCAAACACATCCTCTTCGGACCCATATGTCTGATCAACCATGATTGTCGCCCTAACGTTGAGGTAATGTTCCTCTCAGACTTTTCTTGCACGTTGCTCATTCTTTGAGTGCAGTTTGTGCATGTTACCGACACGTACGCAATGACGATCCAGACCAACCGCGCCATCTCTCAGGGCGAGCAATTATTCATCGACTACGGTCGTGAATACTGGGAAGATACGCAGAGCCCGGTCAAATGTCCGTGTGCAAGTTGCAACCCCCAACCCACCCTGGGGAGAAAGAAGCATCCCCGATTCAAATCCCGATGAGCGCCGAGAAGCTAAACGTCTCAAAGCGCAAGTACGCAGAGCGCACAAGGACAAGAGCAAAACGGCACACAAGTGGGTGTCTTTTTTTTGCGCTTCTCCTCGCTCTAATATGTATTAGCAGCATTCATGGGGCGTCGACTAGCAGCAGCAAGAAGAAAAAGAAAAATGGGGAGGAGAAGCACGATGCGAATGATACAGCTGACCGGCGCCGCGAGGTCGACGAGCTCTTGTAGACAGCTAGCTTGATGTATTTTATACATTTCTCCTTGATGGTGGCGGGGCGGATGTGATTCGCGAAAATATTTTATCATCGTCGTCGTTGTTTCGTTTACTAAGGGTGCATACGTACAAAATTACAGAGCACTGTGTCTAAGCGTTATATAATAGATAGAAAATGTAAGGGAAAGAAGGGTAGGAAAAGAAATATGTACGCGTGAACTTTTGGTCCGGGGCTCGGAACAAGGACCGCGACGCACGATTAAAGGTGTGCGCCGCGGGGGGTCGGTGTAAGGTATAGTAGTATGTAAAATAAATCGAAAGGAAAGATGGGGTACGCATGTATATAATAAAATGAAGCTGGCAGCGAGATGAATAAGGATAGAAGACGGCGAGGACGGAAACGGGCGGGAGGGGGAGACGAAAAAAAAAGAGAGAAATCCAGCCAGTGTCCTTCCACATTTAAAGAAAAGACGTATCTGTTCCCGTTCCATTTCCAATCCGGTGCGTGTGTGGGCGTGCGTTCCATAGGTGTGTGTGTGCGTGCGTGCATGCGTGAATGCGTAGGAGTAGTAGTAGTATGCATACTAACGGAAGATCGACTCGGCGCCTCCACCATGAAACGTCGTCACGTTGTCCGTGCGTTGGCCGCTTCTTCGGTGTTGCTTTACTGGGCTCTGGCGGTTCTACGGGGGGTGCGGGATGCGGCTCGGGCGCAGGCTGCTCGCTGGCGGCGGCGGCGGCGGTCGTAGCCTAGTCTGCGGCCTACTTGACGTGTACGGTGTGGAACGCGTTGAACGTCGCGACGCGTGTGCGTGGCGGCGACATCGGGACGGCGAGCGGCATCGTCCCCACGCGCGGCGTCGGCAGGTCGTCCGTATGCGACGACGGCGTCGACGGGAACGTGAGGTCCATGTACGGCTCGCGCGGCTGAGGGGGAGCAACTCGGTAGAGTTGCCTGGGCGCGCAAACGTCAGCACGGACGGTCCATCTCGGCCTCAGTGGGGCTGTCGGTCGTGAGCAGGCCCATGACGGGGAGCGTGACGGTGTTCTTGAACACGGGCTGCGCGTTCTGGATCTGCAGGCAGCGCGGGCTCCCCAGCTCGTCGGCGAGCGCACCCGCGGACCCGCCGCTGTGCGTCGTGATGCGCGACGGCGGGTCAGTGATGGACGTCGAGCCCGAGTCGCGATCGGTGTAGCTGAGGATGGACGTCGTCTCGGACGAGTTGCACGTGCTCGCTGGGTCGTCGAGGTGCGGCGAGCTCGTGCTGGCTGCACGCGCGCGCACGGCCCGCGGCGGGTCGAGGACCGAGCCGGCGGGCATGGTCGCGCCGCGCTCGGGCTTGTGCTCGGGCTTGCGGACGCGCGGCGGGGTCCGAGACAATGTCGACGGTGGCAATGATGTTGGGGTGCTTGAGCGTCGAGCCGACGCAAAACTCGGCGGTGACCTTTTTCAGGATCTGTGGCGAGTCGTCAGCGCAAGCACGGGGGAGAGAAGGAGGAGGAGCACCATCTCCTTGTTCCACCCCGGCACCTGGTTCCGCATACTCAAGAACAGCGAGTATATCGGCACCGTCAAGAACGCTGTCGCGGAAAAGAAGCAATCAGTGTTGCGTTCCGCAGCTCAACGAAGGAAAGCGCAATACTCACCCCAATACAAGCTCTTCGTCCGCGGCCACCACGGCCCGCTCGCATCGTGGCTCACGCTGCATAGTGTGTACTCCCGATAATCGTCTACGACGTGATCTTCTCGTACGCCTCCGTGCCGATCGCCAGCCCGAACCCGATGAAGAGCAAGTACACGACCCCGCAGTACATGCACAGCGACCCCGAGATGATATTGCGTGACATGATCGCGAGGGATCCAGAGGACGATGAAGCCCTGTCGCCGGGGGTAAGTAAAACGGTGGGAGGGAAAAGAGGAGGTGCTTACAGGGAGAATGAGGACGACGGAGTTGGATGCGACACCGAAGTAGCAGAAGAAGCCGGTCGAGGCCAGGGCCGCAGAGAGGAAACTGAAGAGCTTGGCGACCGTGGCGACCGCGATCTTGCCGAACGGTCAGCTTCAGGATGAACACCTGCGGCTGGATGATCTGTACGACGGGTCGCATAATCTGCGAAATCAATAGAAATAAGAAAATGAAAGCGACGGGAGGAAAAGAAGAAGGAACGCGTACGTAGACCTCCACCTTGTGTTTCCGGCGCTTCTCCCCGCGGTGCTCCTGCTCGTGCAGCCACTTCTCGTTGATTCAATCGTGGTTATCCGTCGCCGACGACGGCGTCTGTGCGGGCGTGTTTCATCCGCTGGGGCCGCCAAATGTTGCGTACTCGAGGTCGCGCAGCTTCGCCGTCCACCCGCGCTTGCTCGCTAGCATGTCCGTCATCGTCGGCATCGTGGACGATCCCCTGAGGCCAGGCGACGCCTGCGGAGCGCTCGACACCGGTGGCATGCTCTTTGGGCGCTCCCTGGTCGCCGGCTTGAGGGCCACTTGTGGAACGTCATCCTCGTCAAGGGAGAACCTGGTAAGGGGAATGAATGTCAGCTAAGAATTGAGGACAACACGCGAGGATATCGGGAAGCAAGGGAGAGAAAGAAAGGGCGAAGTGTAGAATATGACAAGACATCACTGACCTGTGAGTGAAGCGGATGACGGGAACGAGTTCTTCGCGCAATGCCGAGGCGGACGAGCGGCGCTAGCGGTCCAGAAGAGTAGGGAAGCTGCAGCCTCGAAACCAATCAAGGTGAGTGTCATATATATCCGCTGGTACAACAATTCACTCACCCACTCGCAGGAGGTAATTTATGGGCGGTTATACTGTCCATTGCCCAGATCTGTATTTACGGGTGGTGTGTTCGTCATTGCTTATAATTGCACCTCTTCAGGCTGTTGTATAGGTACGTACGACATCTACACCTCCTCACTGATCATCCGCCCAGAGAGTGGCATGATGATCTGCGCCACCCATTCTTGCACAACCTCAGCATCCGCGACTCGAGCACTTTCTCAGAAATTCCATCGAAGGAATGGACCAGACAAACTCTCCGTCCTTCCCCAGATAGTGGTCGTCGTAAACATCCATCTCACATTATCTTCAGCCACTTCGTTCAAATCGACCACGAATGTGATATCCTGATTGATCTCATAATGATATATAACAAAGCGGAACAGGAAGTGCAGTTTGAAGACTCGCGTCAGATTCCCAGTATAATCCGCATAAACTCCAGTCGTGACACGCAGACCAGGAGGTACATCTGTCCCCTGAGGTTCATTATGGTCTGCACCTGCAATCCATAATGCAGGGGAACACCCTCTCCATGATAATCCTGACAGAGACACTCCCCGACCGAGACCGCGACGGAGAAGTTGTGGCGGGTATTGAGTGGGAGAAGAATAAAAAGCAATATCGGAGATGGGGAAGTTTCAGACAGGCAGCTGATGATGCAAGCACAAGATATGTGGAGCTCGACAGTTGTACGACCCTCAAAGAGATCCGTGCGAAGGTCAATGTTCTGCAGCTGAATGCAGCATGTTTCTATCCTTGAGTAAGAACTCCATGAAGATCGGTATGAGAAGCTGGGAGGTGCAACGCTCGGTGCTGGTGCTCCAGTAAATCTAACCCCGCCACCGGGGGGTCTATACGGACGACGGCACATCCGTTTATTCACAATGCACGGCACGTTCTTACAAGCACGGCACATTCGGGAAATGTGTCGTGCTTGGAGACATCAACGGCACATTCTATTTTTGAAAATAGACCGTGTACCTCTCGTGCTTGGAATGAGCACGTGAGTATTTGCATCCTTCTCTCTTCCCACCACATCCGCATACCCATCCCCCGCGTGAACGCGTCGAAAGCGCGTCAAAATGGCCGATACGACTTCCAACAACTCAAAACACACCCCTGCTGAGCAGCTGTTCATCAACGCGCTTCCAGCACGCCGGTTAATGGACTTTCGGAATTACGTGGGTCGCGTCGCACGCGTGGCGTCAACGTGTTGACCCGTTTCGTTAGATGTATTCACCGCTCTACATCACGTCCAATGCAGCAGGCTTCCTTTGCCACGAATGGATTGATCTTCCGCCTTGAAGGGCTTCCTTGCCAGCTCTGCGACAGCAGCGGATTCGAACGCGTCAACGCGTCCGGATGTTAGCCCGGCTGATAAGTCCTTTCTTGATAGTCTTTCTATGGCGGAATTGAACGCGTTCCGGAGCTACGTATGTGGTTGTTCTCCATTCCCCGCAAATAGGTTTCAAGCTCTTATTTTAGGTCTATTCCCCCGCGTACATCTTGTCCAATGCCCCACAGTTTCTCGATCTCACCTGGGTCGATACGAGAAGTCTTAGGAGCTTTTTGGCGCAGAACATGAAGGCTATCACCTCTGTGCCGCCTTCCCTTCCGGTCAGCATCAAAGTCGAGGCGCCCGTAATTTCTGTGAAAGTAGAACCTCCAAACGACGGCAGTCCGTCAATTCCTGTCCCAATCAAGATTCGCACTCTGACAGAGGGTGGACACGAAGTTTTGGAGCTTTACTCGGACTCCGAGAGCGAAGAGGGGGTTTGTTCCAATCCCAAACCTGCGGTTGCCAGCAGACCGATCTCTGTTGCTTCTCGCCTTCCGTTTGATCTTTCTAACCCGATTGTTCCCGCTGCGCCGAATGTTAATGGTGTGTATGGAGCCCTCGCATCCCCGTGCATCACTCACCCTCATCAGATTGCGACGGCTCGAAGTCGGAGGACGAACTGGTTTCGGACTCGGAGGATGAACCAGTCGCGATCGTGTCTGATACCTACTGGCCGGATAACATTACCTCATTTGTGCGCATTGGAAACTTCAGCATCACCCAAAAAGTCAAAGTGGAGCGTATTGAATATCTTTCTGCCCTTCCTTCCATTTTCCCTGTCTTCCGTATGCCCACCGCTATTGTAATCGATTTGAGCGACCCCAAATTCGAGATCGTTGACCCGAAAACCGGTAACCTCAAGACACTTGATAGCATGGTTCGCGATGCGGTAGGCTTACTCTTGTTTCCAGACTCCTTTCTGATGTCGTTTACAGGATAACGATGCCTACGAGTCGAGCAGTGGTACCGGTAGCACCAAAGCAAAGGTTTCCTTCGCTCCCGGGGAGCCAGCTATCGAGTGCCGTCGGTCACCGTCTAAATGCCGCGGGGCCTTTGCCTGCGATAGAATGAACCCCGCGCTTCGAACTGCTGAGCGGTTTGAGGTGGATCCGGCTTCACGAAGGGAGCTATTGGATGCCCAGGCAGAGACTCGGCGACAAGAAGGTACAACGCCCGAGCAGAATGTCGCTTTGTGCGTAGGTTCGGTATCATGAAAACCTCTCTTGCTTACCGAATAAACCAGATTTAAACGTGTTCTCAGTAACTCAAAATGCAAGGCTGTTGACTCGCATGGGATCAAGTGCGAGGGCGCACCAATTATGAAGCTCAAGCCTCAGGTATCTTTATTTTCTTCTTCGCCCAATCGCTTGCCGTCAACACGAATTAGGGGTCTTCACGCGGACATGAGTATTCATAGCATGCAGCGGCTTTACACCGTCTTTCAATTATGGCCATCAAACACACTCGATTCCGGACAACGTTGACGAACAATTACTTGCCAAGTCCCTCGCTGACCAGCCACTATCCGACGACGCCACCAAAGACACGCCACCTTGCACTAAACTTGGGGATCCTCACACGGGCCATAAACTGCAGTTTTGTCGTACGAAAAGCCCGATTCAACTGGAAGATGGATTTTACTCACGTTCGTACCACAGCTCATGCCCACATTTCGAACGGCAAGGTTGTCCGCGGCCGGATTACGCAGTACACGTGCTCCTCGACACGATCAATCTATGTACCAACGGACACGACAATTCGAAAAGTCCTCATCGTCACGAACGGTATCCCCCACAACCACCCGATGCCGACACTCAATAGAATGTCTGTTGGATTAAAGAAGGTTTACGAGAGGTGTGTAAGGCGTCATGGAGTACTTGGGGCGACTGTAGCTAAAGTAGACAACGGTATCTTTTCCACAATTCTCCTAATCATAGCCCGGCTAATTTTGTGTCTTGATTCTCTAGCCGCGTCGACGAGGGAAATTTTGGATGGGAAACCGCCGTCCGCTTTTGCTCCTCCTTTTTATTCCCAGCGCGGCAAGGCCAATGTCATTTTGGGAGTCAAACGCGAGCAGTTTCCGCATGGCATGGATGAGACGGGTGGGTGATTCCTGACTGATGCCGGCTGAATTCGAGACTAAGAATCTGAATCGATTTCTAGGTCTATTTCACATGTTCCTGAACGGGGTCACTAAACCCCTGCCCGAGAAATATATTTGCGGTTATGTCGTTGGCAATGCCGGCGAGATTTGTGTTGTAACTTGTGTTCCGTACCTACTGAAGCTCCTTGATGACCCGGATGTTAACGCTTTCGACAACGACACGACTTACCGGCGTATCAAAAGCAAGGTAAACGAATGGGAGCTTAGCATATATGTGAAGACGGTGTTGCGCGGTGGGTCTTTGGTATATTGATTTTCCCTTTATAACTTACTTTGCTTAGCTGCGAGCGTAGTGCGCGCATACATCAATCGAGCGAGCGCCCAATTTTTCGAGACACTATTTGATGAGGTTCAGCGTATCAAACTCGAGGTAACCGGGAGGCCAATGCCTTTGAAGCGATTCGTTCGTGGCGGTAACCTCCAGGTGATGAATGCAGATATGGACGGCGCCCAAATTCTGGGCATCTGCCGCTCTGTCATGAAGCATAATGACGAAGCATATAGCGGCATCGCCAAAGATACACCGCCTGAGCAGGTAGCACCGGAGTTTGTCAAAATCTGCTGGAGGCACGGGAAGGAGTAATTATTTTCCGCCTACCTAAAACACGCTTCTGACACTTTTACAGGCCCGTTCATGACTTTAAATCGCTTGTGACTTCGGACCAACATGCTCAGCTAGCCAATTTCGTCTACATTGATTCTGCCGAGAAACTCGCGGAGTTTTCGAAGTTCATTCGTGATCTGGGTATCAAGAAAATCCAAGGTCAGAGCGCTTCAAATTCTTTCAACTCAACTAATACATATTAAACAGACTGGTGGGCGCACAAGGAAATGCACCCGTGGATTATTCCTTGCTTTGTCAAGTCGCAGTCTCGCATCCCGGCGGATGTATGGGATACCACCCCCTCTACGACAAACACAAATGAAGGACAGCATGCATGGACGAATTCGATAACAGGCACCGGACTATCTCTTGTCGAGGCAGTTGAGGGGTAAGCTATCTTGCCGACTGCGTCATTTTGACCTCAATTGATCATTTGCTCAGAGCTTATCGCTTGGATCGCACCGTTGCGGACGAGATCGAAATGAGCCTGCGCACAGGCATTGTAGCGAATCCCAACAACGAGGTATCCCATCGCGTCGCACGAAATACCGGTAGACAGTCTACCCGGGCACGAAACGCACGCGAATCGGAGGAGCTGTCGGACGCGACACATGATCTCAAGCAACAAATCGCGGAGGAACTCGAGAAGAGACGAGAATCAAACACTCTTACTAAGGAACTCAAGAACAAGCTTCGAAGCCTCAAGGGCACCGGTCAGACCAATCAACAAAAGTTATTGTCCGCAAGTTCCAGTGGACGCGTCAAATCCGCGCCTGTCAGAAGTATCAAATCTCTTTGCACCTTTCCTGAGTGTTTGCTCACCGCTCCGTAGACACTTCCGCAGGCCGGAAAGTAGAGAAGGTTCAACAAACTAACAGTTTCCCTTCTTCGGGTACGAAAAGTAACTAGTTTTTTTTTTTGTGCAAGATATCTTCGACTGATATAGCTGTAGATGCCCAACCCCCGGATCCCACACAGTCAAACCTGTCGCCTCGCTCGATACCAGAGCCACTCGCTCCACGCTCTGATCTCGGTCAAATGTTTGATTTCACATCGAACACTGATTTCGGTGTTGGTGTAGGTGTCTCCACGGAAACGTTGGCTTTGCCGCAACAGGACGGAGGCGAGTTCCAGAACGACTTCACACGGTTTGACTGGGGTGACTTGTTCGGCTGCGGATTGAGTGCTGATACCCTTATTCCGTCTACCACATCACCCGACCCTCTCCAAGAATTCCTTGATTTATTCCCAGCCCCGTCTACGAATAATTCGTTCATCTTTTCATCAACGTTGGAGCCAGGATTGATGGTTTGCATATCTCATCTCCGCTTCCGTGATTATACTAACAACCTCTTTCAGCAAGAAACATATCCAGATGCGAGTTATTCGGAATGGCACAACCTCACCCTCTCAGTAGCATCGTCCACAAGCAGCATTGAAGTTTGTAAAGCATGTCTTTCCCGCATATTTGCTGAATCGTTGTAGTGCCCAACAACATCGGCGAGGAGTCCTACTCCTTGGCCAGTTCTTCCTCCACCCCCAATCGATTCACCTATGGGCTCGCCAGTCAAGGAGAGTTCGACAAACACATCTTGTGATTCGGCGGCTATAGCGCGCACTCGACGAAACACCGAAGTCGACTTGAGCAATATCCTCCCAGAAAAAACGACGCGTTCGAGGGCGCCAACAGAGCGGAAGCGGGCGGCAGCAAAGCAGATTTCCGAGCGCAAGCCCAAGAAATCACGGAGGGTAAGGCTCACCGGTGAAACCATCCGTCCAGAAAACTCATGGTTTCAACCGTAGACTTGAGTAACAGGAACATGTTGAATTTTCTGAGCACGGTTGAATACAGTCTAGCATAGCACATGTTAAATTACCCGTATATATCTATATCCCGTCGCATTCTGTTCATAAATCTTCCAGTACTCGACTTCCAGGGTTACGGCGCGAGCTCGGAAGCCACGGGTACGCACGGAAGGTCTTGTAAACGGCTTAGTAGAATGTGCCGTGGATATTTTTGAATGTGTCGTGGATGGCTTCAATGTGTCGTGCGTCAGGGCGAATGTGTACAGGTATTGCTGCTCGGAATATTACCGGTATGACTTTACACGCAGCATTAAATTGGGTCGAGTATCTGATGGTATGAGCAGTAAAGCCCGTCGTGACCTGATGTCTATGTGGGAGGGCGTCGATTACCTGTTTATTGACGAAGTTTCCATGATTGGTTGCGGCCTACGGAATGATATCAGTGAAGCTCTAAGCATTGCGAAGGGCAATACTGACTCGTTTGGTGGTATCAGCATTATTTGTGCCGGAGACTTTTCTCAACTTCCTCCCGTTGGCCAGGTGAAACTGTATGCCAATCTTGTAAAGCCTGGTCTCACTGCATCTACTCGTCCAAGCAAAATATTGTATTTGGTAAATTGCTATGGCTATCATTCAAAACGGTTGTTCTGCTGACTGAGAATAAACGTCAGACTGGGCCTGAAAATGAGCGCTTTCTGGACTTGGGCGGCTTCGGGATGGCCGATGTACTGACTCTGATTATCAGCTTTTGAATACAAGGCTCCTGTCCAACATTGGTATTGATTGGACTGCATTCAAATGGCGGGCATTTTGAAAAGCATGACCTCTACCCTGGGGTCTAGTATTCACTCAATTAAATTCAGAATTCTTGGTGTCTATTTGCGAGCACTACAAAGCAAAACTCAAAGTTGGTATCCAAGGAACCCTACTATACTGTAGTAGCTTTTTATCTACCCAATATGAGAAGTCACCAAGAAAGACAATAGGGAATACCGATCAGGGTAGGCTGAAATTCACTGTACTTTTGTATGAGGCTTCCCGTTAATTAGGAGCATGATCCGACCCAAAATCAGAGTCCCTGGAGTGGCCATTCCAACAAGGAGTAGTGGTTTTCAATCTACCCAATATGGTAAGTCACCAAGAAAGAGGGCAAGGAATACTGCTCAGGGTAGGCTGAAATTTGCTGTATTTTTGTATGAAGCTTCTAGTTAATCAGGAGCATGATCTGACCCAAATTCAGAGTCCCTGAAGTGGCCGTTCCAACAAAGGAGCCATAGCATTCCCACTACCCAATATGGTAAGTCACCAAGAAAGACGGCAGGAACCATCAGTCAGGGTAGGCTGAAATTCACTGTATTTTTGTACGAAGCTTCCCGTTAATCAGGAGCATTATCGGACCTGAAATCAGAGCTCCAAAAGCAGCCGTTCCAACAAAGGAGTAATAGCTTTCTAACTACCTAATATGGTAAGTCACCAAGAAAGACGGCAAGGAATACCGGTCAGGGTAGGCTGAAATTTGCTATATCATATGAGGCTTCTCGTTAATCAGGAGCATGATCTGACCCAAATCAGAGTCCCCGAAGCGGCTGTTCCAACAAAGAAGTAGTAACTTTCTATCTACCCAATATGGGAAGTCACCAAAACAGAAAACAAAGAATACTGGTCAGGGTAGCCTGAAATTTGCTGTATTTTTGTATAAAGCTTTCCATTACAGCTCTTTGCGGTACAACAGGCGCGGCTGCTTTTTTTTTTTTTTGGAACTTTTCACTAGAACAGTCGCTGTGGGATCAGTTCCCGTCGGAATCCCTTGGGAATAGGCGCGTTGGAATCGCGCTGTAAATTTGGCAGGCGACCAAATACCGGCTTTTTTGATCTTATTACATAATGAAATTCCTTCCGAAAAAGCATGGCTTTCAGCAGAAACACTGTAGCACTGTGAGTACTGGCCCGATTGACCTAATTCCCGGATATGTTATGCATCTGTGGTGTGGCTATGGGTCCTGAATATTTACAGGTATAATTATACCCAAAGTGTCTTATAGTAATCTATATATGGTAGGATCTAAATATCTACTTCACCAAAGTGTGTGACAAATCACAATTAGTTGACATACTGCTTATAAGAATGAACCGTCCAAAAGCTCTACCTCAGATTCATAACATATCCAGGAATTAGGTCAATCGGGCCAGTACTCACGGTGCTACAGTGTTCCTGCTGAAAGCCATGTTTTTTCGGAAGAAATTTCATTATGTAATGAGATCAAAAAAGCCGGTATTTGGTCGCCTGCAGATTTACAGCGCGATTCCAACACGCCTATTCCCAAGGGATTCCGACGAGAACTGATCCCACAGCGACTGTTCTAGTGAAAAGTTTCAAAAAAAAAAAAAAAGCAGCCGCGCCTGTTGTACCGCAAAGAGCTGTAATTGGGACCATGATCTGACCCAAAATCAGAGTCCCCAGAGTGGCCATTCCAACAAAGGAAGGTGGCTTTGAGTTGATCCTTGGCCTTGATTTTTTGGAACTGCAGCACTTTGTGGCAGAGATGGCGGGGGAGAAAGTGGAGAAAAATTAGGCAGCCTCTTTTGAGTCGGCTTTTGAGGGCAGAACTAATGACATGGAAGTTGCATGAAGGTGTGTCATGGCACACAGCCTATCGAAGGTCTGGAATTGCGGAGCTGGTGAAAAAGGTAATGCCTCAAGGCGACTTCTCTTGGTTGAAATGCAGTTGAACTGAGCCAGAAAGTTGGGTCTACGGAGTGATACTGAAAGATGCTGTTTGACTAGTCAACTTCATCAAATCGGCGCCGCTAGTCAATGTTAACAATGCTTGTATGCACCCACACCTTACCTTGATCACTGACTCGCTGATGTGCCCCCCGGATAAATCATTGCTTACGGCTTGTAACAGGCGATTTGCATACAGTGGTCGCTGTAATGTACCAGTTTTGTGTAATGTGATGAACTGTTTCGTCACGCGGAAGTGGAACTTAAGGGTTGCTATCGTGGAATGAAATCGCGTAGCGCGTGCTTGCCGTTACGCAAATGTTCTTCTCTTTACGTCTTTCGAAGTCCTCGCCCAAACGACTGTGGACAAGGGTCTCTTTCGCTTGATCTGAGCGGGCACCTCAAACTGGCCAATAAAGTCAAAGTTGCGTATTGAATGGTTTGAGGATTTCGAGACGAGTGCTTGGACTAACTCTTGGGCCTCTCTGAGCCTTGCCTTGGCCACGGTGACGGAGGAAGGTCAAAGCAGGATGTGGCTGTGTTTCTTATTTGGCCTTGCTATCCTGGGCCTGGCCCTTGGGTCTTTCCGTGCCATTCATTATAAACGCCTTCCCCCGCGATACCCTCTCTTTTCAGCATGCTTGATTCTTCCCAGTATCCCTCCATCCTGTGCCATGTCCACTGATGCGTTCTGCTTCGGTGGCATCGCTCCCAACTCCCCCGCGCACTCATCACAAACGGAAACGCGGCAGGTCCAAACACAGTCGCGCCACCGACGAAGACCTTACTGCCACAGACGACGACGATGAAAATCTCATCAAAGAAGCGGAGGATGAAGAATCGTTCTGGCTCGCCACCAACCCCGCGTCGATGAGTGTTCTTTTTGTGGTAAGCTTGAGCTTGCAACGGATGTAAAGATGAGATCGAAAGATGAATCGAATATTTCACTTTTCGATAGAGCTGTGATACAACTCCGTAATGTCTGTCGTCAACCTCAAATTGAATTGTTCAATCCCTCTTCTCTCATAAATGCTTCGTATGTACTGTGTCATCTTTGCAACTCGGCGGTGACCAAAAACTCCTTTTGTGCAATTCCTCTGCGCAGCTATGGTAATGGTCTCTGGATAGGCAAACTTCCGGAGGAACTCAATGACCTGACGTTCTTAGAAGAACAATGCATTACACAGGCTCGGGCAACGAAATGTATGTATAAACTTTCTTTATTCATCGCGCTATCACGCCCTGACTGTCAAAATGGTCTCAGATTTGACCTAAATGGCGATTCCGTGAGCCCGGTCAGCAACAAGGACCTCAACCAGGTCGTGGAATAACATTGAGGACAAGCTCAATAATCACGAGTATTGGGATATACAGTCCTTCAAGGTGAGAGTGTTTCTACTTGGTCGATGAGACGATATCCATGAACAACATCGAGGCTGATATCCAAGTAGTTCTCGACAACACAGTCTTGTCATCTTCTCACGAAATGGTTCAGGTCCAGGCAGCGCTGGTTCATCTGGACCAGCTTTCTTCTCTTCGATCAACCAACCAGACGAACAGAGCCGCACACTCCATTGGGGACCTCGAGCCACCGCTAGAAATTCTGGAACTCTTTGTTTGCCCTAACAGCGAAGACGCCATGATAGTGGCTCTTTGCCCATATTTTATTTCTTCTCGTTTCAAAAGTTGAATCCGTGCTCACCCCCCTTTCCGCATATACTCCACAGATGAAAATGCACCCCTCACCTCGGACACAAAAAATTTAACCCCCGGCGGACCACGTTGTGGAACATATTAAGGAGGTTGTGCAAAAGCCGCATGAGCCGCGTGCGGCTTTTGTGCATTGTGCAAAGCCTCACGGGAAATTATAAATGCCCCGAAATCCCAACAAAGTATTTGGTTGGAAAGAGACCCAGGGTGGTGGGTGGACGCTGAGTGGGTTGTCGGAGCGCCTCGGCACTTGCTGATGCGTGCCGGAATCAAAGTGTGGAGCCTGGTTGATATGGGGCTTCAGTGATGCAGCCAGAATACGGCTTCCTAGGCATGCAGATACGATCCTAGACCTTCCAAAAATGCATGCCAGGTGCAGAGGCAAAGTGAATGCTGTTGAACTCAGAAAACATTTGAGATCAGGTGAGAAAACATAACGGCTTTGCACAACCTCCCTATTTCAAACTGTGTTGTTCCACAATACTTATTACTTAGGAACTCTTTCCCTATTTTATTTCTTGTCGGTGCAGAGGTGGAGTGCGTGCTTGTGTTGTTGGTCTTAGAGACTCCTGCGTATGTAAATACGCCCTAAACCTCACGCACAGAAAGTTTAACCCCAGGTGGACCACGTTGTGGAAAATCCTTCAAACTTTGTTCCACAAGAGTGACTCTTCGCCTTAGTTTATTTTCTCTCGGTGCAGAAGTGGGTGGCACCTCGTTCTCGTTTTCGATCAACCACGACTAATGGAAGTAGTACATAAGGAGTAGCAAGAAGTTCGACTGGCACGCACCATGACTTCCTGTTTCACAGCAGTCGGCGGCGGCATAAAAATAATGAATACATCGTCCTTGTGGTGCGCTTTCACCCGAGACAGCCCCGAATTCCGGTCCTGACCATTCGGAGATGGACGGTGAGAATTTAGAAATTCACTTCGAGTATCTTCTAAACACCTTACATAAAGCCCAGAAATTGTGGGATATGTTTATGAATCCCATGGACAGCGACGAGTAGTTTGTTCGAGAACCACAGCCCCAGGTCGCCTCATCAGGCTTAGTCCACTTACATCAATTTGTTAGTAATATACTGTACCATTTCAACCAAATGTTCAGGTGACGGTGACACTCGACTTTTTTTGATGTGCTCAAAAAACGCCCCAAAAGGAGCGCCTCCGGTTTGGAAGGTAAGGAAATCTTCTCGTCAAGCTTCTCGTTGTTGAAGCAGCGCTTGATCATTTGGATGGAATTAAGAATAATATCGCCGAGAAGGCAAAGATCCGACGGGGTCGCCATTAATATATATTGGACGATGCAACGATGAGAGCAAGATCGCACTGTCAAGCTTAAGCAGATCTGCATCTGCGTTGTCGCTATCGTCATAATCGCTACCCGACAGGGGTAAGCAAGTCGCAAAGTGCTTGAGATAAGCATTGGTAATTTGGCAGTGGACAGACTGTCGGCCCATTGTGATGCTCATCTCGCAACTTGTCTAAGTGGGTCATATTGTTCAATATTGTATACGGTTCTGCGCAAGTCCTCTATTTCTGGACGTATTGGGTGTGTAGGCCACGAGGTAAAAACAAAACAGGCACGTAATTGGGTAGGTGAGTAAATCGTGGTTATCTGAAGAATTTCGTCACACTTTAAATTTTGAGATGCTTGACCTCATTGAATTCCTTTATATTTTGAAAGGCGTGACCTTATTGAATGTGTGGCGTTAGGAAAGAAATTGTGTATGTAGATTGAAAGAAATATAATGAGCGCGAGAGTGCACCGTTACAAATTTGAACCGGTCATTTTGAGCTATTCAGATCCTGATCGGAGGCAATATTGATCTTTCCAGTGGCCAATCAGTGCTTTACATTTTGAAAGGCGTGACCTTAGGGCATTGCGTTAGATTTTGAAATGTGTGATGTCCCCAATTCTCTGCATTTTCGAACACTTTCAATTCCAGCGCAGATAGATAGCCCTGGACATTCCGGTCATTTTGAGTCATCGATCCTGCTTGGACGCAATATTGACCTCTCCAGTGGCCAATCAGTGCTTTACATTTTGAAACACGTGACCTGATTGAATTCCTTTCCATTTTGAAAGGCGTGACCCTATTAGGTTCGGAGCAAGCCTGTCTCCGGTCCGGCGCGCCGGACTATCTCGGAGAGAGGCTTGCCGCAAACTCGTGAAAAAAGGGGATGTGTTGCAGGTCGAATATCTATACCAATTCTGAGTGGAATACCTTGGTGTAAAGAGCGGAAATGTTTATTCGATTGATTAATTTCGATCTGTCCATTTGGTTTAGATACTGGAGTCCACAGATGCTTGTTAATTGGGGGTTCGGGGAAGGGTCGTTCCGATGAAGTTGACGGCAAGCGAAAAATGTTGTCATGGATTCCGACAGATTTTATGGGCTCTATGGAGCCGGAGGACCTGCAGGACAAATTTGTCACCAAAAATTTCATGAATAGAGCGTGTTCCGACTCAGAAAACGCGCTTTTGTCTGAACACCCGTTTTGGGACAGTGTGACGAGACACATCTAATTAGGTGACAGAGTGTGACATTTAAAAGCGATGTCTTTCATCTAGCTCTAGAAAATTTACTACTGCTCTGATTCATACAGTACAAAGTTCCGAGACCATTGTAACTAACCTCTCAACAATCCTGCCTCTTCAGAATTTATTTAAGAGACCAGAAAGCAATGTAGTATATGAGTCTTTGCGAGGAATCCATTTTGCAGATGCCTACATCAAAGCCCGAGTACGAGAGCTCTCAAGCAGTTAAAGCCAAATCTGAAGACGCTATTTCATTCGGATTGCTATTACGAAGATATTATCTCTAGTGACCCAGGGGTTTGCCGGGTTTTCTGTTGCAGGATAACGCGCCGAACAAATCCCCCTTTTCCCTGAGTTTGAGACAAGCCCCTTCTCAGAAGGCGTGCATCTGCACGTGCTGGTCATGTGGGACTGAGAAGGCGGCTTGATCCGAACCTATGACCCTATTGCATTCCCTTACATTTTGAGAGGCGTGACGATATTGCATTGCTTTACATTTTAAAATGCGTGACCTTATTGCATTCCTTTACTTTTTGAATAGCGTGACCCAATTGCATTCCCTTACATTTTGAAAGGCGTGACGATATTGCAATGCTTTACATTTTGAACTGCATGACCTTATTGCATTCCTTTCCATTTTGAAAGGTGTGACCCTATTGCATTCCCTCACATTTTGAAATGCGTGACAACAGCTGGAATCTGCCTGGAAGCCGCCTGGTTCCAGGTGTCAAAATATGTGGCTGCCACGCAGACTTTCCAGCTGGTGTCGACCTGACGGCACTTTGGCGGTGTAGTACAGTGGGCACAAAGACTCGCACGCTGTCAAGCGTGCTTCTTTGCTTTCCCAATTAGTCAAAGGTCTGGACCTAGTCTGGACCGTGACGCTTCTTTGATCGCCCGGCCACACAAGCGACTACAGAAGTGCGACATATCCGAAAAGGGTACTGAAGGAACTCAAGCCGCCGCCTCGGGCCCCGCTTTAACGGATGTCTGTGCCTGTAACCATGCAAAGCTATCCGCAGGCGCGTACGGGGACCGGATTGGCTAACAGCTGCCCACGTTTCCTGGCCAGTCGGACACGATGCTAGCGGCGACTTGGGGCGCGATGCTAACGGCGACTGGGGCTGGCGGAAAACAAGTCCTTCAGAGTAAAATTCACTGAACCCTGGGTGCAACGAGAGACGGAGGAGCTTTCCGGGTCTCAACATTTCCTTCACATCTCTAATTCAACCCCTCCCTCCCGCAAAAATAATCTATCCTTTTCTTTCAATGCCGGAGTCGCTAGCCTTCTATGCTCATGCAAAAGTCCCTCTCGAGAAACTTATGCTTTCGGATGAACAGCGGCATGCTATTGAATCTCTCTATGACTCCGAGCAAGAACTCTCTTTGAATATTTTCCTGCGAACACCGAGTCGCAGAACGAGGCTCAGCGATTTTTAGCAGCCAATCAACTGGACAGCATTGCCCGTCAAAAACTCGAAAACCGCTGGAATATTCAGTGGTCTGAATTTTTTGGGGAATACCAATTCAATTTCCAAACAGTTCATCTGGCTACAACAGTGAAGCACGCCAAACCGTTGAATTGAGACACGCTACCGTGGAACGCACCCAATCCGCGACACCGTGGACTCGGCAAAACCCATTTGAATTTACTGGCTGTCTTGCGCACGTCGAGCTCACGGAAATCGAGCAAGACGGTACTGTGAAGGCCATTGTCGGTCATTTGGAAATGCGAGAATGCGTCCAGGAGAGAGTTGAATTATGTTTATTTGGGATCTTCGGCAATGTCTTTGCTGTTGGTTAGTTCGGGGTCAAGGTTGTGGTCGATATAGAGCCAGATGCGATTGCCATTGACTTCGAGGATCTTGTATTCTGCCAGCGACAAATTTAAAATATATAGAACAAACAATTCCCGAAGAATGAATTAACCACCGACAAGATGCGTCTGACTTTCGATCGGACCCAAGAGAAAGGCCCTTCTCCCGTAATCAGTGGCGTCACTCTCCTTGTTGGAGAACTTGAGCAGCAGAATATCGTGGTTATTTTTGCGACCACGGACAGTATTGAGTGTAGCCTGAACCGAACGATGAGTTACGATATAGAGGTGTCTCGAGTCGTTTTCCCACCGATAGTGGGACAACCCAACGCGTACAATGATCAGGGTTGGCGCTATGTTCTATCATCCTGTCAGTAACACGCTGTCTCGCGACAGAAAATTCACTGGTCGTTGTTTGTCTGACAAGCCCACCGGCGATTCCAGCAAAGAAAAGCACCTCACCTGAGACGAAGGTGGAAAGCAAGGCCAAGGACGCCCCGACAAATGTTGCAAACGCTACTAAATGTACGTACCTGCGCCACAACCCTTACCTCTGTCCGGACACAGCCCACACGTATCTCACAGGTCTTATCGAGCACCGGTAGCGCTTGTTAGTAGTTTAAGTCGCACACGGGATTGGCAGTGGGATGAGGAGTAGTATCATATGTAGTTTCCTGTCTGTATGTAGTCCAAATACATCAGGATATATGATACAAATGCGCCGTCAGTAGGATGATCAACAACAGAATAGTGGAGCATCTGCCAGCCCCCAGATCCACCTACAGTAGGTTGAAAACAAGCCGATATGAGCCATGGGTGGATAGGATGAATTCGGCCAAAAAAGGATACTATTCAACCTATTTCAGGCAACCTACACCGAGGCGATAATCAACCTAACGCCGGTGAAAATCCACCTAAGGGCTGATGATATTGCTCTTACCTCAGGTTGAATTTTAGGCGAAGAAATCGGAATTTTCCATCGCTGCAAAGTTCTGGATGAACCAATGGCCGGCCGGAGTCGAGCACATGAAATACAAGAGTGTGCGCAAAACCAATCGCTGACAATCAGGAGGAACAAATTTCAAAAGCCCAGAAAGAACAGATAACTCCTGGGCCAAGTAAGAGTCGCCCGGAACATGAATGTTACGGAATCAAGACGAGTGTCTCCACAATAGAAGGAGAAGACGTCCTTGAACAAGAAAACACAACTATCCCAGATCAAAAGAGAGAACTTTATAAGCCTTGCCTTCGGTAATGCAACCCAAACCATATGATTTAAAAGAAGAGATGTTTCTGAGGCCCGGCTTTGAGAGCATGGGAATGTCGCAATAGACACGTCGAATGGAGGGAGCTCCCAAGTCAAAAACGTAATAATGCGCAGCATGGCAATGTGCACCATGATTGAAGGATTGCATCTAGCGAACACAATGCGGGAACAAAGTCCGGGTCTGGCACAACTACTTGATAACATGGGGCGAAACACTCTGAAATGAGAAACCCAGCTCTCGACAGCCCAGCATGGAACACAGCTTGAAAACATTATATGTCTCTCGAGGCGCAATGTAATTCAAACTCATAGACATCCTGCACTATGTATCCATCGTACAAATATTGAATATGGTTCTCGTAGCAGAAATATGGGACATGAGCACTTCGAAGATCTCCGGCTTTCAAGAGCACAGAGAAAAGACGGTTGGTTAGTTGGTCAGTAAACTGTGATTCACTCCAGGAACATGCGTCAGTACTCCCTCTGGGTTGAATAAGGA
Organism: Mycena olivaceomarginata; assembly: GCA_029378375.1. Classification (NCBI taxonomy): domain Eukaryota; kingdom Fungi; phylum Basidiomycota; class Agaricomycetes; order Agaricales; family Mycenaceae; genus Mycena; species Mycena olivaceomarginata. Next base: position 111,406 of record JARKIC010000821.1, on the reverse strand, counting down.
TGCGAGAGGATCATATCAAAGAGAGGAGTAAGGATATCAACGATTGAAAGCAGACTAGCATATGAATTGCCTGGAGCGCAGGGATGAACCCGAATTTTAAGTGCACGGGTAATCGAAAGGATGAGGAGCACCTCAAAGGAGACTTCCAACCCGTCGGCTTCAACTTTGTTGTTCACTGAAAGCAAATCCCGCTTGCTTTGTGCTATGCAACAACTTTCAATCGATGTCAAGGTCTCACAGTACAAAAATTGGGATTAGAGGAGGTCGGTTTTTTCGCATGGACAACTTTATTCAGCCATGACCCCGCATTCCCAATTCCAGGAACGTGCTTATTTTGAAGTATGAGGACGATGAATCCACATCAACCAAGAACATTGTATGGAAAGAGCTTTTATTGTAATTCATTCTCCACAAACTTTTTGTTTCAATGTCCACAAGCTCACCGGAGTTTGGGCCAAATTGATGGCAGCCAATATGTGGCCAATACATGTTGTATTGGCAGGATATTGGCAGAATATAGGTGAAATAGTTGTTGATCAATATTCGGCCAATATGTGTTGTATTGGCCAGATATTGGCAGGATATGGGCCAAGATATTGGCCGAATATTGGCAAGCCACTTTTTCTCAAGGGTGCACGCGTACGGCCGCGGCCTCGATTGGATCGCTTTGTTTTCGGTATTGCTCGTTCCTCTCGCGCGCGCGCTCGAATTAGATGTAATCCAATATATTCATTTGAGACTACTACAATATAAATATCAACCAGTGAGCGACGACCCGCGGCCGCCCTTGCTCGTCCCGCGCGGAGCGGTCCGCTTCTTCCTGCGCCTGCACCGTGTCCGCCGCGGCCGTGCGCGGGTCGGGCGGTGGGAGAACGGCGTGCTGTACCCCCACAGCAGTCGTGGCGGGTGCGGAGGCCGCTGCGTGTCTGTGGTGATTGGCGGATAATGCCAAGACTGCTGCACATGGAGATGAAACACGCATTCACCGTCCTCCAGCAGTCTACGGTGAGGTCCACCGGAAACCAGTGGTAGATGGAGGCGAAGTCGGGTCCGTTGGGTTCCAGCGATGATTGATGATTACCGGCCAACCCAGTGTGCTACAGCGACAAACAATGTACGGCAGTGTCCGCCAGTAGCCACCGGTGGCCAGCGGCGGCCGCCAGCGAACTTCTTACCTCCGGGCATATTACTCCCAAAGTTTTCTCACCAAACGTTGCCGATGGTGACACACGTTTTGAGGGGTTGATGTGGCAGTGGCAGCGATTCACTCTCTTTCTCTCCTCCATCCTTCCCCAGCTCAATGTATCCATCTGCTATGCCTGCTGCTACAAAGTTCCGGAACCTGGCCATCTCCACAACATTCAATATAGGTGCTCCAAACTCGAGGCCATCACTTGACTGGGTTCTTCAAACTGGTGTTTCGGCTTCTCGCTCGGTATTGTCTGGCTTCTATGCCATGTCATCATGATTCGCTCCAAGGCTCAGGCGCGTGCCCTTGAAGCGGCGCTACATGATAACCCGGACCTCGGTAAATTTATCAGGAGGTTGCGCCTCGAGGGCGGATTCGGGACTCCAATGCAGAAGATACTTAATCACGCGGGGAACATCACGGATATCTTCATCTCGCTCGAGATTCATGCATCGGATTCGACGGCTGGGCTTGCTTACGGGCTGTCATGCATCAATCCGACCAGGCTTATCCTCGCCGATAAGGGCGAACGCGGCAACAAGCAGGTCATGAAGTTGCTCGATTCCCTCATGAAATGCGCGACGACGTGGACGAAACTCGTGAGTATCTCCCCCCTCTCCGATAGTGGAAGTGCTTATCAAGTCTTCTATAGACCACTATTTCCTTTCCGTACGCCTCCTGTGGCGATAAACGCAATGAGTTCAACGAAGCCTTGTCCCACACACACAAGGCAAGTCATATTTCTCCCAATTTTCCGGTCACTGGCGTCGCATTCCCGATGAACCAGAGGCGCGAGGAAAGGAGGCGTCCAGCTGGGTGGACGCGCGTACACGAAGTGGTGAGACGAGAGAGCCGAATAGCGGCTGTGCTGATCTGATGGCATCTAATCTACACGATTAGCCTCATCTCTCCTCTGCTTTCTTACCTCACTCAGACGGCTCGCAAGCTCGCCTGCCTGAGCTGGCAATTTTTCTGATTGAACCAAATCCAAGCCGTCCTATGTAGCTGAACCCAAAGGTTAAGCAATAAAGAAATCAAATCCTGCCTCTACCTTTGCAGATAACATCGTGACGACCACTGCACCACGTCCACTTCTGCCAGAAATCTTCGTCCTAGTAAATCCACTTCTATTGTTCTACATTCCGATTTTCCATCCGTATTTAGTTAAACCGACCGACCCTAAACTGAACATACACGAAAGCTGCTCCTCAAAGCCCCAATATCCTTAAACCAGCGGTGTTGCAACGCCTGCTTGGCTGTGAATCGCGAACTTGGGTTGGGATGACAGAGCGTGGAGACAAGACTGTGGGCTTTTTTTGCATCATGAACCTCAAGCCTCATCGAAATTTTGAGGTACATACCAGATGTTAGACATCTCCACTTGTGAGAATCGTTCAAACCCGCGAGAATTTTGTTCTTGGTGGCCTCAAGATAAATACAGTGAAACGGGTGGAAACCTCTAACAAAGGGGTTAGACGACAGAGAAAGAATAGAGCACAAGACCGACGATATGAGGATGAAGAGGATTACACCTGCGCTCCATCGGTCCCCGCATTTACTTTCCACCCTTTTGTCAAATGGTTTCCGAAGGTGAAACGATGGGAACGTACCGACGATATCGCAACGCTGGGTTATCAAATGCACGAATGGCTTCCGGGGGCAAATATGATATTGTTCCACACACACCAGGGTAAGACGGAGCTTTATCTTCCTCATAAAGTGCCATATCAAAGTCAGCAATGCACACGGCAGGATACGGATGGAACTGGACACATCGAACGAGGATGTTCTCAAGCTGGAAGATGTTGTCAGGTTGGGATGCATTCAAGCAGAGTACCCTACCTTGAGATCTATGGGTCTGAATCAATAACAGGCTAACTGCGCGTGAAACAACGTACCACAGTGCGATATGTTCATGGAATGCAAATACTGTATCCCTTGCAGTATTTGCCACATGATACACTTCGACTCCGACTCCTGGAGTAGGATGTGGACGCCAACATACTCGCGGAGGCTCACATCGTATGGTTCAAAGAACAGGAAGCTACAGACGTCAGCCCAGAATGTTCATGTACATGGTAAAGTTTGGCTGACGTGTAATCATTAGTATGAGCTGTGTCGTGAAGCTTAATGATATTGGACTGAAAGACTGGAGATGAGATGGGTCCGGAGATGAACAAAACATCGTACATGGTGTAGTTGCTTGAGAAGCGGAATCTCATGTGAAATCCAGTGGTCTGTGGTCTGTCGGATGGCCTTGCACGCTGCGGGGCGGTCTGTTCATGAGTGTGGTCAAGGTTTTGGGATATCGCGAAAAAGAATTCGCGACTTCGATGTAGGTCAAGGGCCAGGTATACTTTCGACAATCCATGCCCCAAAGTAGTGCGCGAAATGCGATAGCGCTTCAGGCCTGAACCCTGGGAAGATCATACTTCGGTGGCGTTCCTCATGCAAACTCATGAAGTCTTCGCACCTTCAAAAAAGTCTGAGGCGCTGGATCCCTGTCCATAGAGTAGGAGTTAGGAATAAGTGTGACTGTGACGACGCGAGGAGTCACTGATTGAGTCATCGACACACGTGACACCGCATTCAAAGATGGCTTTGGTTTAGCTCAATGATTTAGAACAACGACGCAGGTGGCGTCGTTGTCGAGCTAGGACAATAACCAATGCCGATCGAATGCTCAGCACTTGTATCTTCGGAAACATAACTTTCGGGCCCAGAAAATCCCACGGAAATCCGTGAGTCAGAAAGTTCAGTGCTCAGGAAGAGCCATGGAAAATTTAATCACCAGTGGCTCAAGTGGTGTAATAATATTTTTCACATCTAGGCAGGCTTTACTGACTCCACAAGCCCTTTTGCTTTTTCCTCGTTCAAAAGTGGAATGGGTACAGATTTCTCATTCGAATTAGGTTTCTTAGCATGGAATGAGTGTTCAGGAAGAGCCATGGAAAATTTAACCATCGGCGGCTCAACTGGTGCAATATTTTTTGCATCTGGGCAGGCAGTTCTGACTCCACAAGCCCATTTTTCTTTTTCCTGAATGGGTACAGATTTCTCGTTCGAATTAGGTTCCTTGGAAGGGAATAAGTGCTCAGGAAGAGCCATGAAAATTTAACCGCCTGCGGCTCAAGGGGTGTAATATTTTCTCCAGACAAAACAAATGGAAACGGAAACGGTTTTAACCGTTTGAAAACGTTTTCAAACGGAAACGATTGGAGCCTTACAACGGGAGATTGAGGCTTCAGAGTATCTTTGGGTTCGTTGGAAGGAAGGCATCGCGGCAAATCGAATCGAAAACCTTTCGGCAGAATATCTAGGAATTCGAATGAGCAAGTCGCAAATGAGAGACATCATTAATGCCATATTGAAAAGACACATCCAAATCACTAGGAAACCGAGATGGAATCCTTCTACTGACAAAGTCAAGGATTTAGCTGCCGGGCACACTTCTAGAGTAGCCCGAGAGATATATGCCATTGGACATGCGTACTCGACATCGGATGATTCCGCTCAAACTATTGGGACCAATCCACAAGGCGGCATAAGTTTTGGGGTTTCGAAACGGAGGAAGAAGATAGTACAGCCCATGCATCTCAACGAGCGCGCGCTGCTGGTCCGCCTCCTCCCAAATCTGTGCGTGTGGTTAGGGCATATCCATGCAATCCAGATCAAGTGGAGTGCGCATCACGCATCGCGTGTCGACTCGTGCTTTCTTGCCACCTGGTGTATGAAATATGTACCACTCACCTCACAAACCCGTACCCCCTATTGGTCCCCGTCAATGGATCCAACATAACCTTTGCACCCTTGCAGCTCGCAAAGGGACGGATGAGCTTTGGCGCACGGTCATTGCGGAGCCCGAGCACGGGGTTGCGGAAGACCTGAGAGCCCGCATCAGCAGGGCTCAAGCGTGAGGAGTGTTAAAGATCGTGTAGGTGTGGAGCCGAGCCTTCGCTTGAGCCGCTTTAGGGTAGAGGACAAGGAAGCTCACCGCAACCAAATCACTGTTCGAAGTCTCCGGCGATAGTTCCGCCACGAATATACTGTACTCCTTGGGGAACGCACCATCCATTGTCCCAGGACTCCCACTCGTATTCATTGTGTTTGAGATTCCGCTCATCCCACCACAGGGAAGAAGCACACTCTGGGGAGCGGTTGGAGCTGGAGGAAGCAACGCTGGAGACCCATTCATGCTGGGCGGCGCCCAATTGAGAACAAACGGGCGGACTGAGTTTGGCATCGCAATTTGTGCGCCGATGGAGTTCACCTAGTTGAGCGTAATGAGTATATAGAATTGAAGGCGGAGGAAAGGGAAGAATGGACATATTTCATATAAAAACTCAAACTAAAAAAAAACACACACCTACATCAACACAGCCGCCGCTGCCGCGGGACTCGCAAACGTCAGCACGCAGTACCCCCCGTTAGCGCCTTGGTTGACGAAGACCCCCGCCTCCCAGCGCATGAGCGCACAGACCTGCCGCATGTACTCTGCGTCCATCCACGGCTCGAGATCTGGCCAGAGAAGGGAGGTCGGCGGGAGGATGACTCTTGCGGTGGGGATCATAATAGTGTAGTGGTCGAGTACCGGCGCGCCGCGTGCAAAGACACCATTTGATCGCATCGCAAATCATTTCACTCGGAAGACAAAGGTCATCAATCAATCAATGATTATCTGATATCAATTTCAAATGCACAACAAAATTCTAGCAGATATTCAGTCTCCTACCCAGCCTCGTGTTCCGGGGTTGGGAGTCAGTAGCTGTACGACTGAGTGAATAAGCAGCTGAAATATCCTGCCGTAAAAAATGATCACATCATCTCTGTCAAATTAAAACATCCGAACTTCAAGGCCCAACCCCTAGAGGCTGGCCTTTAACAAATGTAAACAACATAGCCACAATTTGACGAAATGTTCATTCTCAATCCCAACCCCATCTAAAAAAGTGGGGGGAGGCCTAAAGTACCTTCCCCTGGGCCCAGGGCCTCAGCTGCAATTTTTCGGACAGGCAGGCCAGCAGCAGGAAAGGTTCAGTAAAACGAGCCAAGCGGGTGGCTATGTTGTTTACGCTTGTTAAAGGCCAGCCTCTGTGGAGGGGTTGGGCCTTGAAGTTCGGAAGCAGTATAGAATTTAGAACGATCAATTTGATGGGCTATTGAGATTTGTCTTGGTGCATGACTACTCTGAATCCACTAATAAATATCGCTACTGTGACTCCCAACCCCGGAACACGAGGCTGGGTAGGAGACTGGCAGATATTATCAAGGGGGAACAGAGATAAGATTGACCGACATCAGGTAGGCGGGGCAGAAATCTTCGGGAGGGACTTCGGGAAAGGACGCGGCACGCGACGCTGCGGTAACAGACAATGTTGGAAGTAGAGTCCGGTGCACGTCATCGCTCTTACTGTACATGACGGGCCGCCGCCGCCTTGAGTCCCGCCCGTCTCAGTCATCGTTCACATGTTCGTTCTGACTGTGTCCGTCCGTACACCACCAACCAGCCCAAATTCGATTTGGAGCGACAGTGAAATTGCTTGGGAAAGATAAACCAGAAACGCTATGATTATACATAAATTAAGCTCTACCGCAGATTCAACGGTCAAACACGGAGGTGATGTCGTGACCGAACATCCGTGAGATATTCTTAGTGACGCATCGCACAAACCTCCCAACACATCCCCGCGAATGTCATCTGGTCCAGGTCCGGCTGGACCCCTGCAACTTCGATCAGACTCTATATAAACTAAAATTTCGACTATGGTGCGGGTCACCTAGCTGCCACTACCCAAACTTAGTGGCCAATTGGCCGGAGAATTTTTTTTGGCCCTGTACACAGCCACAATCAGCGCAAATTTCCGTTATTTCCCCCGCTTGTGGCCAATTCGACGGCAAGAAAAAAGTTTACCTCCTTCAGTTTTGATTTAAATACAAATCCCTCTTTAGGATCAGCTTGTATCGTCAAAAGAATCACTTTCTAAAGAGGGATAAGAAATAGAGGCAAAACTCGGCCCGGAAAATCTCAAGCACGGGGTAGCGGCAGCTAGGTGACCCGCACCATATCTTACATTTTTTTTTTTTTTTGAGTCTGACTACGAGAGACTACATCAATGTCCCTGTTTGGAATCCGGTCAAACGGAAAAAATCGCTAGCGCTCTTGACAATGACAGATATATCCTTCTATTGACTAAACGACGGCTTGCGACTGAGCAGCGTCAAGATTGGCTGTGCTGAAATGTTCTCTGCATCAATTTACCTGTTTTTAATGCGGTCCCAGCAATAAGTCGCTGGCGCCGATCGATAGCCGTCCCGATTTTTGGCCCTTCATTCCCCGGGGCTCGGGACATGAGCCGGCCCCGAAGGGAGGACGGGTACCGTATAAAAATGGAGAGAGGAACGCCTAAGCGAAAGAGAAAATACTCGCCCACTGCAGGTAAGATCTCCTTCTTTGCCCTACCCTAGAAAATCACGTACATTCAACAGATGGCCAAAAATTGGGAATTGATGTTTCATTTTGTTAGACCCTCGATAATTAAGGATTGGTGACTGTTGAAGCTTCTTCCAAACCCCCCCCCCTCTTCGGAAATCCTTCCAGAGGAGAGGCTCTATTTTTGCCATTATGCAAACACTTGAACGGGCGCGGATGTCCAGATCCCAGCGCATCATGTGATCGCGAAGAGAGCGAGGTGTAGGCGTGGCGGGAATCGAGAGCTTGGCCTCGAACCCCGAAGGTCGAGGTGTCAGCTTCAAGTAATTCGATGCATGAGCTCAGACTGCAGATATTGAGACAATAACTCGGGATGCGCAAGTCGAGGCAAGAGCTCGGAGTAACCGAGGCATGAGCTCGTGATGCGGGGCTCGAGGCAAAGGTTGGAAGTTCAAACGTCAAGGCATGAGCTCGGGATGAAGTTGGGGGAAGAGCTCGGAGTAATCAAGACACATCGAGGCAAGAGCTCGGAGTGCAAAAAATTGACTGTTTGGGTCGACTATAATAGACTAAAAGTGGTAAATATATTCCAGCAGATGAGTAGTTATTTTATCTAGCTCTGTAAATCTGTATCGGCGTGCACATCGATATCGGAGATTTCATCAGCCGATTCCTCGTTCATGCAAAAAGTATAGTAGGGGAAATCATTAACCACTTGGGAAGAAAGGAGTGCTGATGGTACGAATAAGACATCATCACATAGGAACGATTCTCTGAATCGTGGGACTTGTGGGTCCCCGACAGAATTTAATCCATCGGACAGGAATTCAGTAGGTGAGTGGCTATCAACATGGGGTACTGGCAAGCGAAGATGCTCGTCCCCAGAAGACGAAATGAGCCGATTATCCAAGTACCGGGGTGTGTGAGGTAGTGCAGTCCCGACATTTCCCCTACGAATCTAAGGAAAGTTTGGTAAATGCCATGGAGGGATTTGATTTCGCTTACCGCCTTATGCGCCACTAAAGTCGGCTGCGCAAAATCCTGATTCGGCGGAACTCTGGGCAAAGCCCCCTGGAGTTGTGGAAGGTTGGGACCAGAGTTTTGTGCTGGGGGAAGCGGCGCTAGCGCCACCCTGATGTTGCAGACTCTCGAAGCACCGACACATAGATTCGCAAATGGATCTCCATCGATCAAGTCGGAGGGTGCCACAAGTTCGTCTTTTATGAGAGTTGAGGAACAGCTCTCAGAGGCTCTCCTCGGGCGCCCAAAGACCTCATTGATCTTCAATAACCTAATCGTGCTTCAATAGAAGCCAACTTTATCCTTAGTCCATACATACATTTTTCAAGCACCTTGAAGAAATTTGAGAATAAACGCGCAAAAGAATGAATGGATGGCGGGAGAGGCTCGGGAAAGGCCGGGCGAAAAAAAGATTCAAGCAACTGGTGACGATAATCACGTGCAAGGATAAATAACCTTCTGGCCGACGTTCTCAAGAATGGAAGAGAAGGTGGAAAGTATTTTAAGCTCGATGCTTACGGTTACAGACAAGGGGAGGGCACCGGCAAATGCCGAGACACAGCCTCACAGGGAGGGTGGTCTCGGACACTTTATTTCACTTTTCCGACCAAGGTCCCAAATCGTTCAAAAATGTGTTCTAGATGCTTTGAAAAAAATGCCCCCAAAAATATCATTATTTATTTGAGATTTCCCCCGTCGCATTGGAGTTGTGAGTAAACAAGGCTGTAGGATGCAGAACCAAGCAAGGCCACTTTTTCGCACCGCTTTAAGTATCGTCACGACAGAGCACTTCCTCGAGATGGCATCAAGTCAGGTAAGAACCTTCTCCTCGGCTTATCCGGCTCACCTTCCTGTACAGACGGAACGATACTGCACCCCATGCAACCGAACCATCACCTTCGGAGACGGTGGTCAAGCAAATTGGATTGAGCACGAACGAAGCACATCCACGCGAACATTTCCAACTACAGGTCCTATTTCGAGCTGACCGAGGACGAGGAGGCTGAACTCAGACAGATCTCTAAAGTAAAGAAACGCAAATCCAAGAAGAGCAAGAAGTCGGTCAACTTCCGCTAGGGATCGTCACCGTACCCGTCCAGGACGGTTGGGTGGACAGACGGACGGACAACCGTCCCGTCCCGTCCTTGGATCGAACCTCGCTGGAGCTCACCGTCCCATCGACGGACGGCAGGGAGGACGGCCGTCCCGTCCATCAGAAGACGGATGGACGGACGGATGTTGGGTGAAGTAGTACTTAATTTTGTGTGGTCAGTCACTCATAGCCTGTCTTAGTGAGCGGATATAGTCCCGAGTTATTTTGACACCCTTTGCTGAAGTACCTGAGGGAATTAATGCTTGGACAAGTGGGGTCGCCAAGCATGTGTTCGTCAAGTGTTTGCTTCTGTTTCTTGGCACAGCAGAATACACACTAGGTGATTTCTCTTGACACCCTTGGCACCCTAATCTAAACGGACGTGCGAACAACATTTATGCGCTGCTGAACACTGCGCACATGGCGCAACGCCCGCTGCACGTAAGGTAAGATACTATTCTGGGATGTTCAAGGTGATGGCATCATAGCTCAACGAGTTGAGAAGTGACCAAGGGGTACAATTGACCGAGCTTTGACCTGAATTTCATGCCAGGTAAGTAAAGCTATATTTACGCCACATTTAATGCCTACAGGCTTGAGCCCTGAGCTTACCTGCTGACTGACCGTCCGTCCACCGTCGACGGCCGTCCCGTCCACCGTCCCGTCCCGTCGAGCATCGCGAGAGAGGCTGCTCCACCGTACCGTCGACGGACGGGCCACTCGACGGCCGGCTTTGGTGCCGTCCGTCGGCCGGGACGGACGGTGACGATCCCTAACTTCCGCATTTCATCGGAGCATAGTACTGAAGCGGCTCTCAGGTATCGTGCTTTGTACCGTCATCCGTTAACTCCGACTTACCACATTGCAGTGATTTTTCAGGAGCCCCGCAGAGCGATGGCGAGCAAGATGATGACACCAGTGACGAGGGGAGTATAAATTCGTCGCGCTCTCCCACACCTGAACCCGCGCCAGAGCGTGAAACTCTGTGTGCACTCTCGCCCGATGAGGAACTGCCCTCTACCAGCATGCTTCTCCCGACTCAGATATCCCAGCCCATCCCTTCAAATCTTCCCAGCAGCAGTCCAAAGGAGACGACTGTACCCACCAAATCCATCCCACCATCACTCACGGTCAATTCGGCGAGCATGCGCGGCGTACCTTCAATCGGACTTCCAGCCGCTGCATCCACTCTCAACCTGCAATCTTCACATCAGCCTTCAAACCACGGGCCCGTCATTCCACAGGCCATTCCTGCTGTTGCGCCTGCTGCGCAACGATCTGCGCGGGCTCCCCGCAAGCGAAAGATCGTCTTGTCCGAGGATGAAGAGGAAGGTTGCTTTGTTGCTGGTTGCACAATCAGTGGGAGTGAGTCGATGGTGACGTGCTCGGGGCCAGCTTGCAGCTTCCGTGTACGTGATCCCAACCGACCACGTCTGAACAGATGCTGATTGTTTCTTTCAGGCTCACCTTTGCTGTGTTGAGGAGAAGAGCGCAGAAGGACTTGACTGGTTTTGTGACAACGATTGCCGTGGAAACGCTGGTAGTACCGTCCGTAAGAGGCGATGCAACTGATTATATAGCTCCCCGTAACATAGGGCTTTGCCTGGAATGCGACGGAAAACAGTCTAGAGCGTTAAACGAATGTTGAACGAAGCTGATGGCGAAAAATTTCCCGATTCGGAGGTGGCTGTGCTCGGCTAACAGGGAGGGAGGGGTTTCAGGGCTCTTAAATCACTTTTCCGACCTTGTGTTGAAAATTTTAAGGGTGCCCTCCCCTTGGTTACAGAACCCAAGAACGATCGATTCGACGGGAATTTGGACCGGATAAGAGGGGGGTCATCTAGAACTTCCTGTGGAAAAAAAATCTCCGATCCCGTCGCCTTGTAGACGCCCACATGCTCAATAGTATCTACAACGGCAATTCGTCCACCTGTTCCGCCGACACCGCCTGAAGGAGGATCAGACATGCTCAACAGCTGAGATCATTCGCACCGTTGATTGTTGTGTTGTAGATGGGTTGCTGCATGAATAGAGGATGCAAAGAGCAGGATTTTGTGCAACGTGCGAGCAACGTGCCAGTTGATCGCAGACGACACCGGAGTTTTCCGACGGTGCAAACAATTGTCAATTGTGTGGCAGTGCAACTTCACGTCTTTACTGACCCAACGTGTCTGGTGCCACTTCTTGGAAACGCGGGCAGCAATTGCATATGCTCAACTTAAGTATGTAGAATCCACGACGCCAAATCGTGGAGGCTTTCTGGCATCAATGAAACAAACTAATTTTTTTGATGATACGCGATCCGGGTGGGTCGACTGGACCATTTTTCTCTGCGGCTGAATATAGACCGCTGCAGTTGATATCAATGAGGATTCTCTTCTGTTTGACGAAATTGTTCTTCAATAGCAGCGCCAGAGCGCATCTCTATCGCATGCTTGCGCTATGGCCACCGCAGGATCTTGCGGAACCGCTAGGCGTTGATGTCAGCAGTGGACCCGAAGGATGGCTGTGGCATGGGCGGCTGTTGCGCTGCGCAGAGGCGCGTGTGCTGCCGTAGAAGTGCAAGGATGAGAAGAGGAGAGTGGTGGCAAAGGAGGTGTGGCGCGTATGATGCCGGGACAAAACGAGGCAAATATTAAAGCTTAAGAAGGACTAAGGAAAGATACAAGAATATTAATGTCGAAGTTAGAGCCTGGCGCGCGCAGTGGAAGAGAAATGGTGAGAGTGTAGCGTACTTGTGTTTTGTTTGGGATAACACTGTTCGCCAAACACTGGAGATGTGTCACGTGAGCAGAAAAATGTCTGACTGTTGCCACCATGGCCCCGACTGAAAGCGCAGTCGGTGGGCCCGGCAGTGTGCCCGGGCTCTGGATGTGACGTCCATCCCGGCTGCTATCTGTTGAGGTACCCCGCTGCGTCCTACCCGGTACCGTCGGGGCCAAAAAAGAAAAAAAAAAAAACAATTGCACCATTAGGGCTTCGACCCGTCCGTCTCTTTGACGGGTTGACGGCCCGTCGCGACGGGACGGGTCCCGTCCGTCCAGGGACTGTGAATTCCCGCCATGTTCTCCGCGAAGTCTGAAACGTCCCATGCTTCGAATTTTGGTCAAGTATGATGACCGCCCTCCGAGCAAGCTGTTACCTGGCATTTCCTTTGGGTTACTTCCTCACGGATTTTTTGGCAGCTCAGGGTACACTATTTGCGTCTCGTCCTGAGGCGGTTGCATCGCACTGCTTGAAATGGTTCATCGTCAATCTCTCACTCTTCTTGTTTCCTTTGTTCACGCATTGGCGACGACCCTGACCTGCAGGCTATCTCGGCATACCAAAATCGTGAGTTTCTCTATAGATTTGTGGTCAAATGGCTAACGCACGGCAGAACTTTACGAGCAGTTCTTCCCACAGGGATATGCGATGCTCGCGCAGTCCATGGCCGAGCTTGAAAGTAGAAAGATTGCGTCGGCAGAATTCAGCGGCTCGGTATTGTCGACTACTGAGATCCACTTACCCAGGTCCATGTCCCCCAGAAAATGCTGGGACGTGCGCTTTGATACCATAGAGGTCCTGACCGTCCTTGGGCGATACAATGACAAACGGCGCGGGCACCTGATCTCATGGGATGATGGTAGTAGCATCTATGACTTGCCGCCGCCGGGTACGACTGTTCTCATCCCCCGCGGCGCGAAATCCCGTTCGTTTGTCCCAGTAACCGCCAACGAAAAGCAATTCATCTTTCGACAAATACTTCCACTCCTCAATACTGCGTTGGATAGAGAAGGGCGGGTACTCGGACAGTTCGTGTGAACGGGAGGCGACAGAGTCTGACGACGCCGCGGCTAGGCTTGCCGACTGGGAAGCGAGACGAGGACGTCGCATGCTGAACACCCGGAAGATTTTTAGGAGGATTGTGGAGGTGTATACTTAGATAGCTTCAAATTCGTTCTGTGACCTGCCACTATACACTCACTGTACAATATGACCAGGAGGTGTGGCGCCAGAACGACTGTGAGAGAGAATTCAGCATTCGGTGCACTGCCTTGGAGATTGACAGATGGCTGGGCGTTGACACCCTATAGAACAGGTGGAAGAGATGCCGCGCTCGACATTGTCCCCCACTACCAGTCTCCCGCTCCAATTGTTGTTGACATCCAGAGCATCATGGCTGTTGTTGGACGTATCAAGGCCGGTGGAAAGTGGTATCTAATTGATAGAACCGGGGGTATGATGCGACCAGAGTTCATACCGAGGGATGAGACAGAGGAGGAAGGACCAAACGAGTCGGATCCTGTAATATAATCACTTTAAGCTCGAAGTTGGTGATCACATGATGGGCCTGGCGGCGAAATCAAAATAAAATATTCACTACCACTGAGGATCCTAGAGCTAAGGCACACGTACATAGAGAAGAGAGTATGTTACACAGTAGTTGTACCAGTACCATTGACCGCAGATTCTTAGCATGTCCAGGGAAAAATGTTGATAAGTAGACATGAGTGAATGTAGTATTCCAATTACATAAGTGCAGTGCATTTTCTGTGTTGTCGCTCGAAAAGGCAATGATGGGGATAACAACTCTCTCTTCTTACATTCATCGTCGCTTTCACTCTTCGTGTCGCCGTGCTCGCTGCCTACTGTGCACACGCGACGCGACTCGACGCGTGTGATCCAAGCATTATCACTCAACATCTGGTTCACGGCCGTGCCACTTCTCTCCCGTGTTCCTTGCCTTCTTCAATCCAAACTCATGGCTTTTCCATGTAAGTTCTCTTTCTGGGCTCACACCCTGCAACCTGGCTCAACATTCTACTTAGTAAACCGTGATATATGGCATGAAATCTTCACCCATCATATGCGCAGGTCCGACTCGGTGGCCTGCATTCAATACACCTGCAGAGGATTCTGTGAACTTGTGCGCCCACTGACATACAATCATGTCAATCTCATATCCTTCCGACGTGCCATCCGATTCTTCCAAACAATATCTCTGGATTCCCAGCACCATGCCGCTCTTGCCAAACGAGTGTATAATCTCCAGTTTACATTCGACCTCAACACCGACCCCGAGACAGAAACGGACTACTATGTTTCTGAAGATTCGGACCTTGACGGGGACTCTGAAGGTAGTGACTCTGGAGTCGAAGACAGTGAACCGCTTGCTCCAGACCTTCCTCAAGAAAATTGTGCGGCAGAACTCGACATAGAAATCCCGGGAATAGAACGAGATGAGGTGGACTTTGAAAACCCTCCCACTGTTGAGGAGTTTTGGGCTCTTTTCGCCATCGCGATGCCCCGGCTTCTCAATTTATTCACCTTCTCATTGAGCTACGATCATTACGATGAAAATTTCCTACGACGGCTCATCCACCTCGGCAACCTGGCGCAATCCTTCCCAACATCATTGTTGACCATGCATCTAAAGCCACTGCCTTGCCACTACTCTATTTCGAGACTCGTGTGTTGTTATAATTGTTCGTCTTGTAGCTGTCTAATCTTTGGTTGCAGGATCTCGACCTCGAATACGCTTGGGATAAGCCCTCCTGGCGTTCCAATATTTCACAGATCCCTTACATAAGGCAGCTCATTTTGTCTACGCCAGCATACGTGGTCTGGCCGCCGTCTGCCAAGACATTCAGCCGTACACGCGATGAATGGACAGAGCAGCTTGGAAATAGATCATCATCGAAATTGAGAGATATAGTGATCAACTGTTCTTTCCTCGACGGCGGCCTCCGAGTAATGTATTGGGCTGGAAACACCAGGATGCCAGCTGAGGCTCTACGGCTGACCCGGGAAATAGCTGGTGGACAAGGTTTCCAGTGGGTATGGCGGCTCAAGGACAATGAGTGGAAACGGGTCCGTGTTATCTTTTCCAAAGCTTCATACAACTAAATTACAGGAAGCAGGTGAAGATTACAAGGCCCGCAGATTCAGATCGAGCCGCATACTGCTTTGGACCTGAGATGAGCAACTGTTATTGGACGTGGATGTTGGACACTGAATTGGAGGACTGGGTGGACAATTGGTTCGATAGGCAAACAGGCAATCCACCACCTTACGATGGCTTCGCAATAACATACTAGAATAACATACTAGAGTACGCTTCCTAGAAAAGGCAAGAAGCAGGATACAATTTGTATAAAAGGTAGCATAGGATATGAAAGGAGACTTGGAGCAGTAACGACTGTGAGGGGTATTAAACCAGGTATAGGGGTATCAGGATGCGAAGGAGAGTGTGTTGTGAGCAGAGCGAGGTACAGTGATCCACCGGTCAATGAAACGGCCAAATTGCGGACTTGATATCTACAATTTCATTCCCTTTCTGGAAGCTCTGAAGAGGCCAAACATGTTGTATATCATGTAACTAGGTCCACCCAAATTTTCACATTGATTGAACTAACATTGAGTCACTTGTGAGTCTTATAAATCATGTACTGATGACCTGTCCCCTCCCATCCTCGATGACCAGATTGTGGGTCTAAAATCCCAATAAAATCCTCAAGTAGTTCAATTTTGTGTTATCATATAGTTAGGGCTCATTCTGGGAGGTCCATACATATTTATATGGCCATTGCCTCTCATTCTGGCACAAAATAGCTGGCCATGAACTCGGTTAATCAGCCATTGATCAGCCATTAGCCATCAGTTTGCGCAACACCAATCAGCCATCAGATAGCTCCAATGGCTGCAGCGCAAACAATCTATTTTTTCAACCTTTTTTTTTTTGTGTGATGTGTCTAAACGCGTTTTGAAGCATTTGGAAGGTTTGTCCAAAAGGTGAAATAAGGGGGGTCCCTAGACGTGATCTCTGGACAGTAGGAACCACGTTTGCTTTCAGACATTGGCTCAACTGGCAAAAGGAAAAGGCACTAGCTCTCCGAGAAAACCAACACAGTTACCTGGATAAAGACACAGGCGGTGTTGATTGGAATTCGGATATGATGCATTTCAACACACAATTACAACAACCCTTAGATGTCCAGACAACTGAGCAACTTGGCAAAAATTTACAGGCATATCTGAATGAGAAGGGAGACTTGGACTATGACTCTGATGAGGAGCGCAGTCATGCCAGGGCCTAAGGATATATTAATTTGTTGTTGAACCTTTGAGGTTGGTTTTGGTTAGGTTAGGGTTGCAACACCTTAAAATCACGGAATAAGCTTGTAAATACCATTTCGAAGACCTAGGGCAGCTTGCCTGCTGGGTCTTAGCAGGGTAGGGCTAGCCTTACCTTAGCTGGGAATATACATAAGCTCTTATCTGCTCCTTGAATGCGGGAAAAGAAGAATGTGATGCCCGAGATCGGATGGTCTCAATTGCAGCATCGCTTTACGCCAGGCTTCGAGGACATCTTGGATGTGGGTGTGAACAATGGATGGTACGATGCAAACGAACTGGTGGAAGCGTATGTGATCAGCTTCCAACCGCATATCATCCTTACTTACACACTCGATTTATCAGCTTGGTATTTTGTTGGGTATTTATCCCGTGGCTCCAGAGAGAGCTTGATGCATACCATGACCGGCTCAACAATACGGCGAAACAAGCTGACCGTAACAAAATTCTCGTACCAAACGATATGTATGAACATCCTGGTGATTATGGTGTGTTGGACTTCAAGGTGCGATGGATTGTTCATAAATTATTCTCGCACTGACAACACAGCAGATAAAAGCTGACCCGGAGGCCATCAATCAAGTTCGCTCACTGTACGCTCCCGCAGACCACGAGGTCTTTAAATAGTCCATATTTCCAAACAATTATTGCGGAGATGTACATCAGCATGGGGAGCCTCCCGTGACTCGCGAGACCTCCTTCAACTTCTTGCTGGCTTCCGTGCTCTGGACGCGGCTCACCAAGTTCCACATGATATTGATGTGGAGTGGGGATATGCGTTGACGATGGCCGGGGATGCCCATGCGAAGGACATCGACCTCAAGCCTGTAGTAGGGCCTAGCGGATCGTACTACATGGGTGGAGTCAACAGCGGGGTGGGCTTGGGTAAATACATGCTGCAATTAGGGTAAATGCGTGCAGGACCTTCGGAACTGTTTGGAATCTTCCCAGGCCATTTCTAACTCTGTGATCAACCCCAACTCAATTCAACGACCTCAGCTCTTCGCTCCCAGACCTTCACCTCCCTCCGTTGGCTGGGTTAGATGCCCTCCTGCCGCAATTGCTAAGTATTGTGTGTCCGGGGCCGATCCGAGTCACATCATGTGGATTCGGTGGTTGCGGCGCGAGGACGCATATTCGCAGATTTCGCCGGACGCAGCTCCTCACGTGAGTTTCGGCAGCCTTCGGCGCGAGACGAGGAGTTTGCAGTTGGATCTGATCTGGATGAATGGTAGTTTGGAGTTCAATGTAAATCTTTTAATTATCATTTGCGGGAGTGGAGTTCATGTCGCGAACGCTGCCAACTCTCCATTGAACTCCAACATCATCTCACAATTTTGCTCAATTCGTAGGCACAAGCACAAGCACGGATTCTGCGGTTGAAATTATCAATTATTGTTCTTGAATGCATTCCTAAATGGCGCACGGTGCCTCTCCTTGACGGTTTCGGGGTCTTACAACCGAAAACGGAAACTACAATCACAAGCCATCAACCGGCAGCACTCGGGCTGCTCAATTGCTCCGTCGTTCGCGTCGGTCGTTTCAATATTTAATTCACATTTGGTCGAAACAAACAAAAAATTGAATCTCCGCCCGAATTGCCTCTTGCCGACTACTTTCACACCACAGCGCACTATTCTCGAGTTTCTCACTACATATCCTCTGTAACGTGTCCATGCAAGTTTCTTCTTGTACTCATCCTATCATTATTCGAGTCTGACACGTAAATATTTAGTTTACACGTCTTCCACTACGAGCTTCGACGCGTCCAACGTGATGGGCCTGCTACCACCAATATTGCTACCACCCATCAGCTGACCCCAGGCTAGTAGGTGCAACAATATTTTGGGTGCTCAACCTATCAATGGACCAAATCCAATTGCACTGGGCTCAAAGTATTATTATACCCAACGAATTAGGACCTCTCAAAGACACAAGACTGGACTCAAGCCCGAATTACAGTAATCTTGACTTGATTCAGTTTCAGAGATTCAATTTCGAGTTTCAACCACTTCCAACATTGTTTTGAAGCGGTATGCTTGCAATAAGACACTAAAAACATGTCGCATAATTTGCACATTGTGCCGCCCTTCTCTTCTTTGCCGGCATGTGTCACATGAATGGTCACACTGCCGCCCCCTGTCACGTGGTAAACTGCTGCCCCTTGAAATAAAAGTGCCGCCCCCTCAAAAAAAAGTGCCGCCCCCACTGCCACCCCCCTGCCGCCCCTGTGCCGCCCCCTTGCCGCCCCTCACAAGTAAACTGCCGCCCCAGTGCCGCCCCTAAACTACTGAAGTGCCGCCCTTTGCCGCCCCTTGGCCGCCCTAAAAGCATAAATTTGATGTATTTTTCGTCTTTTGTGGGGCACCAATGAACTCAAACACGGTTTAATATTGACATACCAGCAGTCCAGTCGGAACTTGAGGTTGGTCAAGCTGGTCAAGATTAGGGAAGGGTGTAAGTCAAATAACAACCTGTAGGGTTTCCGAGCCCAGCCCTTCAAGGCAATAGAGCCTTTGAATCTGCGTGAGGTCAACGGCGTTGAGACAAAAATACTTTGGGGCCCTATTAAATTTTGAGTCAGTGGGTGACTTCCCGTAAGGAAAATTTATGCTGGGGGAATATTTCGGAGGAATGCCGAGACAGCTGTCGGGACCCCATCACTTCGGACATCTCAAAGCGGACACATTTTATTCTGCATCACTCGAATAGAATAAGTTGCTGGAGGAGAGGTCGCTACCAGGACCCCTGATAATCCCTTTGGAGGCCAGGTCCCAAAAATCTTGAATCGGCGGATTTTTGTCCGGACTGGTTTCACCTAGTCTCCCGTAGTCAGAACATAAATAGCCTCCAAAGGGAATATCCGGGGTCCTACCCTCTCCTCAGCCGATCGGATGACTGAGTGGTCCGTGCGTGGGAGGCACATCAAGTCAATCAAAAAGTCACGACGTTCGTTTGCTAATTCTCCCAAATTCCTCCCCGTGTCCATTTTACTTCGATGGCCACCCGCCGCCTGCCGTCGTCCCGCGCAAAGGCACCCCCGCCGCCGCCCAGATCCCGCCCAGTCCTCGGCAAGTCGACGGACGACGCCGAGACCAACATCCAGGTCGTCGTCCGATGCAGACGCCGCTCAGAATGCGAGATGGCAGACAACTCCCCCATAATCGTGTCCTTAAACGGCGCAAAGAGCAAGGAGCTCTCCATCGAGGCTGCCCTGCCTCAGTCTAGCTTGGGTGTGGTCACCCTGCCCCTGTTAGGACCTATCCATTTGATATCGCATTTGGCCCACAGGCGGACCAAGCGCTGATATACCACGAAGTAGTCGCTCCGATGCTCGACGAGGTCGTCATGGGCTACAACTGCACGCTGTTTGCTTACGGGCAGACGGGGACGGGCAAGACGTGCGTGCTTCTGCTCATTTTTTGGGGGTATTGAAAGAATTAACATTGAATACAGCTACACGATGCAGGGCGACCTCGCCCCGACGCCGCTCGGAAATCCCTCCGTCAACGCAGGCATGATCCCCCGTGTTCTCTTCCGCCTCTTCCACCACCTGGAGTCCTCCGCCTCCGACTTCAGCGTCAAGATATCCTACGTCGAACTCTACAACGAAGAGCTCCGCGACCTCCTTGCCACCGAGCTCTCCGCACCCACCGGAAGCACCCAGCCCATGGGTATGGGCAAGGACACCCGGGCCCCACAGGCCCCCGAGGGGCTCAAGATCTTCGACGACGCGTCCAAGCACGGCGTGTTGATCCAGGGGCTAGAGGAGATCGCCGTCAAGGACTCGGCCGACGCGCTCGCGCTCCTCACCAAGGGCAGCGAGCGGCGCCAGATCGCTGCCACCAAGTTCAACGACCACTCCTCGCGCTCGCACTCGGTATTTACCATCACAGTGCACATCAAGGAGGCGGGCCACGTCGGCGACGACCTGCTCAAAATCGGGAAGCTCAACCTCGTCGACCTCGCGGGCTCGGAGAACATCGGCCGCTCGGGCGCGGAGAACAAGAGGGCAAGAGAGGCGGGGATGATCAACCAGAGTCTGCTCACCCTGGGACGGGTCATCAACGCGCTCGTGGACAAGGCGCAGCACGTCCCGTACCGGTGCGTAACAATTATTATCTAATACACGACATGAATACTAGTACTGACACTGGTACAGAGAATCCAAACTCACGCGCCTCCTCCAAGACTCCCTCGGTGGGCGGACCAAGACGTGCATCATCGCGACCGTCTCCCCCGCTCGCTCAAACATGGAGGAGACGCTCTCCACGCTCGACTACGCGATGCGCGCAAAGTCGATCCGCAACAAGCCCGAGCTCAACCAGCGCACGACCCGCAACTCGCTGCTCAAGGAGTACGTCGTCGAGATCGAGCGCCTCAAGGCGGATGTGCTCGCCGCGCGCGAGAAGAACGGCATCTTCTTCAGCGAGGAGACGTGGCTACAGCTCTGCGCCGAGCAGGAGATGCGCCAGACGGAGCTCGAGGAGGCGAAGAAGCAGGTCGAGATCGTCGAGGGGCAGATGCGCACCGTAAGGGACGAGTTCGAGCAGAGCATTGCGCTGTTGAAGAAGAGGGAGGGCGAGCTGAAGGACACGCGGGACCAGCTGAAGGAGATGGCGCAGGTGCTCGACCGGAAGCAGGTCGAGCTGGAGCTCGTGCAGGGCGCGCTGGAGGAGGAGACGGTTGTCCGACAGGCGCACCAGGAGACGGAAGGGAGGTTAAATGACGTGGCGCTCGGTCTCAAGACTGTTGTACGCGACAGCGTCAAGGACGTCGGCGGGCTCTTTGACAAGCTCGGTGAGTCTGCTTCGCGTGCCTCTTGACCATCTTTCTTTACGTAGAATCACAGAACGCAGGTCGAGCATCCTCCACACCAATTCGCAGGCTGTTTTGACGCACGGGAAGGCGATGTCGGCCGCGACCATCGCGCTGTCCCGCAAGCTCGAGGAGTTCCTCAAGGCGTCGTCGCATAGCACGACGAAGCTGCGCACAGGTGCAAAGCAGTTCGAGGCGAAGGAGATCGAGGCTCTCACGGGGCATTCGGAGCGCGTCGACCAGCAGCTGAAGTGCATCCATTCCGCCCTCGCGGTCGTTCACGCCAAGGATACCGCCGAGGCCGAGGCGCTGGCGGTCGTGCAGACCACGCTGAAGGAGATGCACGAAGCCTTCCGCGTGGGGTTCGCGTCGTGGTCCAAAACGCAGAAGAGAAGCTGCGAAACGACGTGCATGGAAATCAACGAAGCGGGACTCGAAGCGTTCACGACGGTGGAGAAGGCGCTCGAGGCGATGGGAGATTTGGTGGAGAACGTTGTGCGGGAGGCGTGCTCGTTTGTTGAAGCCGAACGCGATTCGGTCGTCGAGGCGAAGATGTTGGCGTCGAATGCCGCCGCCGCCGAGATGTCGCGGTTGAGGAACCAGAACGAGCTTTTGACGCGGATGTTGGAGGATGAGAAGCTTAGAGGGGAGAAGGCCAAGGACGAGCTCCTTCAGCGCGTTTCGGGGCTGCTGGGCGAGTTCACGAAGGAACGCGATCGGGGGCTGTGGGATGCCGCGGGCATTCTGCAGGATAGGAATGTCAAGGCGGAGGAGGGGATGAAGTTGTTTGAGCGGAAACACGGCGAGATCGTGGAGGCTATGGCGGCGAAGGGTAAAGAAGTCGCGAGAGGCGTCGAGGAGCAGGGCGGATTTGCGAAGAGGACGAGGGATGGCGGGCTCAAGGTTTGCCTTTTCCTGGTCGTTGCAGGTGCTCATACTGACGGTTCCTCAGACACTAACTGGATCCAAGGCCAGGCTGAGGAGTGAATTGGGTTCACTGCAGAGCACGATTTCCGGCTCCATCGATTCGTACTCCACAGAGGTGCAAACTCAGATGCAGAATATGAACACGACTTGCAGCACTGGTATGTTGCTTCATTTTTTCGACTTCGCTCATTTAATTGATTCCCAACAGCGTTTGGTCAGCAAACGCGCGCAAAAAGAGCACGCATTGAGACAACCAGCTCTTTGGGCGTCGAAGTACAGAGTGAATACAAGTCGCTCCAACGAGGGTTCGCGTCCACTTCTCGGAACATCGAGAGCGCTGTCGGACGAGTGGTGTCGGAGGTCAGTTCCTTTCATCCGTTGTCCACGCCGGCCCTGCTCACGCATAGTTTAGACAACCAGTTTATCGAGCGCAACCGAGACGTATCACAAGACATCGAGGAACGAGCTTTCATCCGCAACGAACGCTACCAATGCTTTGGCCGAGCACGGCGCACAACCGGACACCCCCACCGGCACGACGCCCAGAAAACGCGTGTGGCAGTACGTCGACCAGTGGGAGTTGACGAAAAGCCGGGGCGAGCTGCTGCAGACCTGGAGGGAGATAGGGGCTTCTGCAACTGCGAGCGACACCTTTTTGGCACAGCAGCAGCCGTTGCGTGAGGTCGGGGCGGAGGAGGAGGAGGATGGGGATGCGATGGCCGTCGACGAGGTCATGTCGCCGCTGAGTGGATCGGGCAGCGCCGGCGAGTCGCCCGCTGCCGTCTCGCTCGCATCTTCCGCGTCGTCGATTGCTCTTCCTCCGCCCAGCCAGGTGGCGAAAAAGGCGGTGGGGAGTCGGCCGATTGCACCATTGGCTGATATGCTGAATGTGTGTACACGACGCGGAGGCGGGGCGGTGAGGATGGGCTCTTATCTTGACACTACTTGATTAGCTGCATTTCCTATGTAATTCTCAACTCCAAATGAATTTATGCTCCGCAGAACGGCCACTTTGGCAATCACGTAGACTCGTTACCAGTCTGCCGTCATGCATAGTGCTTGGTCATGACGGCAGACTGGTAATGAGTCTAGCTGACTTGCCTATGATCCCACCGCCACTCTGCCGTTATTACCCTCTTTATAAAATGACTTGGGATTGGGCCTCTTCGAGGCGGGCGCTGAACCTTTAGGTTCAATTTTAAGAGTAAATAATACGATCCAAAACAATTGGGTTGGATAATACGGGAGGTGAGGATGGGCTTTGGCGTTGCGTTTCATACTCGAAATTGAAGGTAAAATCCGTCTCCGATTTTGAATACAAATTTTTACGATCTTTTTGAATACTTGTAACGTCTTTTCTCATGATTTTGTACTGTCGCTATAGCTACGGTGTCTTGTCTTGTCTGATCTTCACCTACGATGTTATGTTTCCTTTTTTTAGCCCCTGTTTATACGCTGTACCACGTTGGTGTTTTACTTATAGTGACTTAAAAGACCTCAACAGAACTGCCTTGGTTTTTCACGGGTCTTCGCTCATAGTCTCATGTCTTGGGCCCCACCCGAATATTACAAGAACGCTCCTCGACGCAATAGAAACTTTTCTATGGCACAAGAAACGAACTCCCTCACCATGTTGATCGTCTTTCAAACTTCTTGGTACCTTGAAGCCTGGCATCCGTTGTCCCAAATGCTGTTGGAGGCACTCGACGGATACTGTGGCCTGCACTCCCAGCAGTTCTTGTCGACCTTACGAGATCCCCTCAGCGGTTCGGCGGCAGGACACTTGGCCGACATCATTTTTGATTTGATGGTGCTCGCAGAGATCGAGAACCGGCGGCGGGACACGGTGGATGGAGGAGGAAAGTATCAAACAAGATATCTGAAGCATCTTCTCACGCGAGTGGCGTTGTACGTCGGGAATGCCAAACAACCGCAAGGTCTTGTACTCCCACGAATATGTGGCCTGGATATAGATGCGTCGTGCGACGAACTGGATCTCTTTCGTTTTCAAACGTGGTACAGTATAGTAGGGTTCCTTGGATAGTGAGACATCCTTGGGTATTATTTTTTAAAAACTCCCGAGCGTCATCCCAGGTTAAAATTTTGTTACGAAATACATCCTATATCGAAGCCTCGTGTTCTGAATTAATTTCAAGCGCATAGACGCGTCGGTGCTGGAAGAGAAGGTCGTTTGGTCTAATTCATTGCCTAATCAGGTCATCAATCACTTTCCTTCTCATTGATTGTCCATTAATCGGGCCACTATTGACCTGAACTATTTCCCTTATTAAGGTCAAACTTCTTGGCTGCAATCTCCTCTAAAAAATCGGGCAATCCGGCCGAGATTGATGCATCTACAATGAGATCGCGCACACAAAAGACGTGACACCTTTGTGGGCACGTGATACATTTGTTGACAAGTGATCGTCCTTCTTCTGTCCACGCCCAGCCGCGCCGCTGTCCGGTCTCCCGCGCAAATCCGACCTATCCCGCCCTGAATCCGACTGCTACGGGAATAGCCGCCAAAAGTCAACCCACAGGAGTCGATGGGGCAGAATGATGATGTGTGACATCACGCTATCCAAGGAACCCGATGTGTGACTGTTCGGCCGTTGAGATCAATTTTTTTATCTGGCTACATTCTACACACTTAAATTGTGAAATTTCGAGGCAGTATAGCTCATTATAAGTTCTAGTATGTACAAACTTAAATCCAGATTTAATTTCTTTGCATTGCGGACTTGGCATCAGAAACATCAAAGTGGGTATCCAAGGAACCCTACTATACTGTAGCTCGAACGGACTGCGAACAGGATAGAGAACAATTTTGATCAAAAGATTACTTCTGAGCCAATAGTGTCTCAATGGAGAAGAAGATCATAATTCTGGCGACATCACCATCTTCATAATGCATGTAAGCTTGCCCTCCCAAAAATTTAATGTGTTTGAACAAGTGCCCACCCTGCAAGGAGGTTTTCAACAGAAATTGAGGCCCCAGTGCCAAATGGAGAAATGAAATGCATTTTCGTGTTTTCCTTTACATCACTAATTGCACACGAATTATTCTGAAAGAATGGTATATTTTTCGAGGTAATCTGGCCAAAACTCAGGGAGATATGAGGGAATCGGTCGGCACGACGAAAAAGTTCCCAAAACAGAATTTTTTCGTTCACGCCTTCGGTTCCGACATTAGCTGTAATATTCATGTAAATTTTGAACACATTGCAAATTGAGCATTTTAATAAAATGCAGGGTTTCTGAAGCTATTCTGACTGTACAAACATCATTTACAGCTAATGTCGGAACCTAAGGTGCGAACGAAAAATTTCCATTTTGGGAACTTTTTCGTCGCACCGACCAATTCCCTCATATCTCTCTGAGTTTTGGTCAGATTACCTCGAAACCTATACCATTCTTTCAGAATAATTCATGCGCAATTAGTGATGTCGAGAAAATCACAAAATGTATTTTATCTTGCCATTTGGCACTTGAGCATTGTTTCTGTTGAACACCACCTCGGAGGGTGGGCACTTGTTCAAACACACTAAATTTTTGGGATGGAAGACTTACATGCATTATAAAGAGGGTGATGTCGCCAGAACTATAATTTATTTCTCCATTGAGGCACTATTGACTCGGAAGTAATTGTTTGATCAAAATTGTTGAACTTCACATAACTTCCACCTCAGAGGGTGGGCATGTGTTCAAACACGCTAAATTTTTGGGACGGAAGACTTACATGCATTATAAAGAGGGTGATGTCGCCAGAATTATAATTTTCTTTTCCATTGAGGCACTATTGACTCGGAAGTAATCGTTCGATCAAAATTGTTGAACTTCAGATAACTTCTTCAATCATCCCCCAAATTGGAACTTGGAACAACACAGGACATCGCGCTGCACGAAGGAATGACACGCGGCCAAGTGACTGTCCGCTGGCGAATGATGTGACCGAAGTGACAACCAATGATGGGTGCGCGACGTGACACGCTCTAATTGAAGTTTGACTATGCGTGTTTTTGGACATTTCGGGGATGTGGCTTCGAGGAGACGCTCAATGCAATGTCCTGTGTTGTTTCAAGTCCCAATTTGGTGGATGATTGAAGAAGTTATGTGAAGTTGAACAATTTTGATTGAACGATTACTTCCGAGTCAATAGTGCCTCAATGGAGAAAAAAATTGTAATTCTGGAGACATCACCCTCTTTATAATGCATGTAAGTCTTCCGTCCCAAAAATTTAGCATGTTTGAACAAGTGCCCACCCTCTGAGGTGGAAGTTATGTGAAGTTCAACAATTTTGATCAAACAATTACTTCCGAGTCAATAGTGCCTCAATGGAGAAATAAATTATAATTCTGGCGACATCACCCTCTTTATAATGCATGTAAGTCTTCCATCCCAAAAATTTCGCGTGTTTGAACAAGTGCCCATTGCGCTAGTCTGAATATACATATTCCATCTAAATCTCATCCCTACAAATGACCGATGGACTCTCGTCTGCCACCGAGTTCTCTACAGAGGACCTTCGATCCCTCACAGAGATCGTCGCACAGTACACCGACGACGGCGCTGAACGCAACGACACCATCTCTGCGCTCACATCGGGCATCGTCTCGATTTGCTCCCTACGCAACATCGCGTTCAAACCCGAGCTCCTTCTCCCGTACCTCGAACAACTGGACGCTCATGACGCCCAGCAGCAGGGCAGCGGTGGCAACCTTGGTGGAGGTCAGGGCGGCAGCCAGGCCGGGAGTGAGCACGTCGACCAGGACGGTGACGGCGGTGACGACACCCCACGCGGCGGCAAGCCCTCCCTACTCGACCGCATTTCCGACGGTGACGACGACGGGTCGCATCGCACTAAGCGCTCCAGGGTCGACACTTCGGCTTTCGCCTGGCGGTCCCGCACCAATGAATTCCTCGACTCCATCGTCCTCACACAGGGTCATCGGGATATCCAACGACAAGTCGAAATTTACTCACTCGACACTCGCGAGACCCTCCGTGACATCGCCAACTCCTTCCATGCCCCGGCTCTCCCCGATTCCCAGTGGAAGAACGTCATTGGTGACCACTTCGTGGATTTCGACTCCATCCTCACCAACTCCTACGCCGTGGAAGCGGAAGAACCGCAGCAGCTTGTCCTCGGTGACACCCATGTGGAAATCAAAAAATCTAAAGTGGTTTCGAAAATCTCCACCCATGGTCAGTGGATCATCGCCTTCAGAGCCTACGAGGACGCCGTCAACTTCGCCTTCGACGGCAGGCACGCGGAACTACGCACCTATTGGGACCACATCAACGACCTCTTCAGCAGTCGCACCCCTGACCTGCACGGGCGCATCCTCAACTACGACCGTGCCGCGCGCATTTTCGTGGGGCAGCGACGCGACGTCCTACTCAGCGAGGTTCACAAGTTCCGCCACGTCCAGGACGCGCACCTCCTCGATGGGGGGATCGCAGTCACGCCCTCCTCGAGTACCGGTGGCGCTGGCCCCAAAGCCAAGTCCCTGGGTGGTACAAAGCGCAAGCGAACCCAGGAGATTTGTCGCAACTTCAATCGCGGTCAGTGCAAACTCGGCACTGGATGCAACTACCAGCACGCCTGCTCCGAGTGCCATGGACGAGGACACGTCGCACCCGACTGCCCCGACAGGACGCGCCGTTAGGCCTGAGCTTTCTGCTAGGTCGGCGACGCTCTTCGAGTCGGCCGCACGAAGGCACATCGGCTGGTTCACGGAGCCGGTCGATGGCGAAGACAAGACCTCCGACACGACCTCCTTCCTACCCAAGTACATGCGCGGTATGGGCTGGAAAGGTGATCAGCCCTCGTCGTACAGCCGTACCGTCCATTATACGGAAATCGACGAACCTCTTCCACGACCACCAGCCTACGAGTTTCAGAATGCCGCCGCCATACGCACCATCCGCGAAAACCCCGACCTCTTCCAGAACCCAAGGTTCATTGACGCTGACCGCCTCGAGAGTCTTCTGGGGCGTCACCCCAATCAACCTTTTG
The DNA here is from genome assembly GCA_029378375.1 of Mycena olivaceomarginata. Taxonomy (NCBI): domain Eukaryota; kingdom Fungi; phylum Basidiomycota; class Agaricomycetes; order Agaricales; family Mycenaceae; genus Mycena; species Mycena olivaceomarginata. The sequence continues at coordinate 82,793 of JARKIC010000821.1, read as the reverse complement.
TTCGTTCGGTCTTAGCTGGCCTGCGCGACGGTTTCTGGCCGTGGATGAACACGCACCATGATGACGGCTACCCTGAGACCTGGGACAACTCGTGGGCTCCCCCTGCGTCAGACCGCGAGCGCGACTTCATCAACAGTCAGCGCGACGTCGAGATCGAGAAAGGAAGGTTCTCACGTACCTTCGGGCCTGACCTGTTACCTGGCATGTACAGCACCCCTATCCTCGCCGTTCCCAAACCCCACTCCGACGACCTCCGTCTCGTTTCGCATCAGAGCTACGGCCCTTTTGCACCGAATACGATGGTGGACAAGGCGAAGACAAAGGGCGCGCGTATGGACACCATGCAGCAATTCATCCCCGCACTGCTCCGTTTCCGCCGCACGAATCCAGACGCTGAGCTGGTTGTTTGGAAGTCCGACGTGTCTGAGGCTTTCCGCCTCACATCTGTGCACAAGTTAGCCCAGATCAAGCAGATAGCAACTTCCAACTTACCAACAAAGCTCGAGTCACAGGCGGGCGAGTCCAACGGTCCTGTTCAGCGCAACGTCGACTGGTGCAGCACGTTCGGGAATTGCGGCTCTCCACGGATCTGGGCCTCGGTGATGGGCTTGGTCATCTGGGTCGCCCTTTTCGTAAAATTCATCGCCGACATCTTTGTCTATGTCGACGACACATACGGTTTTGAGCTGAAATCTAATATGACCTTTTACCCCCCCTACAACAAGTTCATCCCCACCAAACAGGCCCAGGTTCTCTTCCTCTGGGACTTCCTCCTGATCCGCCACAAGGAAAAGAAGCAACTCCACGGCGACTCACTCCCCCTCATCGGTTTCGAGCTCGACCCCAACGCGATGATAGTCAAGCTCCCACCACAGTCGAAAGCCGACCTCGAGAAGTGGGTCCACGAGTTCATTAACTCGCCGTCGCGTCGCCGCACTCTCCACGAGTTCCAGTGTTTGACAGGCTGGATCAACTGGTCTTTCAACATGTATTTTTTGCTCCGCCCGGCGCTCTCCAACGTCTACGACAAGATGGCTGGTAAATCCCAGCAGAATGCCAGCATCTATGTCAACGCCGCGATTAAGTCTGACCTGAGCTGGTTTCTTGACCACCTCAAGAAATCTGACGGTATCCTACTCTTCGCGGCGTTGGACTGGAACCCCCACACCGAGGCGGACGCAACAATCTACTGCGATGCCTCCCTTCGCTTGGGCATGGGGTTCTGGATCCCTGAGCTTCTGCTAGGTTTCTACTCCCCCGTGCCTGGTGATCCCCCTGCCGACACGATCTTCTTCTTTGAAGCTCTGTGTGTTGTCGCAGCGCTGCACTGGATTTGCTTGCGCCCCCACACGGCCCCGTGGCGCCGTCGCGTAACCATTTTCACCGACAATCAGAATACAGTGAACATTTTCAGTTCCCTGTGCGCCACGCCAAACTACAACATGCTCCTGCGCACGGCCGTCGACGACCTCATTGCACACAACGTGGACGTCCGCGTTCTCCACGTCAAGGGCGAAGACAACTACGTCGCCGACGCGATTTCGAGACAGCGGTTCTCCGACGCCATCGCGCGCGCACCTGGACTAACGATCCAGAACTTCACACCCCCTCGAGAGCGGCTGGGGGCGGCCGGATTATGATCACTTCCGCAGTGAAGTCCAGGCAGCGCCAGCGCGTAGCCTGGACACTCGAGCAACTGGTCCACAAACGGGCTGTTGCTATGGGTGCCGCTATCCACACCTCCACCGCCAACACCTACGGTTCCGCCCTCAATTCTTACCTAGAATTCTGCCGCCTCCACCACTTCCCAATTGAACCCACAGCCGACACGCTGAGTTTCTTCACCGTGTACATGTGTCACCACATTCGTCCGGACTCCGTCGACTCGTACCTTTCCGGTCTTTGCAACCAACTTGAACCCCACTTCCCGAACATCCGCGATACCCGGAAGGCATTGCTCGTATCTCGCACTCTACAAGGTTGCAAACGCTTACGAGGCACTGCCGTGCGTCGCAAACAACCTTTGTCCCGCGTCCACCTCCAGCAGGCGATCACTGCCCTCCCCCCTTCCCCATCCCATGACGACCTCCTCTTCCTCACCTCCCTCCTCACCGGCTTCCGGGCCCTCCTCCGCCTTGGCGAGCTCACCATGCCAGATAACCCGAAAATTCGGAACCCCCCGCAAGTACACCAAACGCCTGTCGGTCATCGTTAAACACATGTCCTACGAATACTGGCTGCCAGCTCACAAGGCAGACATAGCTCCTCCCAGCAGTCTGCTTTATCACATCGGAATCGAAAGATCTCATCCAAAGGTGTTCTACACAAGCCCATCCCGGGCATTTAGTGACTTGAGGGTCCAAAATTTGGGCCGGTACTTGGTGTAAGGTGTAATCCAATGGAGGAAGTAATGTTCAGTTGACATTGGCTCAAGACAGCGCCGTCGACCAGCCCCATCTCTGCATTTGACCAGAAAAGAGGTATGGAACGTGCCCTCGACATTTTTTTTTTTACTGCAAATAGCGGTTGGAATCCGACATACGGTTTGGGATCATCGGGGAAGGGTGCGTATGCTGTCTGCGGAGCGGGGTGCAAGCAAGGACCGGCAATCTTCAGTTCGACAGAATGAATGCATCGAACTACAATTACTATCGGCGACCGGTTAGTTGGCCACCCTGGGTGGCAAATCTGTCACAACCGTTGTTATAAACTTGGATCCTGACTGCATCTTGATAAAATTTTGCTTCTCAGGGCACCATGCAACGGCAGAGGCCTTCATATCACGCAGATCTTGGGGTGTGCGCTCACCGACAGTGTATCCTATCGCTTCCATGGTGAACTCCCGAGGGTGGGCATCTGCGCCACTCGATGAACCTCCTTCCCCTGGCAGAGACAGCCAATGCCATCGCATTTGTGGAGGAGCAGAGGCAAAAGGAGGCAGAGTTTATCAAGGAAGCTTTGAGTGTAACCCGTTGAATCCGTTGTCTCTTATTCCGATAGTAGATCGGTAGTGCTTGGAAGCAGGGCAAGAAAGAGATCAGTGGCCATATCTATGCTTATGACTCCGGAACGTCCTCGCATGTTCAACTTTGTCAAACAACGTCTGCTGGGGGCGTAATGGAAACAACATTTTTGGTTACACATGAATTCAAACTGTACTTTTCGCCCGCCTCATCCTCCACAAATATTGTTCATGATGAACTGGAACCTGAGTATATATCGTCCATGTAACGTGAAAAGTGATTTACTAGTAACTAGGTACCTTACTGCATAGGCCCCGGCTGTGAGTTTTCTTTGATTCACATCAATTCAACGCGCACTTTAGTCGACCTCATTGCAGGCCGCAAACATTGTCGGTGAAAACTCTAACCTCATATATACTGTCGTTGTGATATGAAAATTTTTCTCTGTTACCAATATCCTAGTGCGACTGCCCTCTGGCCTCTGACTGTGTGTTAACGGTTTATAGCTGATTGTTTACAGCCAACCATTGAAACGCAACTTGGAACTTTGTGCATCTTTCGACGTTTTTGCTAGTTCACTGGGCATTTGAAAACATATGCATGGTCACATAGGGTTGACCAAAAAACTCATATAACTTTATAGTCACCTAATACTGTGACGACGTATTTAGAATACTCTGAAATACCGGTGAGACTGGTTGTTTAGTCACGGTACTCCAGTGAGTGGGGCTTGTTCAATTGTGCTGCATTCGCCGTTTGAACTGAACAACTTCCCAATAACTTGGAAGGTCAGAAGGTCAGAATCACGGTTTTAGAGAGAGAACCAGGAGGTACTACCACCATTTCATGCTACCGATTCTAGTGGACACTAAAAAAAGCTAAAGTTTTTATTTTAGGCAGCGCGCAGGTGAAACAGGGTACGTATGCTAAATGTAACCGCCATGGATTCGGATGCGGCGGAATCCTGGGATTCGATACGTGCTACCGCCCTTTCATGGTGCCGATTCTAGCGGACACCAAAAAAAACTAAAGTTGCGGTCCAATCCTTGGTGCGGTTTCATTTTAGGCGGGGCGCAGGTGAAACAGCCTCCAGGATCTCCTTCATCCCCGTCTTCTCCCCCAAAGTCCCAGTTCATCTGGTCCTCATCCCAAGCTGGGCTTGGCTTGCGCAGGGTGGGAGTAGCGGAAGCGCCAGCGCCAGCGCGAAATATATGCGCTCCCTTCGCTTTGGACGGCATGAGCTGGGCGATGAGGTCGTAGTAGGGCTGCCCCTGGTTGTGGAATCGTTCTGCCAGCGAATACTTTGCAACGTACGCGTCCCGGTGGGACGGGGAACGGAAGGATCTCGCTGCAGACGGACAATACTGCAGGTGAGATTGATCACTTTTCCTCCCCCACTTTCAAGTCCCTTCCTATGTGGTTTCCCCGCATGAAATCCGCCACGCTGGACCTCATCATTGAGGGAAATTCGAGGCAGAGGACCTCGTAAAACTAGGCTATCTGATTGATTTTGACATTCATCATTTTTTGCGAATTATTATCCCGGTATGTGTTGTACCATACATAAACTAATTCCTTAGTAGATATAATTCGAAGGAGCAGACCTCTCTCGCCGTATATCCGGAAGCACAAGAAGGGCTGTCGGCACTTCTTAAGGCGGTAAACAAAGCACGTAAAGCAAGGGGTGATAGAATCGCAAATAGAGCCGTTCCTCTTCCTTAGTTCATTATTTGTAACCCATTCTAACTCATAGCATTGCAACGTCTGAACGAAGCTTTATTTGCATATAAATGGACTTTTCATCAAGATATTTCAATTTAGCAGGTCAAGGAGGTACTTGGTGTTTTATGGCCCAGCCTGACTGGGAGCCTTCTCTCACCTTACCTAACAGCTCAGTGAAATCTCCACACTCTGACCACGGGTGATTTTCGTCCTCTCTGAAGTGGCAGTTGTGTTAGTAGTGATGGAACAGAACTAATTGGAAGGAAAACCACGCACTGTTTGCGCTGGATAGCAGAGACGGGTTAATATGCGGAACTACGCCACCCTCGCTGATGACCACGGAGCCGAGAAGCTGTGGGTCTTTCCCCTCTTCCTTCCTCGCAATTCCCTTCCTTCAAGTTTGTCCTCTCTCCCACCTTGGCTTCTCTATTCTAATATTCCACAGATATCATAGCTAAGATTGTTGGGGCTGTGACCGGAGAGGACGGGAGCACGGTCACCACGGTCAATAAGAAGACATTTGTATAAAATAATTCGCTTGAGGGGTATTGTGCGTTTTCATTTTCCCCTTCTTTTTTTTTTCTTCCTCTCACACAACTCGTATCTCACACAGGGCTTGCAGACCCAGAAAGCCTTTTGCATCTGACACAAAACCGAACAGCTCGACACCCGCGCTGAACGAGAGCTGGACATCGTATCATCGGCGTTAATCTCGGAGCTGGTTCGTCTTCAAACCCTGTGTGTCCAAATGCTCGATCCACATCTCGGATCTCAACTGACATACAGGCTTGCCATCGCGCCGCCGTTCTCCAGCAGTCTCCGTCCGCATCGTCTGAGTCGTCCCTCTCGACAGTGATGCGCGTGGATGGGACGCTGCAGGCGAAATTGGAAGAGCACTGTGGCACGTTTATTGTGAGTTCTCTCCCCGTCATGTCGTTTACCCTCGCTATTTTCTTCCGTTTCCACACCATCTAGACGTGTTTTCTTCTTTGTTCTATCTTTACTCAACCCCAGCCTATGACACGACACCTCCATGGCACCCAGAATCCGCTGGAAGGATGAACTCGGGCGCAAAACAATTGGTACTACTTACTGTACGATTTCGACCACGTATTCGCCCATTGTGACCTGTGACCATAAGTATTCAGATCTGAAGTATTCAAGTTGCCTTTTTGGGAAGAATTCCGGCGCCGCCGGCGCGAAAAATTGCTTATTTGGGACACCAAAGCTCAAAAACATCGATCCAAAATCGCTGTGACCTGGGACATATTTGCCAAGTATTCAATTCGGCGGGCTCTGTGACCCGTGACCGAATACCCGGTCGAAATCATACAGTAGCTCGATCAGGTGATGCTCGCCAGATTATTACCAGTCATCGCGTTTTGTCACGCTTGTGACACTCGACGCGTCGCGTGTTCCTCGCTTCCACACCGCTCCCTTGGCCCACCTGACGCGTAAAACTAGCCCAATTATACGCCAGAATCACAATGTGAACAAGAATTTCAGTAGCAATACGAGAGGGTGACTTGCTCATGCTTTTTCGGCCTTTTCACGGAATCACAACCAAAATAACACCAGTTTGGTCGACTTACGAGCAGCAACAAAGGGTGTCCAAACAGCTCTCAAAAACTTACATAAGAACGGAAAATTTCTTCATTGAATATGTACGGCTATAACCACCGGGAACTAAACTCAATTACATCGACATACCACATCCGTCACTCCATGTCAACAAGGGCATGTTAAAAAAATGGAAATCCAATTGATAACTACTGAACTACATACTTTTTGAACTATAGAAGATAAACATTATTACACAGTCCTATGAAGGGTGCTCTGTCAGTCTGGTGAATAACACTTTGCCCACTTGATACCATGTGCAAATTTATTAGATGAAAGTAAAGTTCGCTGTCTGCCAATTATGAGTGTGTTAAGAGGCATCAAAAATCCAATTCTGTGTTCATGAGGCAGCCAAAAGAGTAATTCATGGGTGCTAGACAAGACCCAGCCTTCCTGAATAGTCCATGAAGGAGAAATGTAAGGGAGTTCAGGCTGAAATAAAGGCAGTAAACACTGGGAAACTATGGAAGAACTTGGAGCTTACTTTGATAGAATTGCTGTGATGGGAGAATGTAAAGTCTGGTTGAGAGGGTGATGTGCTGGAGTTGGTAATCTGGTAGGCATCCTGTAAATATATGTTGCTGTCATAGGAGCCAGAGACAACATGTGTTCCATCTGGAGAGAAGGCTACTGATGTGACCCCCTCAGTGTAGCCTGTTGATGGCTTACCCAGTGGTGCTCCACTCTCTGTGTCCCATAAGCGCACAGTCCTGTCAAGGGAGCCAGAGACAATATGCTTCCCATCTGGAGAGAAGGCTACTGATCTGATCTCCCTGGTGTGGCCTTTTAATGGCTCACCCAGTGGTGCTCCACTCTCTGCATCCCACAAGTGCATGGTCCTGTCATAGGAGCTAGAGACAATATGCTTCCCATCTGGAGAGAAGGCTACTGATATGACCCCATCAGTGTGGCCTTTTAATGGCTCACCCAGTGGTGCTCCACTCTCTGCATCCCACAAGCGCACAGTCCTGTCATCAGAGCCAGAGACAATATGCTTCCCATCTGGAGAGAAGGCTACTGATCTCACCAAATCAGTGTGGCCTTTTAATGGCTCACCCAGTGGTGCTCCACTCTCTGCATTCCACAACCGCACAGTCCTGTCAAGGGAACCAGAGACAATATGCTTCCCATCTGGAGAGAAGGCTACTGATGGGATCCAATGAGTGTGGCCTTTTAATGGCTCACCTAGTGGTGCTCCACTCTCTACATCCCATAAGCGCACAGTCCTGTCATAGGAGCCAGAGACAATATGCTTCCCATTTGGAGAGAAGGCTACTGATATGACCAAACCAGTGTGGCCTTTTAATGGCTCACCCAGTGGTGCTCCACTCTCTGCATTCCACAACCGCACAGTGGTGTCATCAGAGCCAGAGACAATATGCTTCCCATCTGGAGAGAAGGCTACTGATCTGACCCCATCAGTGTGGCCTTTTAATGGCTCACCCAGTAGTGCTGCACTCTCTGCATCCCACAAGCGCACAGTCCTGTCAATGGAGCCAGAGACAATATGCATCCCATCTGGAGAGAAGGCTACTGATAAGATCCCCTGAGTGTGGCCTTTTAATGGCTCACCCAGTGGTACTCCACTCTCCATATCCCACAAGTGCACAGTCCTGTCCTCAGAGCCAGAGACAATATGCTTCCCATCTGGAGAGAAGGCTACTGGTATGACCTGATTAGTGTGGCCTTTTAATGGCTCACCCAGTGGTGCTCCACTCTCTGCATCCCACAAGCGCACAGTCCTGTCATCAGAGCCAGAGACAATATGCTTCCCATCTGGAGAGAAGGCTACTGATCTGACCCCATCGGTGTGGCCCTTTAATGGCTCACCCAGTGGTGCTCCACTCTCTGCATCCCACAAGCGCACAGTCCTGTCATCAGAGCCTGAGACAATATGCTTCCCATCTGGAGAGAAGGCTACTGATCTGATCTCCCTGGTGTGGCCTTTTAATGGCTCACCCAGTTGTGCTCCACTCTCTGTATTCCAAAACCGCACAGTCCTGTCATAAGAGCCAGAGACAATATGCTTCCCATCTGGAGAGAAGGCTACTGATCTGATCCGATTAGTGTGGCCTTTTAATGGCTCACCCAGTGGTGCTCCACTCTCTGCATTCCACAACTGCACAGTCCTGTCATAAGAGCCAGAGACAATATGTTTCCCATCTGGAGAGAAGGCTACTGATGCGACCAAATCAGTGTGGCCTTTTAATGGCTCACCCAGTGGTGCTCCACTCTCTGCATTCCACAACCGCACAGTCCTGTCATGGGAACCAGAGACAATATGCTTCCCATTTGGAGAGAAGGCTACTGATGTGACCCAATCAGTGTGGCCTTCAAGTACTCCAAGTATTGCTGGCCATTTCTCCATCTGTCCTATTAAAATTGACAGAAGTCCTGGAAAATCTAATCGGAATCTTTTGCCAACTTCTGACTGAACTGGTGCAAAGGCCAAAGCTGTCACGTAGAGGTGGGGTGTACTTTGAGTGATTGCAGGCCAGAAGAGACGAATAAATTGTTTGACATCTGCAGCAAATTGTACAATCATTGGATCCTAGTGAACAATTAGTCCCCTGGTGATTTCCACCAAAATATTTCTCATACATTACTCCATGCTATGAATTTTGATAGAGCCAGTGATGCAGTGGTTACCATTCCTAGCAAGCTCAGAACTTCTAACCAGAAAAGACATTTCATTTCAAGGAACTTTTTAACCATCCCTGAATTTTCTGCATTGATTGACACTGCTACTAGATGATCTGCCCAGAAACAGCAGCAGTATCTTAGATACATTGGTATACAGGTGTCCAATTTCTGTTCAAGACCTGGCATTTCACTATTCCTCTGGTGTGATGTTGGCAGGTCACAGATATTGAACTTGAGTTCAGTCTGCATTGTCTGAAATATCTTGGATGCAATTTTCTGCTTCTGTGTCTCTGTCCCACACAAGAGGTCCACACGCTGGTCATATAGCTTGGACTTTTGAGATGTCATGAATTCCCTGAAGGATAGATGTATCATCTGTATTGCTCCAGTCTCTGGCACATGAATAACGGCACTTAGAGGAGTGAGTGCCCTTCTGACAGAATCCTCATCTAAGTTCAGCAATGCCGCTAAATCCTTGGGGTCCATTGGTTGAAACAGCTCCAAAATTGTGCTGAGGATTTTCATAGAAACATTGTATAAGTCTTGAGCACGAGGATTATTTTTTGATGGTTTTGGAATAGCATCATTGACAATAAGGTAATATAGCTCATCTAAATCCTCCAATGTTATACCATTGAACAGATAGTCCAGTGATTTCTGTGGATTGACTGTTGGTAAACCTGCACAAATATAGCGAACAGCTGTAGCAGCAAACACGAAGAGTCCATCTGCAAGCCTAGTGATCTTATCTACATCATGCACCTGAGGTGTCCAAGGATATCGTGGTGTCCAAGAGCTGCCATCCAGAGACTGCGCAACATATCTTCTGATGTCCTTCCCAACAATTCCTTTATCTATCTCATCAAGGATGATTCCATACATCAATGAGCAGAGTGTGTCATGCTTGAGATATGAGGGAACATCTGGCCGGCCAGTTAGAAAAAAGCGAACATGAACTGGTATCCTTGTAATATTGTCTGAGAGCCACTGGAGAAATTTCTGGCCCCTATCTTGTCCACATTCATCCAGTGCATCCAGACAAATAACCCAGAGCTTTTCACTAGTTGGGATTTGAGCAAGCAGACCTACAACTAGTTTCTGAAACTGCAGTTTTGAGTCTGCATCCAGAATTCCAGTATGGTCTTCATCCAAGAATTTCACAAGAATATTCTGAAAGTCTGCATTATAATCTGCCAATTGATAGGCAAGAGTGAGAGGAAGCCCCTGGATTTCACTACGCTTTGTATCATTCCGAGAGAAAAAAAAAGACGCTGCTAGGATGTTTTTTTTCTTCTGCAAGAATAGATGCAACAGTCTTTGCAATGGTTGACTTCCCAGTGCCTGCAGAGCCACTAAGCATTACTATGCGCTGAGATGGATCAGATGGTGCTGTCACATGTGCTATAATGTCCTGGATAATGTCAATCCGAGTCCCCTCCATGCATTTTTCTGGGGTGTTTGGAGCATTGTAGCGTGCTGAAACATATTTGATCTTTGCTAAGGTTTGTTCAACATGGTTACTGTTGACTAAACAGACATAGAGTTATTGATGTTCTGTTATGAACAGATCACAAAGAGGAAGCAGGACACCTTACCAATGGTGAACTTTCCAACTTTTTGATGGTATAATTCAGAGTGGGACCCTCGCCAGAACCCCCATCACCGCCAGTACCCTGTACAAAGCCGCATCCACCAGGGCCACCGGTCCCTCCTGGGAAAATGAATAATCATGTTTGTGCCCAAACAATTTCTCGCACCAGAGATGAAGTTATTAACTGTCAGAGTCTGGCCCTGTCCTCCATCCCCTCCACCAGGGTCTCGTTGGTCTCCTGAGAAAATAAATAATCATGTCATGACACTAGCCGGGAGGAATGACAATCCATACCTTGTGGTTCCATTCTTTGGACAGATCTATCCACCTGATCAACTGCAAAGAAGTTCTACAGTATGTTTACAAGGAAATGACTCTCTATACCTTTTGTGGACATTTGATCCACCAATATTTTGATGGAAATGCTATTATGGAACTGGAAACAGAGCAAATTGGACAGATATAACATGCAAAAAAGGAAGGAAATCTTACTGTGAAATCTTGAAGGTGAGATGCAATGGAAGCCCTGATATCCTGGATTTCTTTCCCATACTGCTTGCTCTTCAAAAATTGCTTGAATTTCGATTTCTTTTCAAGTGATGTGAGTCTGGTAGTAATTGGCTCGAGATTCCTACAGAATAGAGAGAAATGCATCAATTGAAGGCTGAAATCTACTGCAGATGACGCACTCCTTCAACGTGCCCAAGAGTTGCTTCAAATCATCGCTACATCCCACCGTATCAATTTCCGTCAATCCCTTGAGCTTTTTGACCAGCTCCGGTAGATCATCCATGTTTGTCTTCATTGTCTATCAAGAGTGTCTTTAGTCAACATTCATGTTCTCGCTGACATCTATTTACGCACCGAAACCATTTCTGCTAGTGCAACAATAGCGCTGATCGCACCCTCGAGTCCCGGAACAGGATTTCCTGAGGCAGCTTTTGAGCAAGGTCGAGCAAGGTTGAATGTTGTCAAGGAAGTTCATTGTAGTCTGTAGAGAGGACGTGGAAGACTGAGGGTGTGGGCGTAGATGGTGGTAACAAAGAGGCGGAAGGCGAGGCAGTGCCAGCCGTAAGCCACGCTCCACGCTGACAGGATCTCGGAACCAGTTCCTTGACAGCTCGGACGTTATTGTTATCAACCATTATCCATTTGATACTTGGATCGCATTTGTGGAGTCCAGACTAATTTTCGAACTCACAGGGGCATCTCATATTCATGCCGATGGTGGTGCCTTGCGTGGCCCTTTTTTTGCAATTGTGTAAAGTCGCAACCTGTGTCCTCGCAGAGACCACGAGGAGTTCATATGCTTCGAGAAGAGTGTGATCGATCTGTCATACAGCCCTAACTCCGATCAATTGCCCATGTCAGCCCTGACTCTGCGCCAGTCAAGAGGTCTCGAAGATCTGGATCTTGACCACCGATCAACGAGTCCGTATAAAGTAACTTGTGCGTACTAACTTAAACTTTACTTGCCCCTTTCGGCACGCGTGCCGCAAGTTACTTAGATTTTCCCACGGGTGACTAAAGTAACTTGTTTTAACTTGGCGGTTCGCGCCAGCAAGTAACTTTTGTAGAATCTGTTCTACGCTACATAGTTCCTTCTTTATCTCGCACAATGACACAAGTATATCTTTTGGAAGTGAACTAAGTCGTTGAGAACCTTGATTTAGCACGTTTTGCTCATACGATTGCTCCACCAACGGTGACCTCTGTTTCTCGCTTACAATAACCACGCCCAGATTGTATTGCGTGATCGGCATCGTCCACATCAGTGAAGTGTAAAAGAGCCTCTGGCAGGACGGTGATCTGAAGTACCACCCACAGGTGAGTACCGAAACGGAACAGATCGACCGCGTCGACGGGTTTGTCACCGTACATGCCACACATTCAGATACATCCATTCTCCTTTTTGATATACAATCTTACCCCAAATAGGTCAACTTCGACTGGTCAAAAATATATGTAATGCTTTTGGGACAATTTCATAGAACCGGCGGATCTGACCAGTATGGCACTATGGATCCAAATCTCCACCCGATCTGGCTACATCTCAGGCTATGTTGAATGTATCTTGGCGTGTCTTGCCTTTTATCTCAATTAGGTAGGTAGGTATGGTCATCCTGGCGCAACTCGACGAGAACCATGACATGACATGAATGCAGGTGAGGGTGTGTTGCATTCACGTCGTCGGCACATCAGGAAAACCCTTTTTGCTGGGTAGAAGTTTGCGTCCCGGGTAGCAGCGGTAGCACCAGTAGCTGACATCGGATGCTCAGTATCTCCTGGTAGAAATGCAAAAACTAAGTAAAGCTTGACAACAATCACATACATTAGGTCACACGACCTCTGCGGAACGTGCGGCCCGTGCCACGAGCCATCCGACCAAGTTCTCCGGTACCAAAGCAGTAACCAGAACCCACTAGGACGGGCACTATGACGCACCTTCACTCAGACCTGCGGTAAGTCGAGAGCAACTGCGTCATTCGGGAAAAAATAAGTGCAGATCATCATGATTTGAGAACGACTACACAAATAAGTAAGTATGTCTAAATGAAACGCCCAGCGCGGCCGTATTGATTAATACGAGCCTGACAGAGTATCTGTCTCTTTCTGGTGCAGCTCGGTCAGGGGTGTACTTATCTATTCATGCTCTAACCTGAGTACCAGTCACCAGTTAGTAAAAGCCCCTTAGAAAGTGCGTACATCAGACCATAAAAAGTCGAACCGCAAAGTTACCGCTCCGTTACACTTTGCTATGCTAACAAAGTCACTATTCAAGTTAAGTTCAAGTTACTGCAAGTGACCAAGTTAACAGAAAGTAACTTGCAGTTAACAGCAAGTTACTTGCAGTTAACTTGCGCGCCAAGTTAGATCAGACCAAGTAACTTATGCCATCAGATGGCATCAATCCCCGCCAAGTTCGTCCGTTAATCCAAGTTAAGCCCAAGTGAGCAGCGGAAACCACTTGTAGTCTGTTGAACACTACAGAGAACAGTCAAAGTGACTAAACTGAAGGTAAAATAAGCCGCCCAAGCCGCGGGCCTTGGGTGCGCGGTCGAGTGCTCCGCCGCACCGGCGGCACGGCGAGACCAACATCAACAGTCGTTGATGAGCGAGATCCCGGTCTATCTTCCTCTTCCAAATCAAATTCTCTTCGCCGTTGGCGCTCGAATCTGCGGCATGATCTGTCACGAAAAAAGAGTTTAGCAGCGGCTGTTTCAACGGCAAGACAACACAGACCGTGGATAGTAGCACTGTACTGCACCGTAGTCGGCTGAATCGACTCATTCTTGAGAGCATCAACTGCTGGGACAGGCAAATCGGTAGGAGCAGCGAACGGAGCTCCAGAAGGAACAGCAGGCGCAGCCAAGGGGGCTGCTGGGGCAGGCGGTGGATACGAATGCGACCCCGGAGAAAATGGCGGGGGGACAAGATTGTGGGGAAGCGGGTATTGTGCGTTCAATCCCTGGTACCAGGGATTAAAATAAGGGCCCCCGAGCGGCGGGTATCCTGGCGGAAGATAAGGAATCGGAAAATACGGATTGAAACCTGCAAACGTAAGGATATCATTTTACAATGTCGAGAAACATTAATACCAGGTGTATAGAATCCTTGGGGATTCATCGAGTTTTGGTTACTACCAGCCGGAAATGCAGGTCGCTCGGACTGAAGCGGCGCAGGATGCGGCTGCATTTGCAATCCAGGGGCAAAATCGGAACCTCTGAAGCGCTCGTTTTCTTGAGCGTCTCCATACTGTCCAGAGGATCGAGCATCTCCAGTTCGGGGGTATTTGCGTGGTCGCTGTAACGGCGGTGGCTCAGGCTGTCGCTTTGGGGGGAAGATGAATTGCCAGAGTGCATTCAGCATAGTAGGACGAGAGGAAGAGAAAAAGACGAGACTCTATCACATGCAAGCGGAAGCGAACGATGAAGTGAACATCTATGCATCTGGAAGTTTCAGGTCTCGGAAAACACTTTTACGTTGGATGGATTCACATCTGAAGTGAGTCAAGATTGCGATGCAGATTTTACCGCTCTTTTTCAGAATCAAGTTGACCGGAGTAGTGCCATCGGCCCCAGCAAGGGCACAAAAGGCGGACAGAATCACTGTAGAGCCAAGCATACGGAAAATCTGGACTGCAGAAAACTTCACCGACACAGAACGGTATGTTGAAGGCCTTCCGGTCTGCTACAAGCTCACAGTTTTCGCCTAGAATTTGAAGGAAGCTGAGAAGAAGGATCGACCACATATGTTTGGCCAACTGTAGAACTGCAGTCCTTATTGAAGTTCATGTTGCTACTGGTGTGGAACTGAATTCAAGACGGGCATGGAGGAATAGAGTAAGTTGCGGTGGGAAATTCGAACCTGACACGGTGGCAGGTTCACACGGCGAATCGTGATATACGTACTTCTTGCCGTTCATCACTGCCTTTGTCGGTTTTAACTTACGGTACTTACTCTCAATACACAAGTGGTGACATCGAGGGTGCAAGTCAATTGTCGGCTCTATCAGATTCATTGGACACTTGCGGGGAGTGATATCAGCCGCTGGAATGGCGCTCTGCAGTCCCACGTAGCCCGTATATCTCAAAATGGGAGTAACTTACTCTAACGTGAACGAACTTATTCTAACTTATTTTTACGGATTTTAACTTTACTTTAACTTTAACTTTACTTTACTTGCAAAACTAACTTGCCCCGCCATAAGTTACTTGCAAGTTACTTGTGGCGGGGCAAGTTAATTTGCGCAAGTAACTTGTGCAGCCATCCCGATCAACACACGTGACCAGACCTCCCCCTTCCAAATCCGGATGTTGACGTGAGCATTGATGCAAATCCGACACGCCATTCGCCAACAGCATCTGAACGCGCGACGTGTCCCCCACCACTTCCTGGGCCACCAAGGACCCAGACGTGACCCAGGGGTTAGGGATGGTCACCGTCCGTCCCGGCCGACGGACGGTGCAAAGACGGCCGTCGAGTGGACCGTCCGTCGACGGTACGGTAGCGGAGACCTCCTCATAGCCCTTGACGGGACGGGACGGTGGACGGGACGGCCGTCTGACGGTGGACGGTTGGACGGCACACAGTCAAACATGTATTTTAGGATGTAAGTGCGCAATTAGTACGAGAAATAGAGAGGAAATCATAGAAATTACTAGAGACGGGTCGATCCAGACCTTCCACAGTGATCTTGAAATATCCCCGGCTACGAAGGTTGGCATTTACTTGTTCCCGAGCGAGTCGATATCCAGCTAGAGCGTCAACGAGTTGCCGCACTCGGCGCTGATTCTGAACCTTGATGCGACGACGGCCGACGAGTCGTTGGAGAAGAAAATTGATGGGCCATGGCCACGCGTGTCTCGGAACAAAATAAAGACCTGCAAAATATTCAGTTGGTTTTACGCTGCCGTGTTTTCAACTTGAAGTCTAGAGTGAACGTACAGATTATGCCCAAAGCAACCAAGTGATAGACCAATAGGAGAATAGCGCCGAGAGATTCAAGCAAGGAGAGGGGGGCGAGGCCACAACCAAGCTGCGGGGCGAGGAGCATAACCAGGATTAGCACGTTGATCATCGGTGCTAAGACAAGTGCGAATAATTTTGCTGCGGCAGTGATGTGATGGAGCGCTGCTGCCGCCAATAAAGAGAGGACCACATCTGGAGGATCTGTGCGCTGTCAGTGACAACTAAACATCGACTTGAGAGTAAACGCACATCGCCAACGACCAAACGAGTCCCACCCTTGTCGACATGGCAGTGGTGCGTTGGCAGAATATGTTTTTTCATTGTTTTGGTGCCCAATTTAAATGGCGAGGCGGCTTCAGGGTCGATGAGTACGCGCAAGGACGGCAATAGGGACGCATACAACACAACAGGCAGCAGGATCGCAATGAAGCCCAGTGCAGGATGCATTGACGAAGAGATCGGGCAATTTCCACGATTTTTACGGTGTTTCTCTGGGGGGATACACTTACCCCGAGTCACAGGCGGATTAATTACGACAAAACTTACGAGCAGAATCCTCCGTCCGTCCTCCGTCTTCCGGTGGACGGGACGGCCGTCCTCGCTGCCGTCCGGCGACGGGACGGCATGCTCAGGTACTGCTCTCCTCAGGGACGGGACGGGACGGTTGTCCGTCCGTCCGTCCGTCCAAACGTCCTGGACGGGTACGGTGACCATCCCTACCAGGGGTGGTTTAAGTGCTTTCCACTCCCCACTTGCTTCAAAATCTGCCTTCATCTTGGACAACCTGAGCGAAAGACAGAACCACGATTTCAGTGTAAATACTGTCTATAATACCTTTTCTGTGGATATCAATGAAGGCCGTACATCTCAATACCCTCCGAATGGTGGGTCGTACCCATCTTCGTCACTTCGTTACTTCGCTTAGGAACGAGAAACTTCGTCACTTTGATGGGAATGTGTGAAAGTTCGTCACATTGCCTGGTTTCTGTGAAAGTTCGTCATTTTAACTCGGCACGTTCAAGAACCCGGAACATCGGCCATCATTGTTCCTTCAGCACAGGCCGGGTGTTTTTTTTTTTCATATAGATACCTTACCCAAACACTAACCACTAACCCTGACTGCTAACCTGAACCTAACCAGCCGAGCTCGGCACACCGCTGATTCAGTGATGTGCCGACAAGCACGCGTTATGTTGGTCCTGGGAAAGTGACGAACCTTTGCCGAAATTTCCTTGAACTCACGAACTTTCATAGAATGCCATCAAAGTGACGAAGTTTCCCGTTCCTAAGCAAAGTAACGAAGTGATGAAGATGGCGCGGACTCCCGAATGGTCCATCTATCCCGCTGGACTGTGGTCAGATACATTGGAAGTACAACTTCCACCGGCATTTGGAGAACCGGCATCCCTCCTGGAGACAGCTCCTGTCCCCAAGTTTCCTTCCACAAATCCAAATTACGCGTGCCGAAAAATTGGCACTGCATATTCCCGCAGAAAAAATCACCGATTTTACGCTCCTAGTTCCACACACCTCTCCCATCCTATCGTCCTCGAATACCGGCCAAAAGCGCCCGGCTCCTTGGGTACAGACTTCGGGTGGTAAGGACAACAGAGCTCCCGATGACATTCGGTCATCCAAAACAATGAGACTAAATTGAGGTTTGGGCCATATATACTATTGTTCACCTCCTTTTGCAAAAGTTTTTTGATGCGAGCGCTGTGGAAGCATTTGAGTTTAGATTCCTCTAGAATTTGAACTGGAGCAAGCCTTAGGTATAGGATGTGTGGTTGAATATTTTCAGACTTTATCGGGCACTGTGGAGGAAGCCTTGACGATGCCGGCGTGGACGTCGAAATACCCACTTTTGCAAAAGAAATTTGGCGGGTGATTGGCGGGCCATCAAAACCATCAAAAATTTGACCAAAACTGATTTTTGATTTTCTTACGGGCTCAGATGCAAGCCAAGGACTCTATAAACCTGGGGGTACATTTCAGTATATAGTTATCATATGCTGAATTTATCTCGAGGGAGTCGGGCCCCAATTGCAACAGCTAGATCAAATTTTTGCAAAAGTGGGTCGTTTTGCAAAAGGGGGTGAACAATAGTACTGCCCGATTTTACATGTGTAGTAGAAAAAGTCGATAACAGTGTTTATATTCCTCGCTTACCGCCCTCCGATGCTTCACAAATCCGCTATTATAATTGAGGATACTTCGTCGGTATTTCCAAGAGGGGCAAGTGTCGCCAATCAAGAAATCACGTGTGTTGATCGGTGGTCAAGATCCAGATCTTCGAGACCTCTTGGCGCCAGTCCCTCCTCCAACGTGCGCTGCGTTGCGCCGTCTGGTGGGCCAGGCCCTGAGATGTGGCGCTGACAAGAACAACCCGTCATGCAACCCGTTATCTTAGTCTTCCACAACCCGTGTCACTCCATCCGACGCAACACCACAAGCCAATATGGTCAATGCTGCTCCGCCGCAACAACGACGCTATGCGGCAGTATGAACGATATAGCAACGCTGATGCCCACAGCGACCATGTATGCCCTCTCCCCCACACTCCCCAAGATTTTTGGCGACGCAACCCCGCTCTCGCATCCCGATCCGCCATTCCTCTCGTTCCCCGCAGCGCTCCTTGAATTTGTCGTGCTCCACTTCGCGACGCGTCCGCCCACTCGGCCCTCCGCCAACACAACACTCGGGATAGAATCGCGTTTGCAAAGTTCGTTCTCGTCAATGGTTGTTTGTGGGGGAAGACATTGTGGGAAGACATTGCGTTGGTATCTTTTTGGTTTATCTCTTTCCCATTCATAATCCAGCTCGCTTCCCGCCCTGGGCATGTCCCGACGCCACACAGAGACCATTCACAGGCTTGTCTGCACACAGCAGCGGAGCCTGCATGTAGACACTCACGCCGCCACGCGGGGGCTTGCTGTAGCTACTCTGCCTAGCGGATTCTCCTACCTCCAGGTGCAAGCCGATGCCGGGCTTTCCTAACCTCGAGGCGGGATCGCGAGGTGCGTGTGCCTCTCTATTCCTCTCTTCAGCGCTGACCACATACCTTGTGATCGCAGCCCCGGTAGCACGCCCTTCTCCGTCGACATATGTATGTCTTTCTTCCATCCCATCTCCTGCCCCTACCTCTCTCGCACCATACTGACGCCTTTGGCTGTAAGGCTGGCTCCTCGTCGCGCTTGTGTTCATCCAGCGGCCCGACGCGGCGATCATGTGCATCGCGGCCCGCATCTTCGATGCATAGCTTTCCACGCGACGCAAGGTTGCGCAGATGCAGGCTGTGCACGCCGCCGATGCTGACCGCATGCATAACGATCGCGACCTTCGTCCGCTGCTGATAGATGCCGCTGCCGACGAAGTATCCTCGAGTTCGTTGGAGTCGGCTAGTGGTATCATTGATGCTCTTGACCCGGAGGCCCGTAGAATTCTAGGTTTCGACGTAAAAGCGGCCCTCGTCGCAGAGAAGGCTGCTCGTGCCGAAGTAGATGCAAATGAAGATCCCGAAGGTCACAGTCCTTGGATTAATTTGAATGAAGATGGAACGAGGAAAGCTCATAAAAAAACCATCCTTCGGACATTCATGGACCCAAGCTTTGACATTGACGACGGAAAGAGTCACGACCAGCTACTCCAAATTCGATATCATTCCATTGGTGGCGACAGCTGCAATCGGGCAGCGTCGACAATTTATTCCAAATCCACTGCCGGGAATCACCTACTCAAAATTCAGGGTCTCTTCACAACTTTGGTGTGTTTTAACACATCGAAAGTGTCTTTGGCTATCCTCCAGTGCACCGGCATCAAAATCGTAAACACCAATCCCATAACGTATCTGGAGGCAGCTCCTATTGCCGAAATTTCCCTGCCCAAGACCCGGTCACAAACAAAAACAAAACGGTTTGAGCCTTAGCAATGGCCCTTGCCGTGAGAGAGGTTGTCGGGGTAAAAAGCCCGTTCGAGCATGTTGGCCATCCACTGTAGTAGCTGAATCTCTTCGTGTAGTCCTGGTAGAAACACGTGGTGTGGTCGGGCGGGCGCTGGCCCTTGGGCCACTAACCAAAGTTAGTGGGAATCACGGGCCCATTTTCCCCCTCCCAGGTGGTACAAAGAATGTGCCCTTCTCCGTGATGGAGAAACACATCGATCGTGTTGCCAGCTTGTTCGACACTCTCGACAAGTTGAAGTTCAGCGTCAGCGCGGAGCTACAACCCTTGTATCTCCTTCGCACTCTCCCTCGTGATGATTGTGGTCCATTCGACAACCTCCGTGCTTCAATCACCTCTGTCCCTGCAACCGGACTCACGCTCGACGTTGTCGAAAACAAACTCCTCGCACATGCAGATCCTGATGCTGAAGACAGTGATGGCCCGGATTCCGGGACTGAGACAGCGGCAAACACCGCACAAGCTGCTGGTAGGTCGACGTCGTCGGCACGCTACTGCCACTACCACAAGTCGACCACGCACAACACAGAGGACTGCAAAGTCCTCAAGGCAGCGGAGCAGCAGGGAAAGGGGAAGAAGGCGAAAAAGGGAAAGGATGCGAAAGTCACTAATAGGGAACAGGCAAATTCAGCCCAAGACAACGACTCAGATAGCACCGAGTCCGCTCATGTAGCGACAGTATCTTCTGGAATTTACAAAAGGATTTATGCCTATGTCGCACGTGAAACCACCTCCACTCGCGACTCCGTTCTCATTGACTCTGGTGCTTCATGCACCATGACTCATGACACAAGTTTCTTTGAAACCAACTCCCTTCGCCCTCTTAATCCTCCCCGCCGTGTACGGCTGGGGGATAACTCCACCTGTCATGCCACAGCAAAGGGCACCATGCGTTTATCTTGCAAAACCACTCGAGGACCTGTTGACCTTGCCATCCATGATGCTCTGTTGGTCCCAGATTTCACGGTGACGCTTTTATCTGTTCCCCAGCTTGCGTCTAAACAGCTGTCGTCACATTTTGTTGGAGACAAATGTGTCGTACGCGATGACCGTACTCGGAAGACGGTACTGGAGGCCTCCCGTCAACGTGGACTATACCACATTTCCTGTCAACCTCTCGGCATGGATGTGAAAGCGCATTTTGCAATGGACATAAACTCTGTCCATCGTAAGCTTGGCCACACCAACTTCCAAAGCATACAGGACATGGTTAGACATGGACGGCTTGGAGGGCGCGAGTCGTGGTAATACCAGCCCCATAGCCACGCTGTACAGCACCGTGGTGACTGGGGGACCCGCTCCTGGAGAGCGTGGTCTGTCTGCCAGCGTCTCTGATGCTGGGCGCCCTTCGTCCGAATTCACTCCTCTCAGAGGCGGTGCGGACTTCGGAACTCCTGGGACTGCAGGCCCAGAAGACAGGGATTGGATCTCCGTCACACGTGGAAACGCTCGCACGCACCGTGCGCGATCGTCGTAGGGTAGCCGTAATAAACACGTTGATGGTTCGGGCAGAGATAGTTCTCCTTTTACCTTAATGCATGCTACCAATGAGATCAGCCATGAAGATTACCTTGCTATGGCTCAGAGATACCAAGCTATGGCTGAGGCTGCAACGCCTGCCGCAGAGCTTCATCAAGAGGATAAGGTTGAGCCAACGGCTGTAAAAATCAGTCCGGAAAAGGCACGGAACAATGTACCTGACAACCATCCCTCTGATCCAAATGGAGTAGCTGAAAAAATTGGACATGACTCCACTGACACCCGTGTACCTACGGAACAACTGATTCCGGTCAGCCCAGTTTCCGAGGTCGTTGCAGGCCCTTCAGGAAATAAAGGGAAAGGTGCAGACCCAAGGAATTGGGGTAACCTAAGTTTCCTGGAGTCTTTCTCTGAGAAGGATTTTCAGGCCCAGTGCGATGCACTGGAAAATTATGCGGAGATTAACCGCGTGATCCAGGAGGAGAGTTTGAGGATATAGGAATGCCGACACCGCGACACATCTTGCAAATCCGACACATTACACAAAAACCGACACATTTCGTGATATCTCACAAGAACCGACACATTTGCGCTTGCTTTCAGGAAATGCGGCACACCTTTCACAAAAGCCGACACGGCCTGTTAGGGAATGGTTGAACACTGTGTCATGGTGTGACACATCCTCTCTTCCTCTCCCACCACCATCCACGACGCGCCGATGCCCCACCAAAGCTGAGGGAGGTTGGTGGACATTTTGGACCACAGGTATGCTTCTATCTTTTTGTTCCAGTTGCCGCAATATTCGGAGGTTTCAACAACGGCGACTGCGGCCCACGTGTTGGCGTCCTGGATACTGCCAGCCCAAGGACAGAATGACAGTCAGCGATAATTGATGAGTCCCCAAAATGTTTTCATTTTGGCTTTTGCTCCAATTTCACTTGCTTCACGGTGGACTGGGAAGTCTAGACAACTTCAAGACGTACTACATTTTGAACTTAATGTGCTATGCCACTGATATGGACTCAATAGACACGTCAAGA
Source organism: Mycena olivaceomarginata (assembly GCA_029378375.1). Taxonomy (NCBI): domain Eukaryota; kingdom Fungi; phylum Basidiomycota; class Agaricomycetes; order Agaricales; family Mycenaceae; genus Mycena; species Mycena olivaceomarginata. The sequence continues at coordinate 60,304 of JARKIC010000821.1, read as the reverse complement.
TCCGCTGCAAAAAAAAGACTCACTGTGAAAGACGTAAGATCCCATTTCAAAGCCAAAGATGCTCTAAAGATGTGGTTCAAAGACCAAAGACGTTGTCGCAAAGACAAAGATACCGAAAGACGCTCCCCAAAGACAAAAGACTTGAAAGACACATGTGTAGTTTTACTGATGACGGCGATCAGATGATCAAGCTGTGAGACAGGAATAGATCAACATAGCTTATTCGGGGTCCAGCGTTCCCCAGCTGAGCGAGAATTTGATCAAAAAATGCGGCCAAAAGCCACGGCTTTCTGGCCTGGCTTTGGCTTACAGAATTCTCAAGCCAGGCCACAGGCCGCCTTAGGCCAGAATTTTGGCCTGGCTTTGGCTCTGGTCCCAAAGCCAAAAAGCCGTGGCTTTTTGGCCTGAGGCCAAAGCCGGAACATCACTAGGCTTCGTCGACTGCAAAATCCGACGTATTTGCCGCCCTTCGAGATATGGCAACGACCAGGGACCTGGGTAAGTTCCATAGCAACGAGTTTTTTTTGTTGTACAAGCGGCGGCCCTCCGCGGTCCGTCCTCCCCTTTCTAATATTTTGAGGGTAGTCGGTTTATTTAAGGTTGAAAATAGTTTTGACCTCTTGGGCGAAAGAACATACATACCTAAATGCGGTGGCCACGGTTTCCGACAATTCCACTGGGTATCAAATGGGGAAAAAACCGAAAAAAGAAATCGAAAAGGGAAGGTTAAAGGAAAGGTCCAGGAAGGCTCTGAATCTTCCAATGGACTATAAGAATGGGCTAATACATGTTAATGTCACTGGGGCCTGCAACCGCTGTTCCCTGATTCGCGATCAGTCACTGCAGGAATCGTACGTGTCTTTCAATAAAATCTTGTCCCCATTCTCTGGAGACAAAAACCAGTGATTCAAACAGTCGAAGAGGCCTGTATGCAGATTTGGCCGATACATTTTAGTTCCGGGAAGTAATGTCCAGCGGATGAGTGGCAGCATTTTTTATTAAATACCGATTACCGGTACGGTACCACCGAGGTTCTATGCATCTCTCTCTTTATAAAATTATCCGTGTCTGTATATTTTCCACCACTGACAGTGTTGTTCTGAATGTTTACATATTTAATGTTAAACTCAGGATGAAAGAGCCACAGAACAATATAATCCTACCAAAATTGCAATTCATGTCAAAATCAACTCATTACTTAGAATATTGATGGCTTGATAACAGAACATCGAGAAGTATCGTGTTTGAGCTGTAATTTGACTCTATAAGTTACCTGATCCACAGTGAAAATTCCAAGAATTCAGTGGAATGTGTGTCTGGAAATTGCATATTTTGCCTCTCCCGACATCTATGTGAGCTGAAAAGATTTCCAACGACCCAGGTGGCCTTTTTGAGCTCTTTCTATGACTCTATTCACTTCAAGTCAGGTTCCAAAAATAGCTGTTCGGTACTTTTCAAAAGTACCGAACAGCTATTTTTCGAAGGCTTTCCGTCATGGTCTGCAAAATTTCTTGCACAAATGCCATCTTGACTATTCAGGCAAATACTCTGTCAGTTTTAGTAGCACCTTACGCTGGAATGAGGCCCAGAGCTCGACGCGACTGGATGCGACAACTCAATGATGGTGTGACACGAGGCACATGATGGCAACAAAGTTATCTGCCATGTCACAGAGTTATCGGTGAAGAAATCTCATTTGTGCAACTACGGGTAACTACGGAGAAGGCCCTGAAATACGGGTGAATACGGCGATCTACAGGGAACTACAGCAAATACAGCAAAATCAGGGTTTGCCGATGCAAACCCCGCTCCGCAGCAGCCACATCTCGGCTCCGGTACATACACCGAGGTGTAAGTTCCTGCACGTGCCGCGCTGCGTTTATTTCTTTCCACACTCCGTCTATCGTATGGTGCACTTCACTTAGTGGCCACTACTTTGTTACAACCGTTACTAGTGGCAATTGAAGGGGCACGCAGACAAAGTCCCCACGAAACGGTCCAGTCCCAAGACTACATTCGCCGCTTTGGAAGCTTTTTAGCCTTCTCTCCACATAAATTTGCACCCTGTTTCAAACCAGATGCAAAGATAGCACGCCTTCTGCTCCTGCTTGATGATCTTTCCCGCCATATGGAAGGTTGGGTACCATGTTTGCCTACGTCCGAAGATTTGATACAGACATTTGGGGATTGATGTCTCACAGCCATTCCTGTCGGCCCAGGACTGCGACCCATTGAGATGCATTTGGAAGCCTGACGGGCATGCGGAAGCCGTCATCACATCATCCGCATGTTCAACCTGGTTAATAGGTACACCGTTCAACCGGATGTCCTCTGGGTGATGTGTAAGGATAAAGTGTGACATAAACAGGTTCCACAGGTGAGGGGAGCCAGGGTCCCCAGTCAAAATACGAGTATATCAAAATACCCAGCAGAGATTTGAATTCCGGTCCGTATTGGCCATCCAGCCGGACTATGTAGTTAATTCTGTCGTAAAGACATTTCAGCCATTCGACCATTGGGCCAGAGATACCGAGTTTGGCAAGTTTGACCCAGAGTGTGGATCTGTCGGTGCCCGGGAAAGCGTTTTTAAGGTCCAGGTAAGCGACATAAAACGGTTTCCCTAATTCCTGTGCCTTGTCAATGAGGCATAGCAGTACAAATGCGTTGTCGTTGGTACGGAGGTGAGCCTGGAAGCCGTTCTGGGTTTTCGGAATTGCACCAATGTCTTCGGCGCCCTCGCGCAGCCGTCGGTCAATTAACAAGGTAAGCATCTTGAGCATGCAAGAGGATTCCAATCAGAAGCGAGGTCAGCCAGTAATGCGGTATTTTGCGGAATATAGGAAGAATTCCAAGAAAAAATTGGGGCCAATTTCGGAGTGACAATGAGCTGGCCAGCTCATCGTCTACAGCTCGGGGCAGAGGTTTCGACTCTTTGCAGATTTGTGGCAAGAGGCCGAAAGCCTAGCCGAGGATACTCCCAGCATGGCTGCCCGATGGGGACATAGCTGCGGTGTGCAGGCAAAGCCTAGAACTGGAGGGCAGAGTTCGCCCTCCACATCCCACTCCTTCGCAAGGGCTGAGAGCACGCCACAGCGTATCATGAAGCAATGTTGGAGCTCCATGGGCTGTACCTGTGTTTGCCCACGGAGAGGTGAGAGGCGAAACTTCCTACTCCGGTGTCCAGCATCTGGGACATCTCCACCAATGATTTGAACACTGCCAATAATTTCCATCGGGCTCTTGCTGTGGCTGGATAGTTCCTTTTCCCAGTGTTTCATACAGCCGCTGAAGAGAGCTATAGGGCGAAAGTGATCGTTCAGAGAGCTGCCAGATGATAGAACGTAACATAATGTCCATGTGCTGCCTCTCATTCCTAAAATCGAAATAGAAATATGCAACTGTGGACCGGTCAGGACAGGCCCTGATAATTTCTTCGATAACTGTCGAACTGTCTGTGTTGTCAGCGGCAGATCAATATTATGTACAGGGTAGCGATACAAATCACCTTAGTACACTCTTCCCGGTGCCAGCTGCAACCCCGTAATCAGACACGGAAGTAGAACGGAAAAAAATGGACTTACAGATTCCTTTGATCCATAATGAGCTGGGTGTGTCCTTCCATTTGATGAATCGGACATCATTTAGGAACCAGCGCCCAGTGGCTCCATGATGAAGTTTCCGTAATTCGTGTTGTCTGTCCTGGGTATCCGGAGGAAACCCCAACCACTTGCCCAGAACTTTTCCAAGTCTAGACATAATTCTGCTTGAAAAATAGTCAACACACACAAAAGTTCAATAACCCTAACCTATTGTTGGGGACTACAACGGAGCCTTCACTGGAAACAATTGTTGAGAAAGGACTTTGGGAAAGGAGTGGGGGATATCACCAACGTACATGATATTCATCACATTTTGAACTCCGGTGAAGTGAGAGTGTTTCCCTCTCCCACACCCCCGCGACCGCCCATTCCACCCTCCCCTCCCCTTCCACCATCGCCTCCTTGGCCTCCTGGGGACAAAGAATCATGATGCTGATGTCCCTATCAAGTTCAGTTCCCTACGCACCATAAATCTTGTTAAATGTGGGCGTGGATTCATTGCCCTCGCCAGACATGGTCAAAACGGATCGTTACAGCACCAATCTTCTGTAAGTGGAACAATATCTGAGCCACAAGTCAAGATTAGACAACAGCAAGAGCCGCCCACAGAGAGGACGAGGCGGAGGTATTCCTGTGCAGTGGACGTGGAGGTGGAAGACAAGAGTGGTCACCTTCAAGGCCTCGTGGAGAACACGAGGAGAACAGCACGCAGTATACTGCAGTACGCAAACAGCTCAAAGTGCGATTCATGAACATAAATTGGTTTGTGGGCATCCTGTAAGATCCTCAGCACTGTTTTGCATAAAAATCGGGTTACAAAGGAAGTCCTGTATTATGAGTGCCCTGTGGCCACAGGCTGCGTAATCTAAGGATAACATCCCCTTTGCATTCCTTGGGCGAAGAGAAGGAGCCTATGAACAGAATAATTGAACAAGATTCAGGCACACATGAGCTGTTCTTCCAACGAACAGTCACATGTTGTTTTGTCGGACCTGTTTCAGTCTACGGGAAAGGGCTCTGGGTCCGATGTTCCCAATCTGAATAGGCAGTCCGCTGCGAATTCTTAACGCGAACAGATTAAGCCTACGACCAAAGATAAATGTGGCGAATTGAGTGCAGGGCAGCCGTCCTAGTGAAAAATCCTCAGGAAATATAGGACAAAACTCATTCCATTGCTCAGACAGCAGTTTTCAATCCCAAATTAAAACATGAAGAGCTCATCCCTTGCGAATTCCAAATGCAAATTTAATGAGCCAAGTCCCAAGGCAAACGGACCGGAACTGAGGGCAGGGCGAGTGTTCTGAGAAAAAAATCAAAAAGTGCCCAAAAAGGCAAAAATTTCGGTCCACGCCTTATGTTCTGCAAACGGCTGTAAATTCAGTGGCAAAGAATTCTGGATGTCTTTACTCATATGCACTTACTGTAAACCAACAATTTACCTGTGGTTGATACAAGTTCATGTGTGTTCTTTGGCTTTTACAGCAATTTGCGGTACATAAGGTGCGGGCCGTTTTTCTTTGAGCTCGCCAGTGTTCTAAGTAAAATATCGCAAAACAGAAAAAAAACGGCCCGCGCCTTATTTACTGCAAATTGCTGTAAACAATACAATAGTGCACGATTGATGTCGGAACCGAAGGCATGGACGAAAAATTCTTCTTTTGGAATATTTTCACAGAATTGTCCATAGCTCAACCAGTTCTCCACCGATTTGGATGAAATATGGATAAATCTGTCGAGCTAATCCATGCGCAATCAGTGATAGAGAGGATTTATGAAAATATTATGTATTAGGTAATCTATGTTTTGGGGCTGTTTTCACGCTGAATAAAAGAATTTGTGAAAATATTATGTATTAGGTATTTTCCGTTTTTTGGGCCGTTTTCGCACCGAATGCCGTCTAGCATGCCGAGAACATGTCCCAGTGGCCTAATATTTTGGGAGGGCTAACATGTATGGCTGAGGAAACATTTGATAGAGCCAGAAATATATGAAATCCCTAGATAAATGTAATCACTACAATATCTCCCAATGCCCAAAACATGTTTCCTCAGGTATACATGTTGTCTCTCCCGAAATACAAGGTCACTTGGACATGTTCTCGGCATGCTAGACGCATTCGGTGCGAAAACAGCCCAAAAAAACAGAAAATACCTAATGCACAATATTTTCACAAATTCCTTTCTATCACTGATTGCGCATGGATTAGCCCGACATTTCATCCAAATCGGTGAAGAACTGGTTGAGCTACGGACAATTCGGTGAAAACATTCCAAAACAAGAATTTTTCGTTCGCGCCTTCGGTTCCGACATTGTCTGTTCAGGTTTTTTCCCGTGCCCCCCCCCATCAAGCGCGAGGGCGCACAAGAGTTTCATGCTTAACTAAACAAGTGCAATAACATTGGCCAGTAACTCTATTAAGTTTGCTTACGCAATGAACGCCTCAATGTAAAACAGTCTTGTAAAGTATTTCTTTTACGCACCGTCCTCCCGTACTACTGATTTCTAAGGCATGAGAAGTCTTCCAACGAGCCTGGGGCAGCATTTCCCAAGGGCTGAAGCCAGAAACAGGCCTGGGAATCGTGTTGTGGCAGTGGCTCGACGTCATCTTGGTGCACTGACCCGAGGCCCAGAAATGGCCGATGGTTTAAAACTCCGCTGTGCGTTTCAAACCCAAAACGTGCCCAGGCTTGATGCCTGCCCGTGTTCAGGGAAATATGAAAAGGCAGAATGCTTTTGTTTCCCTCAAGCTCGCTGCAGAGTTCACCCACACACGAAAGAGCGCTGCAGCGCTCTCCACCGTTAGTTTCTGTGTTATTTGCAAAATAAATTGCTACCGCTCTTCCACGGCGCTCCCAATAATTTCTAAGGCGTGAGAAGTCTTCCAACGAGCCTGGGGCACCGTTTCCTCTGTACTGTCTTTTTTTTTGCGTTTTCTGCAAAATAGATTGCGGCCCGGAATGGTCCGCTCTTTTCCAACTCCGCTGTGCATTTCAAACCGAAAACGCACCCAGGATCGATGCCTGCTCGTGTTCAGGGAAATCTGAAAAGGCAGAATTCTTTTGTTTCCCTCAACCTCGTCGCAGAAATTCTTCTGCCCACGAAAGAGTGCTGCAGCGCTCTGTACTGTCTTTTTTTTTTTTTGCGTTGTCTGAAAAATAGATTGTGGCCCGGAAAGGTCCGTCGTGGATTCTCGGGGGGCGCTGCACCGGAGCACCATCTGCCCCGTATTTAACCAGCCGTTTCCAACACAATGCAACTCAGTAAGTCAGTAATGGCACCCCAAAAGAATAGGTTGCTTGTAACCCTCTCGGGCCAGCGGTTCTGCCTAAAATAGTTCTTTGCACCGGCTCTATCCGAACACTAGATATCAGCTGCGGAAGCGAGCTGAGAGTCAACGAGCTGAACCAATACCTGTCCACAATACCCTCTCTCACAGACCTCACCATCTCAACGAGCTGGAGCAATGCTGATTCCATCCATTTCTTTAAGGACAGCCACTGGCTGGCGACAGTTCTGATAGCGAGGAGGAGAGCTCAGACGAGGGGGAGGAAGACATTCAGAACGAGCCGGAATCGAACGATGCCGATGACGAGATTGCGCTCGGTCCAGAAGACGGAGAGGATGGGATGGAGGACCTTACTGAAGACCTTGCCTATGCCGCACTGTAGTTTAGTTGATGATATACAAGACATTCACAGAACGAGAATATATATTTATCTGGCCAATTTACTTTACATTTATTGACGGATCCGGCTCGGAAATATTTATTTCACATTCAGCAGGCGAATCAGACTCGGAGAATTCAAAGCGATGAATGCGCATTGAACTCCGAGTAGGATCAGCAAGCTGACTGCCTGGGCCCGGTTGTACCTGTGTGAGCAGAATCAGAGTAAAGACCAAGTCGGAAGGGGACAGGTGTGCCATATCTTACTTGGTTAGTATTGTAGACCCGAGTTTTCAACCACAGTGGCCTCTGGTCAAGACTGGATGGCCCTGGGCTTGCCACTGGCAGAAGGTGAGAGAATGGGCGGTGGTCGATGGGAGCAGGAGAGTGACAAGGAGGACTCGGAACCGCTCACGCCTGTCAAGGATCTGTCAATCACGGGGCCAATTTAGAGTCCGAGTGGGCCGAGTCCGCGGAGCCAGTGGCTACTACTTAGTACTAATGACTTACTGGCGGTCGAGAAATACGGAAAAATGCGACTTTTGAACACCACGGACGTCATAAAAGGTCATCTGATAGCCCGAGGCCATGCTGTCGGGTGTTTGAAGAACAATGTGTATTGGCGGTGTAGCGTGTAGCCATCTCGGCCACTTTATCGGTCATGAGTTGACACCGAATACCGGTGCAAAAATAAATCTGCCCTTCATGACCTGTGCAGCATAATTAAAATGCCGCTCTGAGGTATATAAAGTCCTGGACGACTAGATATGAACCGTGCAAATAGCTAAAAATGGTGCTGTGTTCTATGTAAGGTGCCCGGCCGCTTTATACTGGACTACAGAGTTGCGAATATCCTTGCGTTACTTTTGCCAATGTTCGGCAAGCCTGTTGTATACTATGCACGGCATTTCGAAGCTTTACATCCCTTTGCCGAGCGCCATCACCTTGGCGGATCATTGCCATCAACATCTGGCGTTAGCGAGAATTCTCACTTTTGGTGATGAATCCACGGTGCCCTTGTGTCCAAAAGCTGCAAGAAAAATTAGGGTGGTTTTTTCCTTCGCACAAGCATAAAGTGAACGTCATTCACATTTAATAGGTTCGGAACAAGCCCACAAAGTTCCGGCGCCGGGCGAAGGGGCTCGCTTCAAAGTGCCCCAAACAAACGGCACTTTCTTACCACCCCAATCTTAGCTCAAATCATGGAAAGTTGCGGCCCGTTTTTGCTAGTTCAATACATAGCAAATGGCAACCACGGTCTCCGGTCAGGTATAAGTGGGCATCTATCCTCCGATACTTGGTCCATTCAAGGCTGCGCCTATCACCTTGCGTCAGAATTGTCAGTATATTTCATCTCATATTTTTGCTGATATTCATTCATTTTCATTTATTCAGTTGTGTTACTACATATGGCCAGACGGCTATGGTAGTTGTCTGTAAAGTGGTGCTAAGAGTGTCGTGGTTCTTGCCACTTGTTGGTAATGAAGCCAAGGCTGCGAGGAAATTTGTGGACTTTGAGTGTCCGGAGCTGTAATTCTGGGTACAGTGGTGGCGAAAAATAATGCAACAGTGCGTTCCAAGCCTGTGGCCAACCCAATCGTCTCAGACCAAAGAAAGGACATGAACTTTGAGTGATTTGAAGATTTTTGAGACACTTACCCACTTACCATATATGGCAACTCGACCGAGACGAATTTTTCAATTATTAAATTTTGCGTACTTTTTTTTGAGACTGCTTCGAAACCAAAAAACCGTTCACATGGCATGAAAGTACTTGCAAATGCGACCCCATCCATATTTTATTCGACCCCAATTGCTTGACAGCCTCATCCCACAGACTTTCGTAGTCTCCCGTAGTCAGAACGCTCACGGACGTCTGTGTTTTACTTACCGTTAAAACCGCGAGGCTCGGTAATCCCCCCTGTATCAAGCGTAGAACATCAGTTCTATGTCAATGTATTGCCATTGTTCACTGTGAAGCAGAACAAACTTCTTGATGTGAAGCTCAATCAACATGGATGAGGTGGCTCTATACGCGACTCCGATGGAGAGGGACCTGATCCTAGATCTTTGCAGCAAATTTAACTGCTGAGGTTGGAATTCTGGCCCAAGTTCAAGGTAAATTGCCTTGAGTTGTGGGAAGGAGGAGATTGCAATACTCCGCCATCGTCGACATACTTGTCCAAGAAGCGTCGGTGATAGCATACCCGCGAGACTGGAACGCATGGGGTCGATCAGCTTTTTGCCATCAAGGCCTTTGTCGAGAACGACAGTGAATGTGTGGTAGTAGGGCTTAATGTGGAGACGTTGGTCCGTGGTGAATTCGCCTTGGCGCATTGTGGGGAGCGGAGAGAAGGGAGGGAAGAAGTGGACGAGAACTTGTTGTTCATGGACTGCAAGCAGACTTTTTGGTGGATGTACTTCTGAACGATACGTGTTCCGAAGCGTGCGGTCGGTGCTCATTTCGGGGCTAGATCCGGCAATTGGACACTACAGGGTGCCGGCGTGAATATTTGCAATCATGGAAAACGAACCGTGGGAGAGAACCTTGCTTCCAGTAAGACAACTTGACGATACGCACAGGAGAAAAGAAACCGTTACCTAAGCGTTTTCGGGATCTGAGCCAGTAAAAAACGTTGAATTTGCGATCTGTTTCGGGTGTGGAGAGGAAGCGAGAGGACAGGAACGCGTCGAAACAGTGACAACTCATCGACTTGGCGATATTTTCCGGGTATGGAGACTATGCGGGAGAGACAGGAGCGCGCCGACACGGAAGAACTCGGTGAATGTGCGATATTGGTTCGGTAAGGACATTCTCTCGATATCCATCCCATATGCTATATAAATTTTAGTTTGAGGCCATAGTGTCATTGTGGAGGGCAGGGAGCAGGTCGGACGCGGAACAAACAAAGAACAAACAGACATTTGTTTGGCGGGGATTGCCAGTCACCATTACCCAGCACCGATCTTCTTGCCCTCGTGATCGGTGCGTGGGAAACGACTGGTCACGAGTCTACAATTGGGAGGGATAGCGTTACGTTTGGCGTGTCACGTCACGTGCTGATCGCTTTAACCGTTCTTTAAGATTTTGCTCGTTCGGCTGTGCTGTATCCCCATGTAACTTTTCTCCTTTTGTTTTCCCTCTGCTCTTGCTCTTTGATTAACCCCTTCCGTCCATGACTCTCGCCGCTTTTCAACACTGCCTTTTCATTTGCCGTCAAACAGCTGACTCGGATCCGCGCGCAGCTTTTTCTTGACAGGACGCAGCGGATCGCAGTCGCTGCTGCCCACGGCGCAGCATGATTCTAATCATGCGGCCGAGAGGCCACGTATCCCCCCGGCAGTTTCTTCACATATAAAACGGCGTAAATGGTAAACCGCCACCCACTTGCCTCGCCTTTGAATTATTCAATTTTGGTCTGATTTCTGGACCTTTCTACCGCTGCGGCTGGGATACACCGCTACTTGGGTTCAACTCGAAACTATTACTCTAATGCTGGTCGTCTCCATGCTGGGTCGCAAGTAATCATCGTCAAAATACGGGATTCTTCCCTGCTCTGTTTCTCTGGCTCCGCACAAATTCTTTCATTGGGCTCATCGCGGGTAACAATTTTCAAGTTTCCTCAGGCTGTTGACCACAAGATTCTGCCCTCTCCGCCCTTCTGGACTTTCTTCATCCACTGCGCTCGCTCATGTTTCCTGTTTCCCGCCCCGGCACGTGGTTTCCCATCTTGCCTGCAGTCCTGGAAAGCCAATCCTTGCACAAATCCTCTCGACTCAAACCCCAAAACACTCGATACCTGTATTTTTCTATTCCAATTGAATAAAGGTTCCTCTTCCTATTTCCTGTCTTGAAATCTATGGCCATACGGACTCGAATTAGTATTATTGTTATATACGGCAAGAAAAAATTGTGCTTTGTTCCTCTCACGCTTCTGAATACCGGAGCGAAGCGGAGGTCCCTCTTGTAAGTAGTACTTAGGTTCGGAGCAAGCCTCGGGCACAGGAACATTAATGAGAAAGCAGGAACGAAAGGCGGGGATCTGGTAACAAGTGCGCCGAGGGGCAGCAGTGCACGCACATGTGACTCGTAACTCCAACACCTTGCTGTTTCTAACCGCATCTGTTTCCTCGTTGTAATTATTATCACCGCCTCGTTCTGTTGGGCCCAGGTAGTGTTGCCGGGGTTCGGTTAAGTTCGGCTTTTTGCGAAAATTTCCGAACCCTGAACCGAACCCACGCCGAACCTGGGGTTCGGTTCTTAGAGGTTCGGTTCAGGTTCGGAAGCGGTTCGAACCCGAACGAACCTGTATTTTTTCACGAGTACTGGTTGACTCCTAGAACCCTGCAATGGGTCCCATTGAGCGTAAAAATGATCATATTGAGTTGTATTAGAGCGAGGAACTTATTTCTGCTCTGTTTGACAGTGATTTCTCCGATTGATATAACCGTACAAGTCAAGTACAAGTCAAAGACTTGTCAAATTGTCGCGGAATTCATAACCCAACAGGGCATACTAAGGCCACTAGGAACTAAAATTCGGGTGTGAGTTCAGCCTCATGTGGCTTTAGTTGAAAAAAATCACCTCTGAATCCTCTCCAAATACCCCTGGAAATTTACAGGTTCGAACAGGTTCGCAAAAAAATCACCAATGCCCGAACCTCGAACCGCACCTGGGGTTCGGTTCGGGTTCGGGTCAGGTTCGGACGCGGTTCTGAACCTAACCGCGGCAACACTAGGCTCAGGGCGTGTTTCAGCGCAAGTAAACTCTCTGCCTACATTTTGCAATGCCCATACAGCGGAAGCGCAACAACTTATAATCCAGGTGAAAAATGTCCTCAACTCGTCTATGCTTTGTCTGCGAGATGTGGATACCTCTCCGCCATTTCTCACAGTTCATCCTGGGCCAATTCATTGCGAGATGCAGAGTGTTCTAGGCAGGGTGGCGTTAAGCACCCTTGGATATTGTACCAATGCCGCGGTAAAGAAGCTACTATCCTTGGAGTGGTGGTCCACATGAGCACAGCGGCAGGTTGCTTCAGGGTCATGGTAACCCCACAGAACTGTCAAAAAGGAACCTCCAACCAACAGAATAAATGTTTGAACCGTGAAAGAGGATGTATTATGTGGCTCACTATAGATATCGGCGAAATTTCGAAAACTTACGCGCGTTCAAGGCAACTAAGGGCCAGCTTGAACTGGATTTAGGGGTGTGTGACACGAAGTCACATCGTTGATCTCGGGGTCCCATTCTTCTTGTATGTACTCTCCCAATCGGTACAGATGGTCCCTCGGTGACGCGTGACAGGTTCGAAATTTTTTGAATTTTGGGCCCTGTGAAGCGTGACAGACGAATTGAACGAAACTGTACAGTAGACCATATGCCTGTATTTACCAACTGAAAGCTGTAGACCAACTTTATGCATCCTGTCAATTCAACCAAGGATGAAATTCATGAAGTTGGGCAAGGTGTGTCTACGTGCGTCTGCAGTGTAGACGGAGGTAGACATACGTAGCCGATGGGTAGCGGCACCGTGTCTACGCCACGTGGCCAGACGTAGCCGGACGTACTACAACTCAAGCGCACCGAAGGTCCGTCTACATCACGGCGTACACGTAGGTAGCTGGACATAGCCGAACATAGCCGCATGTAGCCGCATGTAACTCAACGTAGACCAGGGTGGGTCTACATAGGGTAGGAACGCAGTGTACTGTACAGTTTCGTTCAATTCGTATGTCACGCGTCACAGGGCCCAAAATTTAAGAAAAATTTCGAACCTGTCACGGGTCACCGAGGGGATTTTCGAATGTGCCAAAAAAATCACGAAATCGGCAAAAATGGCCCCAAAATTCCCATTTTTGCGCGCACCGCGCGTTTTGCTTCAGGACACCGAGTTTGACGCGATTGGGCTAAATCTGTCGAACATACCTTTACTATGGCTCGAGATTGACACAAAAAAAGCTTTGAGTGGTGTTTTCTTGGCATATCAATCCGCACCGTCATTCTGCTTATTCTATGGTTGAAACTACAGTGGTGTTCATAATAAATGCCTAATTGTAATTTGCACAATTCCATCAGTTTCACTTCGAATTGGCCCAAACGACATGGTATACACAAATTAGACATGAAATAGAGACCAACCATATTACTTGTCCATTTTCCTTTTTTGGTAATCTGCCAGAACAGCTGAATTTTCTAAGTTGCTGAAAATTTACTTTTGGGGTTACCATATATGGAAATTTGATCTGTGTGACATGAAAGGGCTTGAAAAATGCTCCACATTCAGGTCTTGAACCAAAGGAATCCACCTTGCAGTTGTTGAGATACAGGGCGAGCAAGTTGCACATTTTGACCCAAAAGTTAAGAAATTGAAAAACACGACTTTGTCTGCCCCATATCTCAACAACCACAAGGTGGATTCCTTTGGTTCAAGACTTTAATGTGGACTATTTTTCAAGCGCTTTCATGCCACGTAGATCAAATTTCCATATATGGTAACCCCAAAAAGTAAATTTTCAGCAACTTAGAAAATTACAGCTCTTTGCGGTACAACAGGTGCGGTCCGTTTTTTCTTTTTTCTTCTGTTTTCGCAAGTTTTCACAAGAACAGCTGCCCTGAGCTCAATTCTCAACCGTTTCCCCTGAAAATAGGCTCATTCGATTCGCATTGACAATCTACAGCCAATGGAATACCGGTATTTTTGATGCTTTGACGTAATATAATTTCTTCTGGAAAAACTTGGTTTTGAGTAGGACACCTGTAGCACTCGGAATACTGCCCCGATTGGCCTAATCTTTGGATATGCTATACATCTGATGTGACTCTAGCCAATGTGAGTGTTTACGGAGCTTAGTGTACTCAAACTTCCATGGACAGCTCTACTTATGGTAGTGTCTGGATATCTACTTCGCTAAAGTGTGCGCTAGATCACAATCACTCAGCATGTAATATAAATAAACACACCATTGTCTGGGGCCGTAGCAGATGTCTAACATATCCAAAGATTAGGCCAATCGGGGCAGTATTCCAAGTGCTACAGGTGTCCTACTCAAAACCAAGTTTTTCCAGAAGAAATTATATTACGTAAAAGCATCAAAAATACCGGTATTCCATTGGCTGTGGATTTTAAATGCGAATCGAATGAGCCTATTTTCAGGGGAAACGGTTGAGAATTGAGCTCAGGGCAGCTGTTCTTGTGAAAACTTGCGAAAACAGAAAGAAAAGAAAAAAAACGGACCGCGCCTGTTGTACCGCAAAGAGCTGTAAGCTGTTCTGGCAGATTACCAAAAAAAGGAAAATGGACAAGTATATGGTTGGTCTCTATTTCATGTCTAATTTGTGTCTACCAAGTCGTTTGGGCCAATTTGAAGTGAAACTGATGGAATTGTGCAAATTACAATTAGGCATTTATTTTGAGCACCACTGTACTTCTAGGAATGTCTGAGAGGTGCCCCGCCAGTTTCCACGGGATTTACGAACTTTTTTTCAGTGTCACGGCCGGCCCGGCGGATTTACGAAAACCCAAGTTCGAATCTGCTGGTCACAGGTCACAGCCGGGGAGAAACTGTACAGTATATGATTACAGCTCTTTGCGGTACAACAGGCGCGGTCCGTTTTTTTTCTGTTTTGGCAAGTTTTCACGAGAACAGCTACCCTGAGCTCAATTCTCAACCGTTTCGCCTCAAAATAAGCTCATTCGATTCGCATTGAGAATCCACAGCGAATGGAATACCGGTATTTTGATCCTTTTACGTAATAGAATTTCTTCCGGAAAAACTTGGTTTTGAGTATGTAGGACACCTGTAGCACTCGGAATACTACCCCGATTGGCCTAATCTTTGGATATGCTATAAGTCCGATGTGACCCTAGCGAATGTAGGTGTTTACTAAGCTTAATGTACTCAAACTTTCATGGACAGCTCTACTTATGGCAGTGTCTGGACATCTACTTTGCTAAAGTGTGCGCTAGATCACAAGATTACTCTGGTTTCCTCTTACAACCTTCGGATCCGAGCTCCCAGCAGGTCTATTCCATCCTCTATCTACATCTGTTCTGCTTTTCCTTGACAGAATCTCAAATTTCCGGACCGTACGTTGTAGCCCATTACAGCTCTTTGCGGTACAACAGGCGCGGTCCATTTTTTTCTGTTTTGGCAAGTTTTTCACGAGAACAGCTGCCCTGAGCTCAATTCTCAACCGTTTCCCCTCAAAATAGGCTCATTCGATTCGCATTGAACATCCACAGCGAATGGAATACCGGTATTTTTGATCCTTTTACGTAATAGAATTTCTTCCGGAAAAACTTGGTTTTGAGTAGGACACCTGTAGCGCTTGGAATACTGCCATGATTGGCCTAATCTTTGGATACGCTATACATCTGATGTGACCCTAGCCAATGTGGGTGTTTACGGAGCTCAATGTACTCAAACTTCCATGGACAGCTCTACTTATGGTAGTGTCTGGATATCTACTTCGCTAAAGTGTGCACAAGATCACAATCACTCAGCATGTAATGTAAATAAACACGCCGTTGTCTAGGGCCGCATCAGATGTATCGCATATCCAAAACTAGGCCAATGGGGGTAGTATTCCGTGTGTTACAGGTGTCCTACTCAAAACCAAGTTTTTCCGGAAGAAATTCTATTACGTAAAAGGATCAAAAATACCGGTATTCCATTCGCTGTGGATGTTCAATGCGAATTGAATGAGCCTATTTTGAGGGGAAACGGTTGAGAATTGAGCTCAGCGCAGCTGTTCTCGTGAAAGCTTGCCAAAACAGAAAAAAAAACGGACCGCGCCTGTTGTACCGCAAAGAGCTGTAATTCCGAGATATCGACCTCTTTTCAAACTCAGCCGGAACGCGGTCCGGTCACGTTTTGGACTTGAATTCAGAATCATACAATAGCTTTCAGCTCTTTGCGGTACAACAGGAGCGGTCCATTTTTTTCTGTTTTGGCATGTTTTCACGAGAACAGCTGCCCTGAGCTCAATTCTCAAC
Organism: Mycena olivaceomarginata; assembly: GCA_029378375.1. Lineage (NCBI taxonomy): Eukaryota > Fungi > Basidiomycota > Agaricomycetes > Agaricales > Mycenaceae > Mycena > Mycena olivaceomarginata. Next base: position 44,042 of record JARKIC010000821.1, on the reverse strand, counting down.
TGTTTCGCCTCAAAATAGGCTCATTCGATTCGCATTGAGAATCCACAGCGAATGGAATACCGGTATTTTTGATCCTTTTATGTAATAGAATTTCGTCTGGAAAAACTTGGTTTTGAGTAGGACACCTGTAGGCCTCGGAATACTGCCCTGATTTGCCTAATCTTTGGATATGCTATACATCCGATATGACCCTAGCGAATGTGGGTGTTTACAGAGCTTAATGTACTCAAACTTTCATGGACAGCTCTACTTATGGCAGTGTCTGGATATCTACCTTGCTAAAGTGTGCGCTAGATCACAATCACTCAGCATTTAATATAAATAAACACGCCATTGGCTAGGGCCACATCAGATGTATAGCATATCCAAAAACTAGGCCAATCGGAGCAGTATTCCGAGTGCTACAGGTGTCCTACTCAAAACCAAGTTTTCCCGGAAGAAATTCTATTACGTAAAAGGATCAAAAATACCGGTATTCCATTCGCTGTGGATTCTCAATGCGAATCGAATGAGCCTATTTTGAGGCGAAACGGTTGAGAATTGAGCTCAGGGCAGCTGTTCTCGTGAAAACTTGCCAAAACAGAAAAAAATGGACCGCTCCTGTTGTACCGCAAAGAGCTGAAAGCTATTGTATGATTCTGAATTCAAGTCCAAAACGTGACCGGACCGCGTTCCGGCTGAGTTTGAAAAGAGGTCGATATCTCGGAATTACAGCTCTTTGCGGTACAACAGGCGCGGTCCGTCATAGGTGTCCACCGTATCAAAAATTTAGAGCAATCAGCGGTGAAATGCTGATACCGCAGCTGTCCTGCCTGAAATCAGGATTTTTTGGGTGAAAATTTTATTTGGAAACCAAAACAAAATATGAAGGAGACCATTGACTGCGGATTTTGAATACGAATCGATTGAGCCTATTCCCAGGGCAAACAGACCAGAACTGAGGGCGCTACGAGCGTCCTCGTCAAAATGATCCAAAACAGAAAAAAACACGCCGCGCCCTAAGTTCCGCAAACTGCTGTAAGATTGGACCAAAACATCCCTAAAAAACACCTTTTTCATATTTCCCCTGGGTCGAAAAGTTGTGGAATTTTTTCAGGTAGGAAAACGAATATACCCTGTTCCAATAGTGCGCATCCTCTGGGTCAGAAGCGCTGGGAACCTAACAGACTTGGGGCGCTCCATAGGCCGGAGATCGGTCCGCAGCCGGTCGGTCCGATCAGCCGCTCGCGCGGGGGTCTCTTAGACTTCGGAAGTTGATACTATCGTTGATCCACCTTTGAAAAAGAGCGTACCTTAGCAAAAAAAATTGATCTGGCAACTTCAATTCAACTACAATTGGCCTGTAATAAATCCGGAGCATGTAAATAAGATACATAGACTGTGCCAGGTGGTTTTTAGAGCCCAAAGGAACCATTTGGGCCCAGCGAGAAATCAAAGGTCGTTTTGCGACCATTTTTGATGACGTTGATCGCCCGCCAAATTCTGTTGCAAAGGGGTGTATTTTGGGCTGTTTTGATGAAGCAATGAGAATCAATGCTTACCTGCAGTCTTGGGCCCCGTACCAATCTGCCGCGGACCTGGGTAGTAAAGACCCTCGCCGAGATGATGGCAGTAGGACGCAAATACGGGGTCACTATGGAAGCGATGGCTGTTTCCCGGAAACTTCAGGACAGCATGCCTGTATGGTACCACAAATTCTCGGGCGGCGACCGAACACTGTTCAATGCGAAGCCCCACATTGTGAAGTGCCTAAAAGAAAAACATCCAAACACGTGATAGAGCCGGAATTATATAAAAATTCTATATAAATGCGATCCTTGCAATATTGCTGAATGCCAAAATTGCTAAATGTGTCCAATAGAGCTACAAGGACTGTAACTAAAATATCCGTAATTCCGGCTCTATAACATTTTTGGCCAAGTATATAAGTTGTCCTCCCAAAATATTAGGTCACTGGGACATGTCCTGGACATACAAGATGGTATTTGGCACGAAAATGGTCCAAAAGCACAGATTACCTAATTTATAATATTTTCATGAATCACTTTCTATCACTAATTGCGCATGAATTAGCATGACAGATCTACCCAGGTTTCATCCAAATCGGCACAGAACTGGTTGAGCTATTAACAATTCTTTGAAAACATCCCAAAACAAGATATTTTCGACCGCGCCTTCGGTTCCGACATTAGCTGTAACTCCACTTTTAGTAAATTAGGTACATACTCAAAATTGGGATTGCGCAGCAATGCTGCAGCTCAGACGCTGTTGGCTGTGGCGGCGAGGGATGTGGGTGAACTGGGAAATTTGTCAGGAAAGAGGTGAAGGGATGAGGAAAAGAAAGAAAAGAAATAAAGAAATAAAACAGGCTCTATCACGTGTTTAACCAAGTATATATACAAGAACTGTAGCTAAATTATCCATACTCCCTAGGGGTTTGTAGATTAAGGTACAGTGTCCAATGACAACGGACAAGATTAATACGAAGTAAATGAAGGGGTATAGGAACGTAGAGGGGTGATCGGGAACCCGAAGGTCGGGAAACTGATCATAACCATTTGGGATCCTAAAACGGTATCCAAGTTTGATTGATCAGATAGTTGATCTGATCAATGATCGGGTTGTTCGGGTTGTTCGGGTTCTGGAAGTAAAATGAAAAGACGATTCATGACAATGACACTTCTTGGGATTCTTGGTCGCCGGAAGTGCCCATTCGTCGTTGGGAGTATGCGACCAATGCCAGGTGTTGATCTGCCCTATTTCCTGTAGTAATGTCATGGTTTTCCTTGTTGGCTACTGCAGCTACATTTTAGCAGTATTTGTGTTGATGCTCATTAGTACATCACTATGAAGTGGACTTAGAATTTTAAATTTTGGCGTGACCATACAAGAAACCAGGGTGCGTCTACGGTCAAGTTGCCAATGCCCATCACTGTTGGTTTGGCTCAGTTGGTTATGATGTCTGATTTTCTCTCCTTCTTCCACTCTGCAGCTCCGAATTCAATCCCCGTGAGCCGCACTTTTTTGGTTTGTCCACGGTTTAAACGGGTGGTTGAACAAATCAGCCATCAAACCAGATTATCCATTGAGACACCCATTGTTTAAACAAACTTCATATGGTTACTGAATGCTAGCAAGCATATATTTGAAGTAAAGGTCACATTGAAAATCCTGGTGCCCTCCATAGTACTCCCAAATACAACATAACCAAAAACCAGGTCAATCGGACAACTACACAGAGTATGTGGCATGTCCTGTCTTTGCGGTGATGTCGCCGGGGATTGATGTACGTGGGAAATGCCAGATCTTGATACCCATCGGTCCAACCAAGTGGCGTACACTCCACCATCTCGAAAGAAAGAAAGAAAAATTAGAACAATCTTGATGTGTCTAAGATGGTCCGCAGACCTATGAGGTTGAAACTGTGCCCGTAAACATCGGCCGCGAAAATGGTGATACCACAGCCGTCGTTGTCGTCGCCGCTAGTTGCGCAGCTCAGGTGAGCTGTGGGCATTCCCGTAAATTGGCTTGTGACCGCCGTGTCCAAAGAGCAAGCCGCCAGAGGTGTGCAGCGTCATTTGATTGGTGGTCTCCTACGCCTTGATCGCATTGTTGGTGTGTCTTGTGTGTGTCATCAAACGTCGCTTAGACTTGCCTCAATTACATCTATCTCCCCACTATCCGGCCAGTTGGGTCCCACTGTCCAATACGCCGGGCCACACTGTGCGAGGGCGTCAATCCATGTTCAGAACTCGACTGGGTGTGAACGGAGGCCAAGGCGGGAAGACTGGGATACGATGCGTTGGCGAGGTGACGAGCGACGGCGGGGACAACGAAGAGGTAAAGCGTAGCGAGTACGAGGTGAACGACGAGGGACGATAAAGAGGCGAAGTCGAACATGAGCGGCGTCAAAGGCTCGAGTTTGCGGGCATGGGAAATATGGGGTGAAAAGCGATGTATAAACGTACCTTAGAAGCAGAATACATGATAGAGCTATGGATGCACCCGCCGAAGAGATATCGAAAACAATTCGTCGATAATGCGGAGAATGAAGAGCAGTGAGATCGGGATAACAGCTCAGGAAGCGGGAGATTCGACCACTTGCATACGATAAGGCGGAATAAAACAAGGTCGGGATATAAATAACAGTCATAATATGTAAGTTTGTACTAGGCTGAGCTGATGTTTCTATTCTTGTGGCGCTCATAAATAGTCTCAGTGTCCACCTTCCACGCAGCGAGGTAGGTAGCCGCCTCGCTATTTAGTCCCATCGCTTGCTCCCAGATCGGAGTCTCGTGCACGACCTTCTCGACCAATTCCATGGCGCTACGCGCCGGGTACATGGGGTTACGAACGAGCGCTTTGCAGAACTCCAGACCTCTCCGCGCCAAGGGCCAATGCGCCGCATGAGCGAAAGAGACGCATGTGTGCGACGAGCCTGCGAACGCGATGACGGCGTGAATGCAGAAGGGGGGGACAATAAATGCGCAAGCATCAGTGACATGCATCACCTCCAATCCCTCCATTGCATCGAGGGCCTCCAAAAGCCGAGATGGATGACCTATCCACGGCTGAGGGTGTTGAATGCCCCACCAGTCAAGGTTTTTGGCAGTGGCTGGCCAGAACAACCAAAGCTTCTCGCCATCGCAATGCACAATGGCCTGAGCGAGACCTGCAAAGTCAACGTGCATGTCGCTGAACCAGCCTGGGGGAGTTCGGACGGACGCCGTCCAGGGCTCTTTACCTCGGCGTTCGAGGATACGAGGCCCGCTCAGACTTCGTACTTTTTTGACCAACCTTTGGACGCGTCGGTGGAAATACTTTGCCAAGTTCCTCCGGAGTATATTGCCAATGATAGTCCCCGAAAGCGAATCCGGCGCCAAGCGTGCCGACAATAGCCGTCCAGTCCAAACGGCAGCGAAGCATCCCCCTGTCGGTCGCTGCGATGTTGGACATGGAAACAATTCTTTTCCCGGTGCGCCATGGTTTGGGTAAGATAACTTTTCAAAAGCATATCAAGCACCGAAGACACCGTGTCCATTGGTGTGCTGTCTTGCGCGCAGAGATCGTGGTAATTGATTAGGTCCTGGTCCATCGCGAGAAGGTCTTCGAGGACGAAGGAACTGGCGGGAAGCTCTTCACAGTCTGGGACGGGAAACGTCGGATGGTGGGGTAACGGTGAGGGCCATAGGGAGAGACGGTGCAAGACTGCAACGGCTTTTTCCGACACCAAGTTGTAGTGTGATAGCGGCGGCTCCTGCCATCGCTTCACAAGCAGCCACATGAATTCGTTATCGGGCAGCACGCGTTCTAAGATCGAATCAGTCGGGGTAAAACCATCCATGAACAAGCGCACCGGCAGCAAAACTTTCGCTGGACACTGGGGATAAGGTTTCCTCCCGAGACAGAGGGCCACCACCTTGATTTTTGTCGTCCGTGAGAGGTGGAATCCAGGATGAGTTTTGGTACGTCGGGCGACAAGAAAGTGCCAAACGGGTTTCACATTCCCGTCTTGCGACATTGAGCATTGCCAGTAAATCCGTCTTGCTTGCCGCACCAATCGGATAAGATTGTGCGACGACTGTTTCATCTGTGCCGGTCTGCTGTGCTTGAGAAATGAGATGCCTTCTTGACTGGGAAAACATACTAGAAGAGCCTCGGCGGCCTTATAGAACTCTATACATGAGGTCAACGCTCGCAAGTTCAACTGTGGCTCAAGCTTAATGCGACGATTTGAGGGACAATGTTGTGTACCTCACCTGCTGTGTGGGGTTCGATGCGCCTTGCAGATGCCTATAATCAGCCGCAGAGGAAGGGTCGAGTTGCGATAGCCCTGGGGCCTGGGCCGCGGGGCCGTACATTCACCAGGGCCTGCTGCCGGGTTTGGAGAACTTCAATGTGAAGAGCTGCGCACGTGTCGGTCACGTGTGAGTCAAAAGTCTCCCACGGTAAAGTTCCTCGTAAGCGCCTTCGGCAGATCGGCATCTGATGCCGAAAGTTGGCCTGGGGGACGAGTTGAATCAATCCTGACTCCTCCGAACAAGAAGGAAGGGAAAAAAATCCTACCTCGAAACAAGCGATGGTGACATTGTTATGAAACCATTCAAATTCCAAGGGTCCACAGGCCCAAAATTCAAGAAAATTCGAACCAGTTTGACACTCTGTTTGACGTGCACTCGGTCTGCTGACACTTGCGCCTCCTCTTCCTCTTCCTCGACCTCTGCCACGCCCACGCCCACGCCCTCCCGCCCGCTGTCGTTTCTTCCTAGCGTCCTCGTTGACCAGTCGAGTGAAATCGCGTAGCGCTCGTCGCTCTTGCACTTCTTTGGCATGTTTCTCCTTCTCTTCTCTTGTCTCCGTCTTTCTTGATCAGCTTTTCTTTGCAGCCGTTTCGCTTCTGCCTCCTCCTTCTGCTGTTCCTTCTCCCTCGCTTCTTTCCGCTTCTGTTCCAGCCCTTCGCCTGATGTCAGACATCGTGCTGCCCCCTGGAAGTGTGCGCGACCACCCTCTTTCTTCTTCCCTGTCTTTGCATTAAGCAGATTGTTGATTTTCAGCTTCTCCCATGCCATCAATATGGTGTGGGTAGTGGCTGCTTGTGCTTCAGCCCTCGCAGTTGCCAATTGCTCCTCAAGCATCGTCAATGTCGCCAGCAATGCAGTACGCGACGCATATGGTCCCGATTGGCCTGATACGGAGCGACCCCGGCGCTTTTCCTTGGTGGGCACTGCGGTCGCAACGTGAAGTATCTTTACAAAACAGAGAATGGTCCTACCGAAATTGGATCCACAGAAAAAGTCAGGCTTATATACATCTTCGGTAGAACCCGAGGCCCGGCCCCGCTGTGGGCTTCGGCCGTTCATGTCCCGTTCCCCGCTTGTGGCCATATTCCCAACCGTTCGGCTTGATTGTATTACAAATAGACGTAGTCTCTCGTAGACAGACGCTCTATACGGACCAAGCTTGTATTCATCTTTAAATTTGTCGTATCAATTCCTTTGTAGTCCTACGCTAACAGGTAGACTATAAATATATGAGTTACTCTTTTGCTCCGTACTGAGGCCCCTACGCTAACACATTTGTTCGTCGTTCAGCCTACGGATCAATCATTGGCCCTCGCCACCCGAGGCACAGTTCAATGGCAACAGTGTCCTTTTGACCGGCTTCTTGATCAGGTGCCCCACTCCCTGGTGGGTGCAGTTTGATCTTCAGTTCCAAACTCTAACATCCATTTAGCCGAGGACAAATGGGACCACAAATAAACGAGAAGCCGTGCAGTTATCATATTCCCCTACCGTAGCCCAACTAACTTCTCGAGGAAATATGTCGCGATATAGAGAGCTGGGGCTATTTCTGAGATTTGAGATTCTCATACTGTCCAATTATGTAAACGCGGGGGTCACTTTTACCACCGATACCGCACACCACATTTCCGAACGCCGCTTCCCGAACTTCCACTAAAGATTCGGATCATATCCTGGAGCACGCTAAAGTATGGAACGATTCCGGGTCATGATCCGCTTCACCCTGTTCATTGGACACGATATGGGCTGGTTTCTGTGCAAGAGCATGGCAGATGTGTGAGGACGAGCCCATGCCCTTCACCATTCAAAACAGGGTGATATCGGGTTCGCAGGAGAGGCGGCTCCGGGAAGGGTGTGGCCAGTGGCGAACAATTCCGATATACTTCCAATTAAGGTCGAGAACTTGATTCTGGTAAAAACACCACCTGATTTGGAATGTGCCAATGGCATACACATCATAATCAAACTTGAAGACAACCATGGACGGAGTGCTTTCAGAACTGGAATGGGAGTTCAGAGAATGGAAATTAAATGTCGGGAGTGGAGTTCCTTACGATGCAAGCTTCCTGCACATAGTAAAGACCGAGATATACAGGTGTTCAACCAATTAGAAGCCTATATGGCAGAGACTCCCAATTTGGGTGATCCGAAATTTTTTAGCTCCCTCAATTTTGAAGCGAATAGAAATCCCTCTTGCCAAAAGTTTCCTCTCGATGACTGGAGCATTTTTGAAAAGCTGAATAAAACATCGGATTTTTTTTGTTGCCGAGTAGGACCGTTGTCATAATTTGGTGGTGACTAAGGCACCATAGTCACCTACTTTTGCGGACGGGCTATAGCCATACAATTTCTCCTGCTGCACGACGAATTGGAAAGGTACCAAATGTTGGGTCAATGGAGTGCCCACAACCGGCGCCAAAAAAAAAAAAAAAAAAAGTTAGATTTTGTGAGACCGCCAAATTACAACCGAAACTCGCTATCATATGCTGTCCCACCATCGGAACGTCGATACCTTTCTACCCACAGCCCATAAAAATATGAAAATATTTGAGGGCATAGAATGTGGACTGCATGCCCAAATACAGAAAATATTACACCACTTGAGCCACCGGCAGTTAAATTTCCCATAGCTCTTCCTGAGCACTCATTCCATGCTAAGGGACCTAATTCGAATGAGAAATCGACACCCATTCCACTTTTGAACAGGGAAAAAAAACAAAATGGGCTTGTGGAGTCAGAACTACCTGCCCAGATGCGAAAAATATTACACCAGTTGAGCCGCCAGTGGTTAAATTTTCCATGGCTCTTCCTGAGCACTCATTCCATGCTAAGGAACCTAATTCGAACGAGAAATCCATACCCATTCCACTTTTGAACGAGGAAAAAGCAAAATGGCCTTGTGGAGTCAGAACTGCATGCCCAAATACAGAAATATTGTTCCAATTCCCCCTTGACGTTTGAGAAACAGTGCTCCCCTCAAAATTGATCGGTCATTCTTTTGTTCATATATCTCGTATATTAGGCAGATGCCTCGTATCAACCATGCACATGTTTGCCCATCTGATTGACCTCAATTTGTTTTTTCTTTCCCAACCACGCTCCCGGAATTTATATAACGCAAAATGACAACAGGGTGAGTGCTTTACATCTTCATCTTGCCTGCGACTTCCTCGGCGAGGAACTCGAACAACTCGTCCTCGTTGCGGGTAAAGAGGAGGTCAGCGCTAGGGGTGCCCTGCAAGACCGCCATGGCACGGTTCCCATAAAAAAACAGCCAGTCAGCAGAAACAGTATCCCGACCGGGAAATTGACCTGTCTTGGAACACGCGGTTGCGCCCACTAACGGCGTAAAGCACCGGTGTTGAACCGCGTGCGCCGGCGTCGATTTTCTCCACGACGTTGTTCTGTCTGGCAACGGAATGACTCGCGCATGACGACTGGATGGGCCCCGTGTGGGGAGCCGCCTGGACTTCGGCTGCGGTGATGGCTGGGTGGGTGCGCTGCCGAGCAGGACTCGTGGTTCTGGGCTCCTCATGCACGCGCGGCAAAACAAACGGCGCGACAGCCTGCGGTCCCAAAACGCGGGCAAACTGCTGGGTTAATCGATTCTTGCTGATGGGTCCCGGTGGCGGCCTTGAGCTCGCGAGATAAGCAAGTTCTTCCTTGCTCATCCTGGAGGCGTTGCGGGGTGCGTTTTCTTTGCGCAAACCGGACTTCGGTGAGAGTGGATGGAGAAGAAGGGGCACTGGATTCCGGCGTCCCGCAGTGCGTTTGCTCCTCAGACGCAGGCTTCTCTCCTTCGTGGTTATGGTACTCGTTGCAGTCCATGGTCCACAGCTCGTCGAAGCGCAACCAGGGCGAGGCCTTGAACGTGCGCACGTCGGGGTGCCTCTGCTTCATCCGCTCGAGAGACGCGCTACGTTGCATGAGAAGAATACATGGCAGAAAAAAACAAACACGCACCTTGAAGTGACGACTCCCCGCCACTTCGCCGTCTCAGAAAACCACTGCATAAAACGGCCCCGGATGGTTCCATCTGTCTTCGTGGCCGGGGTCAGGCTGGTAAATAGGCGTACAAAGCAGAATTCCCGGGTATGACGGACCCAGAGGCATAACCAGTATGTGACTTTTGATGGAATCAATTATGAACCCCGTGCCTCATAATGTATTTCTTTCGGCTGTATTCCGCAGGGATAAGGGGCCATTTTGAACCGCGTGCCTCACAATGGCATTTCAAACCCCGTGCTTGGATAAACCTCTTTTAACCTTGATCATGTTTGCCCGTTCGGAAGCGCCAGTTCTGGCGGCGTCTTCGGCCGGCTGGCACCACCCCGTATCCCTATCCCTCAATTTACTCCTCACTACCCGCAGTCTCGTCTCTACTCGTCATCACACAAAGTAACCGAAAATTCACTTACCTCAGCAGAAATTTGTACAATATTTTGAGTCTGCCTACCTAGAAATGTTCATCCGGATATATTCTCGCCCTTTACATCCAATTTGGCATCAAAATCTATGTGTATACTCTCTGTGGGTCAATTGTTGTTAAGTCCACTGGATTTTTGCAACATGTGACCAAAATTGCGCTGTATGGCGGAGTCTGTGGGCATAGATAGGGTTTTCTGCCATCAGGGTTATTATTTAGGATATGCTGAACATACTCCATGACTTGGACTTGGAGGGAAGTGAACAGATACTCATATACAAGGCATTTTCTGTGGCGAGTCATGCCTGCAGGGATACTGCACCCACTTCTCTCCAGTAAAGCTGCCAAAATTGAACCTCGACAGCTCAACTTTGCTTGAAATCTGACTGGAGAGTTTCCCGGTCATTTTTTCATCCATCCATGGTGCCCTACTTGACGGCTTAGCATCACAATCACTTGTTCAACAGCTGATCTTGAAATTCTGCCAACAATGCTGCAACACAATTTGTAGCAAGAATCTGTTACACAATCAGAAACTTGAATGTGCCCAAAATTCACCGGAGAAGTTTGTTTATCCAATCCTGGATACCCCACTTTGAATTCAAACTCCAAGTAGTTTTTTGTCAAGTTCCTTCCGACTGCTGGATAAAATGGCATAATGTAAACATGGGCCGCGAATGTTTTCTGGTCCCTTGAGAGCAAGACTGGATCGATTCTCCCAAAACGAGTTATGTGGTCTTCAGCCAATATCTGTAGGTCCTCGGTGGTAAGGTATGGTTGAGCTCAGTACACGTGATCTGGCACACTGAATCAATTTCCGGTTACTTTGTGTGATGACGAGTACCTACCAGTTAAACCACCTCGCTCATTTTATTCCGTTACCACCCAACCAACTTTATTCCTCACTAGTATTTCCAATGGACTTTGCATCGTGCTGTATAAAAGCCGCCTGTAAATTCTAGGACAAGCAGGAAATACGCTTTACAACTGTCATTCTTTGTGAATTAAGTCTTGAACTGTGTGTCGAAACCTTGTCACTTTCACGAGTGACTTGCTATTCTTCACATCTTTTTGACAAAACAAAGCGCTAGCAGTTTTTGCTTGTTCTAGTACCTACGTTGCCGACGTCTCTGGTCTCTCTTGGTCTGATCAACCCAGAAGTTACCGACACCTTGGCAACTTATCCCTGTCTCGTACGCATTTTATTTCTACTCCGTTTCTAACCAGTATCTTCGAAGAATTTCATTAGGGCCAATACATCTCAGACTCACTTGGAAAGGTCGGTTCGACCCACGATTCGAAGTCTAATCGATTAATATTCGCCTCAGAACCAAATTTCTCCACGCCGCTCTGCAACCCTGCCTTCAAGCTTAATTCCCCATCGTGACCCAATGACCCCTCGACTCAATTTATGCTCCTCATCTCCGAGCCTTCCGGGCAAAATCTGACCGCTATCTCGGCACCCAGACCGCCCTCCCACTTCCGGGCATCCTCAATTCTTACCTTGACACTATTTCATCTGAATTGCGACCCCAGGAGTCCCACTGCAGCGTTGAAGGATGCATCTCGACTGTATTGGAGGCTTTTCAGTCACTCCCCACAGATTCCACGTCTCAGTCCGCTCACTAACTATTTCAGGCCACCTTCCCGCTGAGCGCACTCAGACCCCATCCGCCACACCCGAAGTCGACCCACCCCCAACATCTGTAACCCCCGTGCCATCTGTACCCGCCTTTCCGCTCTCCGTCGCGCCCGACGTCCTGTGCTCTGGGCCGTTGAGAACGCTCTATCCTCCACCGCACTTGTCGTCCTCCTGCCGCCCTTGAATGCAGCCGGCTCTTTTGCATGTACGCTCGTATCCACCACTACAACCACTGTACGAACACATCCAGCGCATATCGTCCGCCGTAGACACCCACCTGATCGACAGCAACATCTTCGTCAGCTCGCGCAACCCGCGCGCCATCGTGCTATCTCCAGCATGTAGCTGTCCCGCGGGTCTTGACCGCGGTATAGATCCATACTTTCTGCGGTACCGTGATACGCGACTTTTTCAGGTGCGCCTTTCAATTCTTTGTGAAGTGATCTCACCTTGCTTTCCAACGCAGGTTCATCTCTCGTGCGTACGACTCGCGCACCGCATGCCCACATGTGGCAAGCCAGATTTGTTGAGGTGACGATGGAGGTGGGAAAAAGAACGGTAAAGACAATTTATACACAGTAATCGTCAATTCAAGCCCGCATTCAATGTTGTCAGTATCCATCTCTGTGCACACAAGATGAGAGAAAATTCTTCCTCCCAGAAAAGTGCAAATCTTATCCATTCTCAAGTTGTGCCATGCGCACAGTCAGCGACTTCATTTTCTAGGCCGATAACGATCTCTGCTTCTTGTTAGGATTACAACTTATGGCTGCCCTCAATTAGCAGGTACACGTTCTCATTTTAGCAGTGTTTTTCGATTTTACCTCCCTGGCCTGCCCGTCCCCAAGCACAGACGATTCCAGCTCGCGATACTCATCGCCTGCGGGGACAACGGTGGACACTGCGTACGCCTTTTCCGTGTATTGAGGCGGCGCTACATTCGCAGCATATCTAGCTCTTTCCACTTAGGTGGAAGATGGTCAGCATTCCATGCCCAGAGCTGACCTGTCGTTCTCTTGCTCCCATTCCCAACTCCTTTGCCGGCCGTTGCGTCCCAACTCAACTGCGCTTCTTTCAAAATATCTTCAACCTGTGCCTACCCGTCTACCACTAAAAACCTAGACTTTCGCCTCAGACTCGCCGATTGACGCACAATTGCTGGCACCGATGCTTTCGTGTACGCTTCGCGCTGTCGACCCTGCCCTTCGTACTGAGCTCCCCACGGTATTACGAAGGGAACAAAAGCAACACCCACTCTTCTTCAGACGTGTATCTATAGACTTAACCTCTCGCCGTCTACACAGGTTCTGTGCCTTGGCCATATTATTATCCGGCAGATTAAAACCTTGTCCCTGCCCTGGGCCATTGAATGCAGGCTGCTGCCCTACATCCGGCAGCAGGAGCTGGGCTGCGAACTCCTGCTGGATCCACACCTCGAGTGTGTCGACGCGTGCGCAGAGGGCATCGTGCTCCATGCGGGTGACATATTTGTCTGAGCTGGGGGGGGGTGATCAGCGGGGGAGATTAAGATGATATGAAAGGGAAAATGTGAGGGAGAAGACAATTTTGTTCTTCATTTTTCATCTTGTATGTGCATGCTCCTCTTCGAGTTTGGTGAGGATTTGAACTACAGTCTAAGCTGTCTTAACCCATACCCCTCAGTGGTCAAAAGTGTGGGTTATTGCAGCGTATGGGTTTTGCACAGCGTGAGAAAATCTCCGGTAAAAGCCGAAACTGGTTGAAGTCGCTCGTTATGGACACAAAATGGACAGTGCTAGATGATATACCACGTACACTATAGATTAGCTAATCAGTTTTTAGGTTGATCAGTAGTTTGAAGCATTGGCTATGTGAAACGCTCAATTCTCGCAGGAAGATATCACCCAAGTCATTCCATGAGCTTGCACAAATTTTCTTAGATATGTTTGTGTTGTATTGATTGTGGTACGAAGTAAAGAACACCTGTGGGCACAGCCACCTGATTGCGTAATCAGGCAGCCGCAACATGATTGCTACGAGACTAGTGCTGTCCCAATTTGGAAGCACCCAAATGATTAAGTCTCGATGGGTTTTCAGAAAATGCCCAATTTACTTTTTCTGCAGCAACGGAGCAGGTACAGTGTACTCGCTATGCGGGAAAGTAACCAGAATTTTCGATTTTACAAGCAAACACAGGTGCTGTAATACAAAAAATTTGAACGTCATGAGATTCAAGTCCTTTCCTTTCTGTCGCCACTATCGCCTAGCAACTTCCGAGTCCAGCTCGATAAGCCGAACTCAGGATGGGAGTTCCACGGTAATGTGTTGTCGGTCGAGGCCCAGATCCGTTACAATCGACATTAAAAGCAAAAGAACAAGAAGGCAGCGACGGCGCCTGAGGCTCTTATCCTCCTCAATTGTTGGGTCGGATTCTTCCCGTTCCGAGGGATGATTCCCTTCGAGACTGAGGCATCCAGCAGGGTGGTTGCCCGTGGATGCTGGCGTGCTTCTGTGCCGCAATAACGACGTCCGAATGCGACATGCGATAGCCCCCAATGCAACCACAATTGCGGTGCCAAGGAGTGCAGTCTGCCACACTGGGGGAGGCCTGGGGATTATGGTGATTATGCAGCTGTTCGATTCACGACGGAGCATTAATATTCACGAACGCATGACGAAGGTTCATTTGTATCTGATAATCGAAGCTATATCCACCACATGGATCGGGGATCCTCACTCCGTCCGATGCAACTGTGGACCCTGAGGATTGCACAAAGAGTGTACTGATGAAGCTTTGCTCGCGGGCATCGTCCGCGCCTGAGTAGATTCAATACTAGATTCAAGGGGCAGTCGGGATTCGAAATTCGTATATGACGTCGAAAAGTGATTTAAGGGCCTGGACCTGACCCCCCAAATCGGGAAGGAGTTTCTCACGGATCACGTGTTCTCACCAAACTCCTCCGCGAAACCGTTCCAGCCTCTTCTGGCCCGCTATTTCAGCGCTCCTGGCTATCCAGCGCTCTCTGAGGCTTTCAATAAGCATTTACTCGACCACTCAAACCATCTGGCCTAAAGCTACGCGGCAGTACCAGTAAGCATGTACACCAAGTGTAAATCAGAAAGGCGTGAGGCGACGAGGACGGTCGAATGCGGCCAGCGTCGAGGTGTCCTTGAATAAGAGTTTGCCACGCTTCTTTATACTTCCTTGGGCTCTGCTAAGACCTCATCTGGAATTGTACGTTGGTATCTTTTAATTTGATCTCGCAATGGCTTGCATCTGTTGTGGGTGCTCAACGACGATTTCTTCAATATATCCGGTTTTCTGGGTGTTAAACTGCGGACAAAGTTTACAAGTCTCTCGTTGCAGTAGTCGCCCACACCGAGAAGCAGATTCCTCTCAGAAAAAGTATATATGGCCCGAGAATTGAGGCAGAAACAGGTCAACACTACCCAGAAGCACAGTTATGCATTCATACAGCCTGGAGCCGATTAAAAGCCAGGGTTTCCTCCACCCTTTTCGCCCTTTTTGGACACATAAAGGGATGGATACACCATAAAGGGTGTATCCATTCCAACAAACACCATAACCGTCAATGGTCTGAGTCTCAATTCAAATTTACATTTTTCATTACTTAGGAGAACAACTTTGGCATCCAGGACTAAAACAGTGACCCTTGACGTCGGGGGAACGTAGCGAATGGTAAGTCACTCACAGGGAGCTCTCAATCCATGGTGGTAACAGAGAGAGTTATCAGTGTGTTTGATCAGGCCCTACCTATTACAGCTCTTTGCGGAACTTAGGGCACGGATCAATTTTTTTCAAAAAATGATGATTTCAGCATAACATTCATAACTTCCTCAAATCTTGGTCTTTTCTCCTGATTCCAACACCATTGTACTTGTATGGGATACCCGCACCTGCATGCACGCCTGGATATATGATGATTATATAATCTGCACCAAATACGGAAATTAGGATCATTTTGTGTATATCACCTCCTGTACATGCCCTAGGTAACTATAGGACTGGATATCTTGCAATAACCATAGTATGTATGATATATAGGCGCAGGGATCCCCGTTTTGCGTCCATGTGCTGTAATTATGCTATACCATTGGCCTACATATACTGGGTCATATCCAGGACCATACGGGGCTCTGATATTGAAAGTTAAAACATGCCTGCAGCTGGATATATATATTGTTAGACATATGCGAGGACATCATGATGCCTAGACTGTTTGTGTTTGTATGGGAGGTGATATACGTGCAAATTGGTGACTTACCATATTTGGTACATATTATATAATCATTCTATATCCACGGGTGGTGCAGGTGCGGCATCCCATACAAGTACAATGGTGTTGGAATTAGGAGAAAAGACCAAGATTTGAGGGAGTTATGAGTGTTGTGCTGGGATCGTCGTTTTTTTGGGAAAAATTGATCCACGCCCTAAGTTCTGCAAAGAGCAGTAACTACTCGGTATGCGGGAAAGTAACCGGAATTTTCGATTTTACAAGCAAACAATCAGGGCTTTCTACAACATTCTGAGTAGATTACCTGTTTATGATACATTTGGCACTGATTTTGACACTTATCCCAGAGGTAGGAGCTTACAAAGCTGGAGCAATTGCAAAATAAGGAAATAATAGTATTTAGCCTCTGGAGGTTGGCACCACTGCAATTCATGGGGTTTGAAGTGCTCATAAATAGCTATTGACATGAAAGAACATGCCCACAAAATATTGGGGGCTGAGATAATTTCTACCTCCCACAATGCGCCGATTATCTCAAACAAAAATCTATTTAATTTGACAATGAATTAAATCTGTATTTTCGCAGCCAGAACACCGTGATTGAGGGCCCTTTTGTCATGCAAAGAGGTGAATGAAGTGTTCTTTGAAATATCACATAGAAATAATAGCCTGTCCCAAGATATCGTGAAGAGCTACACCTATTCCGGTTTCTTTCCGGCATACCGAGTAGCTCCGCCAAAAATCGAAATTCCCCGACCCCTTGTTTTACTCCACGAAATTTGGGCTGTTTTGCTCTATTCCGGTGCCATATCTAGCTATAATACACTTCCTTGGGCCGTAGAGTCTGCGAAGAACGGCGCATAGCGAAAATTGATGGTATTTCCAAAAAAGGCAAGACACTTGATCTTGCCGCAACTGTAAATAGTCCCGCGTAGACACGGCGACCGAATTGACTCCTCACTATTTAGGAACCGGTGGTTTCGAGAAGATTATTTGTATGAATGGCGCCACGGAGCCTGCCACCTTTAGAACCGCCTCCCGCACACTGCCTACCACCAGTCCCCGCTTTCACCGAGCCAATATGTCGTAATTGCATTGGTAATTGGAAGTTAGTAGTAAAGTTACAAGCCGAGTGCAAGAGGTTATCCCGAGATGTGGTGAAGCAACAAGAGCAACGGTTTGACCTCGGGTTCAACATGGTTGCGAGGCTTTTTCATGAATTTGAGGACTTGTACGAATCATGTACGTGGTGAATTCCAAACGAGGGCGAAGATCCTGATATTTCAGATTTTAAAGCTTCAGGTACAAAACCACAGGTGGACCCCTCAGCCCCCAATATGAAACACACCGACCATACATCGGAGAGGTCGGGGGACGAATCAGACCCACGGATAACAAGCCGCATCGAACAAACTGTGGCATCCCAAGACGAGGCGTTTTATCATGAATTTGAGGACTTGGCCGAATCATGTGCGTGGTGATTGGCGAAGACCTGATATTTCATGTCCAATAAGGCTTCAGGTACAAAAGCACCCGATGAGGTGGACCCCTCAGCTCGTGGAGTACCGGATATGGGACACACCGGCCATACATCGGAGAGGCCGGAGGACAAATCAGACCCACGGACAACAAAGCGGATCGATCAAGCTGTGTCGGATGCGCCTAAAGGCGAGTCGCGCACAGAACAAATCCAATTACACTCACAAGACACACAAGGCACCATGTCTGGTGTTTACAGTCCACTCACCGTGGATTCATTCAATAATCCGATCACCAACCTGCGATCGTTGCGAGCTTATGCACTCTGTGGCTCACGAACAAACGACTTCCCCTGTGGCATCCTTGTTGGGCACCGGAGGGGAATAGATATTCCCGTTTCTATCCTCTGGAAGGATGCCCCTGGTGAAGTACTATTCCAGGATGACGGGTCCGCCTTCCGTCTTCATCTCACTGCGGGGCCCACCAATGCTATCACCGGCGCAATCTTCAAATGCTCAAAGGATTCCCATGAGGATCTAGTGAACATGAGACCAGAGCATCAAACTGCGGCGATGAGTTTTGCCAAGTCACGTCTTTGATCCCGCACCACCATTACCGAAGTTTGTCGTTACTAGCTCACGCGTCACACCCCATGTCGGTTTGAATGAAAAGATAGAGTACATTACAGCCTTTTGCGGAACATAGGGCGGGACCGTTTTTTTCCGTTTTCAATGGTTTTCACCAGGAACACCACCACAGGTTCAATTCTGATCGGATTCGGGAGCTCTAGAGTAGCTGTCTGGTATATTTATGAGCCATTATCTTCCCTCCTTTCTCACCTGGAGGCTTGACAATTAAAAACACGGTTCATGATTGTTCTGTGCATTATGATGGACAGTTCACAATTTGGACCTGCTAAAGGTTGTAGAAGACACTCAGGTATCCTTTCTTACCCTGATTTAGCATTGATATGTCCCTCTGGAATTTTTTCGAATGGTTCTTTCCTGAGGATGATGAAATGTTGTGATTGCAACAGGTACCACTGATGGTTCTGGGGCTAGGGACAGCACCAATAAGCTGACTTGTGCCAGATGAATGATATTGTCAATAGGTAATATCATTGGGCATTTAGTGTTGAATTTGATGGACAGGGTTTGACAAAAAAAGTCCATTTCCGGTTACTTTTGGCCATGACGAGTAAATCACGACCCTGGTTTATTTGAGGTTTGAGGGGGTGAAACAGAGGCTGGTGCAGCCTCATTCTGTGGTTAATTGTACCATAGGTCTGCGCATGGAAACATTCCTCTGACCTTCTGCCCAAATGCTTGAAGAAAAAAGGAAGTGAGCAAAGGGATTTTGTGGGATAGAAAGCTGGAATGGTGTGGAGGTATTATTAGCCAACTGGGATACAGTACTGTACTGCTTAGCAGGATTGCAATCCAGCGTGAGTTCTGTACCAGGGCAAATTTTCTCAGTTGCCACGAACGCCAAATCGTAAGGCATATTGTCCTTAAACTATGATCAGCAGTGAAAATGAAACCAAGAGGGATCTATTACATCAACTGTGTGATATGCGACTGGAGCGGTCAGTAACACTATTTCCGGTTCACCGAACACTCACAGCCTCTTAGATTCGAGACGGCGGAGACTACGGCGCACCGTGCCCTTGAGCTTGATCCCACGTCTGTAAAGGCTCGGTATCGCAGAGCCATGGCACGGAGGGCACTGGGAAAACTTCCTGAATCCCTTTTGGATTTGTACAATCTCCTAGTCACGGACCCCGGAAACAGGAGGCGCGATCTGCATACGCGGCGGTTCTTGAAATCTACAACCTCGAAGGGAAGAGGTGCCTCAGCGAGATCGAGATCTTTATCGCCAACGCTCCGGCCGCTCATGGTTCTAGGTTAACTTCATTTCCCATGGGCACATTGAACGACACGGTCGGGGTTGTTCCGCAGGCATCCAGTCAAAAAACCGAACCCGCGTTACCGGCCGACGGTAGAGGTAACAGAGATGATCCAATGCGGCGGATGTGAATGTTGGAAACCTCGAGGTGAAGTACGCTTTTGTACATTGGTGAGCAGCGACCCTTAAAATCCTCTTTACTCCCTCACACTGATTTACCTGGCCGCCGCGGCTTCGCCAGTGCAAACGCGCAGCGTATTGCAATCAAGCATGTCAACGAACCGATTGGTCTGTACTCCTACAAAGTACTCCTGGTGACTTCCAACCTGTCTTTATAATATAGGCCAACGCACAAGCCTGTCTGTGCCCCTTCAGTGGAGCGTAACGTCACACTACGCCTGTCTGGGGAACTGCTGAAGGTCGAGTTTTTGGCAAATCACCTCAGACTCTACGCCCTCCGTGCGCTGGAATTCGCCCCTCATGCAAGACCGCGCGTAGAGGGGCTGCTCAACGTCCATGTCGAGATGGTCGCGGCTCCTGGCGAATTTCGTCGCTCCGAGCAGCGTCGCCGCCTTTCTATCCGTGAAATAAACGCCGCCCCACTGGACATCATACCAGACAAAGATATACAGCAGTTCCACGAGGCGCGGGAGGAGTTTTGTGCAAAAATGGGTCCCGAAGTACTAATTGTGGGTGTTGTCCTCGTGGACATGGCAGAAAAAGTGGTGTCCCGTACGCGACTCTGCCTATTGGCGATTCCACCGGATATTGTGGCCGCAGCAAGAGCGCCGAATGCTGCAGTGGAGATGTACAGCCATTCTCTCGGTAAGGACGTTCTAACCCCGGTTACTCTGGAAAACATATATGGGTATGGGGTATGGGAGATTGCCCTGGCAGCAGTTCAACTGACTTCATTTTAGACATATGGAGGACGAGCTCAGACTGGATATCAACAATTACTACCGAATGCGGGGGTGAGGTTGAAATGGGATAACAATCAAGTATGGTGCGCTTCACTTAGTCGCCAGCAAAAGTTGACAACCGATTTACTACTTCAGAAAAAATCAGATTTCTTAGGCCCTGTTCGGGATCCCGAATTACAGCTGCACGGGAGTTGAGAAAAATATTTATCAGTTGATATGTTGCGGATAATACTACCGAAACGCTTAGTGCTATTCGTGAATAAGAAAATATGATTATCTTTTGGGAAGATGGGGCCTTCAAATTCGTCTTCTATGACATCGAATGTATGGACACCCAAAATTTCCAGCTGGTAGTCCTACATGGCGCAGAGAACGCTCGCCATTAAGTGTGATCACCGGATTTCCTTTTTCAACCTGTAACGAAAAATGTGATGTGGTGTGACTGGACGCGCTTTGCTGTCATACCACTGCCTTCGGACAACCGCAGAATGGCCCGAACACGTCGTCCTCGTGGCCGTCCGCTTGGAACAGCGGGAGAGAACCGAAGAGATGCTCGGTTACGTCGGGAACGCGCCATGGACGCTGCTGCACAGGAAATTCGGCATGGCCAGATGGTTTCTGAAGCCGCCGCACGTCACGGTGTGAAACCCACCACCGGATGGCATCGCGCGAGCGGACAGGTGTCTCGACATGCTGCCCGAGAAGCTCAGCAAGCTCTCACGCATGCTGAGGAGGACCAATTGGTGGCAGACCTTGACATGCTTGATCGGCTTGGCATCCGTCTCACGCATGCCATGGTCAAGGCCCGCGCAGAAAACCCTGTCCGTGCTATACAAATTCATTGTTCTGACCTTCTCTCACCTTCTGGGTAAGAACACCGCATGAGTGCTGGGTTTATCCATGCATGGCAGCAGTTTGTTTGTGATTTCATCAAAATCTGATTGCAAAGATGATTTTCTCCTGGCACAACCCGCCCTTGCATCCACCCTGGATTTGGCTAGAATATACCCAACACTGATTACAACAAGTGGAATTTTTCTCGGGGGCCAGTGTCCAGTCGTTAATCATAAATAGACCCATCTTTCCGTAATTTTTCGTTACACATCATTTTTCGGTACGCATTTAGATAGTGTACTTCCCCGATTTTGCTGTAGTCATGACGCTAACGCGTTCGGAGTCCCCGCCTAACATGAAGGTCTCCGGTTGTAGCTTCTACTGGCAATAAAAAAAACATTGAAGGCGGCCGAACCAATAGCGACAGCATCTGTTGGGTGTCTCAATGCGCAACTTGCCCTGGGCACTCATTAAATTCCCGTTCTTGAGTCCAACGCGCGGAGGTGATAGCCAGCGCGATTTTGAAAAAAACTTTGTCTACCGCGTCAATACAGTGGCAGTGCAATTGACGCGGCATGGTCAGAAACTTGTTCAGATAAGGTAGAGTAATACCCCGAGTCATCCATTTTTACTGCCTTTGCAACCCCTATCAGATGATGCTGCTGAAAAACCTTCATGGATATCACAGATAATGCCTACACCCTAAATGAAGTTGACCAACTTTTGGGGTTCACAGGCAACATGCCTCTGGCTGTTGACCTCATTGCCCATCTGACCGATTATGAGGGGTTGCCCAATGTTTTCTCACGCCGGGAGTCAGAGAAAACATCTATGCTCTCTGTAGGCGTTGACCGATGATCAAGTTTAGATGCATCCATCAGCCTCTCTCTTTCAAGTCCACGAATCACAGCTGGGTGCAAGGAATTATTGAGTCTTCTCTCAATTCTCCCTAATGGGCTCTCGGATGTGGAACTTGTAGAGGCCAATCTTGGAATCATCAATATCCTTAGCTGCAAAGCTGGATTGATGACCACTTCATTGGCATATCAGGACAGCAATAAGCGTTTATTGCTGCTGATGCCGCTCCTTCCTCCTTCGCAATCCTCTATAAAGCTCATTCGAAGCCATTTCTATACCCTTTTGAGCCTCTACAAGAAATATCATAGGCCCCAGTTGCAGCTGGTGGTCAATCAAATAACCTTAAATCTGGCCAATCTGTATGAAGTTCTGAAACGGGGCTTATATCCGAGGGCCCTGACTCTGGGAGAGACAATCCACTGTGTATTGGCTTTCAACTCATTCCACAGAGTCACTGGACGTTCTCATACACCACTCATGAGTGATGTTCAAGGCCTTTTACCGGAATTGTGTGATCACCGCCTCGAAATATGTTTCTTGCTGGAAGTGTTACAAACCTGACGAGGCATTAGAGAGCTTGAGCCCAAGTGGCATGCCGCTTTTTCTTTTTTTCCTCTAAAGGGCATTAACAAGGTGCAATAGCATCAGGGTGTGTGAATTTGAGGTGCACACAAAAGTTGTAAAAAAAAGCGACATGCCGCTTTTTGCGCAACCTAAAAGCGGCATGCCGCTTGGGCTCAAGCTCTCTATTAGCCAAGGTCATATCAATGACCCACGTCTTCAAGGTGAGTCCAAGCCATTATTGGAAACACTCCTTTCTCCTCTGACTGATCTGCCAGCCAAAGTCTATACAGCAGCGGGAGTTTATTTCCTTTACCATAAAGCTGATTCAGGCGGGGGCACCAAGTTTCTCCAATGTGCACTTGAACTATCAAAGCAGTGTGGAGACATCAATCAGCAGTGTGAAGTTCTATTACAAATCAGCTTCCGAGAAAATCAATTCGGACTTCAAAGTGCTAGCTTGAATCATGCCGGCGTAGCACGAAAGCTAGCCAAGCTCTCGGGAAATTTATACCGAGAGGCGCGCGCAAATTGGTAAGCAGCCATCTGCTCCACATCTCTGGGTGAATATCAGGACAGTGCGGCCCAACTACAGAGGGCTAGAGAGCTTCTTCGTATGTGTGAGATGTCCGGAGGAGTTGTTGATCGGGGAATCACAAGTTCTCAGGCAGAGAACCATTCGTTAAAATCAGAATATGCCCAGTGCAGAAGCATCAACACTGACCTAGTTGACAAGAAGTGTACCACAATTTGCATAGTGCCCGAGAAATCTTCAGTAGTAACAATCATCTAAGACAGAAATTCCTCATGTGTGACTCGGTCCAGGCAAGCATAGAGCTACGAGATGGGAAATTCAACACAGCAAGGGACAAGTTCGAGAAATGCCTCCGAACCAACAACGAAATTGAATGTTTCTGTTTGGAGCATTTGGCCAACATAAAGTGCTGGCCAGTGATGGATGGCAGCACAAATGGCCCGCAATATACTTGGCGTTTGCTTACAAGTCCAAGGCCAAATTGACACTTCACAAAGCACTTGTCTTTCTCAGTGATATATTCATTATCCACCACGATGAACACACAGCAGCAAATCTTTATCAAGTAGCTCTAGCTGGGTTCACCCAGATGGATGTGCATTGTAGTCGAGCACAGTCCATGCTATGACTGGTGGGTTTAGCACACAAGCATGGATGTATCTCGGAGGCAATCACTTATTGGAAGGCTGCTCGACCGCTATTTGTGCGATCATCGCAGGCTAAAGATGTCCCAAGCTTGCGAGCGGTGAACAGACATATTAGAAAAATATTTTGACCCTGGGGACTTGGAATGCACCAGCTCATTTAGTCACAGAAAGTTCCGAGACAGAAAATAGCGAGTCTGAGGATGCACATACTCCGGAGCCCACAGCTTCCATCACACCATGAGGCAATCCAAGCTGCTTGGCAAGCAGTGCATCAATGATCTTGCTCCGTTAAACTCTTATACCTGCACAGCCGACCACTCCACGTACTAACCTCCACCAATAAACGGCGCTCCGCTGGGCGAGGCAGGTTTTTCCTCATACATTTTTGGCTTCGACGTGAAAGGTTCAACCCGGATGGTAGCGAAGCAAGGGCAAACTGCTGGTCTAGATTGAATGCACGGTGTGATACTGCAAAAGCTGCACAAGACGTTGCTAGCGGAGTAGACTTTGCACCAGGGAATTTTTGGGGATTTGTTCGGCATTTGATTTAATTTAATTTAATTTTTCTTGGTAATTCGAGGTTAGATTCAAAGGTCGGGCAAGACCCGGACTAACATCCCGCTGGAGCCAGAATTCGGGTCAAAATTTTGGTCGGCCCCAGAGAAAAGTTCGGGTAGAAGTTTCTCGAGGGCCGGATTCCGTATCCGACCAAGACACAATCAGGGCTCGTACCAGTCACATCTTTGGCAATGTGAAGCACTTTTTGGCCTCTGGAAAGGTCAATATCCCGTCCACTGGGAATCTGAATAGACCAAAATGACCGGAATGATCATGGTCTTCGATTGCTGGTACAATGGCTTGCAGTGAGGGCAATACAGTCACGTGTTTAAAAATGTAATGGATTGCAGTGCGGACAATGGGGTCACACGGTCGAAAATGCAGCTGCGGAAAAATCAAATGTCGACAATTTTCGGTACACCAGTTAGGGCTGGCTAGAATTGGTCAATGTAACTTACATCAGCTCAATTTTACATGCAAATTACATGGTAAAATGTATTTTCCATGGAGGCCGTCTGACCTGCATGTAAAAACTGTGAAAAAAACCACTCCAAACGGGCTCATAGGGCAGTCTTTTGTCGTCTTCTGGCCCTGCCGAGAACCCGGTTAATAAACATAGAAGGGATGGCGGACACATTTGAGGGCATCTCGTGAAGCGACAGCCGATGTTTACACGCTTTACAATGTTTTTTACACCCTCAATGAGTGCTCAGGAAGAGCCATGGAAAATTTAACCGACTGGTGTAATATCTTTCGCGTGTTGAGGTAAGTTCCTTATATTGTCTTTATCAAGCCTATCGAACTCAGTCGCGGTGTGTTGCAGTCCAGGGTGTTACTAGCATTTTTGAACTTAACCCACTCGGCTTTCGACTTTAGCGGCAAACCCAATGTATTTTATCCGCGTGGGCTCGCAAATTCTGTTGGCTGGATTCCTCACCAATACTGGAGACTACGCGACGTCACTTGAAGCCTGTACAATCAGGCTCAGTGGCATTCTGACACTAGATAGCCCGAATTTATTGACATACCTAGCGCTTCCAGAACTAGCTAGTCCCCCAAACCGCAGACGTGATGCCCCCCGATCTGTCTTCAAGCCTTTTTTCCGTGGTAAGAAGATTTGCGATTCGGTCTGCGCAAATTGACTGGTTACATGCATTGTTTGATAGACTGCCTTTTAGGATCTACTCGTAGTTCGCCGTGAGTTTGCAAGCGGGGTGCTGTGAGTTCCATTTGCTTATTGCAAGAAGTCGGAGGACCTCGGTGGGGTTCCACGAGCTACATGTGCAAGTGGCATAGTATCAGAATAGTTAATAATTCCGTCTTGCTTGGTAGTACTTTTGGTTTTCGGGAATTCAGTAACCGTGGCAGTGGGACTACTGCCACGGTGTGCAATTCATTCTTTTTGCCTCTAATTTTCGGGACGCGGTGCATCAATTGAATTGAGAAAAATGGTTTACAACGCATAGCGCACGCAGAAATGACCGGATTTCAAGGCCGACTTGTTTGCTGGACTGCCAGCGAAATTCTGAGTAGGTTTTCCTCCAAGACGAGTGGGTTTGGAGCAGTATTGAGTGAGCTATGCTCATCCCAAGTCAGCATTTTCAAACGCGTGACCTCAATGACTCGGGGGTACCGGCACATCAATTCAAGTACCTAATAGTACTAGTGGGACGCAGCCCATCAATTGTGAACAAAATGGTTTTCAAGGCATATCACGGCTCGGCGATCAGGATTGCCTACCACGACGTCTTCACGCTCATGACCGTCGGAATACATGTGGTGACTGGCAAATGAAAGGGAAGTGATGGCGCTTATCTAATGGTGTGTAGCAAGCACGGTGTTCCGGCTCGGCGGCGTCACAAGGAAACGAGGGGGAAGGGATAATCTGTGGTGAGGGGCTGGGGTTGACAGGCGGTGCTCCAGAGGGAGGACTGAGAATATCCGGGGGATCCAAATCAAGTGCGGCATATATTTCTTCAAAATTCCCTAGTCCATCCTCCTCCTGCCGGCCAATCTCTGAGTGCGACAGCGATTCCGTGTTGTCGTCGCCAATCACTTCGACCGTCACTGTGCTGGGTGCACCCTCAGTGCCATTTGGCATCGGGACAACCGAGGGCAGCTGATCCTTTGTCGGCTCGTTTCTGCTTGTTCCTCCTCCATTTCCTGTGTGTTTCTGACTGCACAATCCACGTTTGAACCACCCCAGAAGGCCCTCCCCGTGCTGTCTTTTGACCTTCTTTTCCTCTGCTTTGTGCAGTCTGATTATCCGGTCTGCCGGCAGCGCTCCAATCTTCGTCTTGAAATACTGCCCCCGGCCGGACTTGGCCATGGGTTTCGTTTTCCACAAGCTTTTTCAACGACTCTTTCCCAACTTCAAGCCATTTCAGCAACATATGCTCTGTTTGAAGGCCGGGATGTCGTCAAGATCATCTCAGAAAGATCCGAGAGAATTGAGCTGCCGTGGTCGGAACTCTCGTCATTACACCTATCGCGATGCATCCCCGAGTCCAAGGACATTGGTGAAAGAGGTCGTGGTGAGTCTGGTGGCTGGAGTGGCTCGGGGGATGAGGAATCGGCTTTTTCTTCCCTTTTTTGTTTTTTCTATGCTGTGGATCGGGAGTTCAACCAGCTTGGTAGAAACAAAGTGAGCTGTAAGCGAAAGAGCAACTAGAACGATGAAACGGTTGCCACCGGTCTAAGGGTGAAATATAGTCTCTCGTAGACAGACACTACAAATGATAATTACCTCATACCTCAGTTGTTTGTAGGGTGAAATACGACTCAATGCAAATCCGATGAGCTAAATGCAAAAGAAAGGTGTGCTTTGGTTCAACAATGATAGCCAATGTTACAGCCATCCTGCTTAAAAATGCAGATATTTTCCCAATCAAGCAATTTGATTGGCCATCAGAAAATCCGAGGAGGCCATGCCCTCCGGGCATTCAATGCCAACACAATGAGCATATTCTCAAGGAAAACGGTTGAGAATTGATCTCAAGAGAGCCATCCGACGCAAAGTTCATTGAAAAAAAAAAAAACAGGCCGCGCCCTAAGGTAGGCGACATTCGCATCCATCGAGTCACGTGATCAGCAGTGTGACTGCGTCTTCCCGCCCTTACTAGTCGGTGATGGTGGGTCACACAAAAAAACTAAAACCACAGAAAGGCTTAGATTAACCAAAGGAACAATCCTGTGGTTCCAGATTTTCAATATCTGGTCTCAATCAAAAGTTTTTCACCTATTTTTCAAAAAATGCTCTAAAGCTTGTTTCCATTCCAGCCACATGGCTTTATGTTTTTTCTTCCAAAATTTTGTGCTTCCATATAAGGAAATAACACGGTCACGTGGTTGATCGGCGACACGCGGCCAAAGGCTCTGCTGACTGGTGGTTTCGGCTTATAGCATCGAATACCAGGCTTGGTGGATGTTCCCTGTAAGTTACATGTTCCAACTACCACAACTGTGATTCAGAACTTCGATATGAAGTTGACTGTTGTTGTGCAAAGCACTACTGCAGCCAATGGGCTGGGAACAAAGCCAGTTTAATTGATAAAGGCTGTATTGCAAAGATTTGGAAGATGATTGAATCAGCTGCACTCTACCCCCCCAAGAGTCAGTGTTCACCCAAAGTTCAAGGCCATGCTGTATGTGTGCTGCTTAGAGTCTATTACTAGATGTTGCAAGAGAGTCTATTGCAGATATCTCCTGAGCTTTTGAGATTCCAATTAAAAACTTTTTCTCCTTGGCTGCTCTGACCCCCAGGCCCAAGAATCTTCAAAAATATAATTTATTTTTGCAAAATCTGAAATTTCGCGCTTTCCCACGTTACTGTCACGCATCTGTCACGTTCACGTGACTCGATAGATGCGCATGTCGCCTACCTTAAGTTCCGCAAAGAGCTGTAAAATGAGCCCAGAATAACAGAAAACATAAAAGGAGAAGTACCAGCCTGCCTATGACAATGTGCTCGCCACATTGTTGCTCCTCGTAGACAGGCTGGTAGCTAGCCTAGGAATATGTGAGGACAGGGCTCTGGACCGCCGGGTTGGGACAGATTCGTTGGAGACGCCAGGACTGGCAGCGGACGTGGCAGTAGCGGACAAGAAGGGATGGATGACTAATATATATGACATCAGATAAGCCTATGTAGGTAGGTAGGTAGGTAGAATTACATGGCACAGTCCCGCTGAGGAACGGGGGCCCAGGAATTATCTAAGCGTACAGGCCCTATTGTACACTATTGTCCCTGGGTTCCTCCATCACCCCGTAGCCGAGCTCACGGTCGCAATCTTTCGACTCGCCGCGGTAGAGCTAGAGGATAAACGGAGAAGCAGTTACTGTATAGGAAGAATTTTTTTCGGCCCTCCTCGGGACTCCCTCCCCCTGTCCAAAATTTTAATCCCGATTCCCCCTTGGTTGACACATATCTTAGGCTCGTTATCACCCTGCCTACGGATGGCAAAAACTGTGGCGAGCACGTTGCCGTAGGCAGGCTGGTGCTTCTCGGGATTGTTAATGATGAGATACAGCTCCTTCCTATTTCGTTCGTTACCTTATTAGTTTGTTTACCGTACAAACATACCTCAGTCGATCTTTCTTCTCGACTGAGGTATGTCCCTACGCTCCTTATAACCTAGTACCTTACTAACAGACCATAGTTCTCTTATTAGGTACATATAATATACAGTCGATCTTTCTTCTCGACTGAGTTCTCTTATTAGGTTATGGGCACCCGCCA
This sequence comes from Mycena olivaceomarginata, assembly GCA_029378375.1. Taxonomy (NCBI): domain Eukaryota; kingdom Fungi; phylum Basidiomycota; class Agaricomycetes; order Agaricales; family Mycenaceae; genus Mycena; species Mycena olivaceomarginata. The sequence continues at coordinate 14,900 of JARKIC010000821.1, read as the reverse complement.
ATAGGCTTTTACGACCCGCCATTGCTGAGCAACTCTGGATCTGGAATCTCCTCCAACTTATCCTTCCCCTGCGCATACTCCTGCATCCCCTACCTCATCATCTCACACCTCACGTACTTCGACGCCGGTGCCTGCTTCCGCCATCATGGCAACTGCCACGTCATGGGAGATTTCTACCTCTGCGGCCAATTGGTTCCCGCGGAGTGATGGAGATCGTCTTAGAGACGAAAATAACTACCTCCCGTGGTCTATTCGCATGCTCTCCGCGTACGACAGTTGCGGAGTGAAGGGCATTGTCACTGGCTTGGAAGTAGAGAGCAACGCTGCGGACAAACCACTCTGGAAAAAGAAGGACCTCTCTGCGCTCAATGTACTCATGGGCTGCATCGCGTCTAACCTCGTCGTCAAGATCTCCTCTGCCAAATCCTCTAAAGAGGCGTGGGACTCGCTTGCGACCGAATTCGGTCAGTCGGGCGCCGGATCCGTCATGTTATGGTTCCGCCGGCTTGTCAAGCCATACACTTACGACGACGATCTTCCGAAGCACATCACGGGCTTTCAGGAGGCCGTGAAGCAGCTCCAGATCGCTTCCTTCGACATTCCTGACCACATCACCGCGGCCATCCTCCTCTGCACCCTTTCTTCCGATCCGCACGATCCCGAGTCCTGGTACCAACATATCCAGGGCGTCAAGATCGAGAAGGACAAAACCACGCTTGTCGCTGTCGCCCAAGGGGCTCTTGATGCGAAACGGCGTGTAACCGGCGCGGATGTACCACCCAGCGAAGCGGCGCTCGCCACTGCCCTCTCCACGCTAGAGCGTTTTGCTCGCGGGAAGGGTAAGATGTTCTGCACAAATTGCAAACGCGAAACTCACAACGCGGCGAACTGCTGGGCCAAGGGTGGGGCAAAAGAGGGACAGGGACCAGCTCAGAAAAAGCAGCAGAGAGGGAAGAAAAAGGGGAAAGAAAAAGCCAACACTACTCAGGGTGGGGACGGGGACGAAAATGTCGATTCATCTTTTGTCGGTTTCGAGCAATCTTATAGCGCCGCTCCTGTGACGACGCATTTCCTCTATTCGGAGAGTGACATCAGCTCGCCTTCATTATCGACATCACCCCCTAATGTTTCCCCTACGGCTAATGACCAGGCGTACAGTGCACGTACGACCGGCGCGCCACCCATTATCATTGATTCCGGCACATCCGCATCTATCCATTCTGACCGATCCCAATTTCTCGCTTCGTCGATTAAGCCTGCCTCCGCAGATGTCCGGGGTTTTGGCAACGGCAAAGTGAAGATCGAGGCTCGAGGCACCCTACTTCTACCGGCCAAACTCCCGAACGGTAAAATTGCAGCACTCGAATTTGGAGATGCAGCTTATGTCCCGAACTCCTCGCCGACACTGATCTCAGTATCGCGTTTGGACGAGCACGGGCATTACACGTTATTCGGGAATGGTCGATGTGTCGTTTTCCGCAAAGATGACCAGGGCTCCTTCCTGAAGAATATTATTTCTAAGGAAGCCGTAACTTTCACTGGCACAAAACGCGGAGATCGCCTTTATCACCTCGACACTCTTCCCCGGTCGGAATCATCATTTTCCATTAAAACCTCCCATCTTTCGCCGCTCGAGCTTCTCCATTACCGACTTGGCCATCTCAATTATACGGCTGTTCGGGCTCTTGCTCGCAGAAACATGGTAGATGGTGTTCACATTTCCACAGCAGACCTTAATGCGGAACCTCCTGTATGCGACGCGTGTAAACGTGGAAAGCTGACTAGAGCGTCTTTTCCACTATCGAAGACGCCGAAAGCCACACGCGTACTTGGCCGTGTTCACTCTGATCTGTGGGGTCCCGCTCCTGTCCGGTCGAAGGGTGGTGCTCGCTACCTCTTTGCCCTCACCGACGAACATGGACGGTACCGCTGGGTATTTTTCCTCAAGCGCAAAAACGAGGTTTTCACTACCTTCAAATTATGGGTGGTGGCGATGGAGACTAAATTCGGTGTCAAACTGGCGATTTTACGGACCGACAACGGCGGCGAATACATCCTGAATGCTCTCAAGAATTTCTTGAAGGAACGAGGTATCCATCACGAAACCACGTCTCCTCATACTCCCGAGCAGAACGGACTCGCCGAAGTGGGATTCCGTGTCATATTTGACCGCGTTCGTACCATCCTCATCGACGCGGGCCTTCCACCTTCATTCTGGGCGGACGCCGTTAACTATAGTGTCTCTCTGCTTAACCGTAATCCCACCTCCGCGCTGAAAGGAGTTACCCCCTTGGAAGTCGTCGAGAAACGGAAACCCGAATACCAAACCCTTCATCGTTTCGGCTGCAGGGCGTACCTCTACAATCCGGACCCCAAGAAGCATAAATTCGCCGAGCGGGGGGAGCCTGTAATTTTCTTGGGCTATTCCGATACTCAAAAGGCCTACAAGGTGTGGCGCCCTAATACTATGGGTGTTTACTTCTCAATTCACGTCAAATTCGACGACCATTCGGTTGGACATGGTCTGGCTGAGGGGGAGAGTATACCCACCGAGTCTTTCCAATTTTATCCTTCCACTCTCGAAGACGATGTTGACGACTCGCCTTCCAGCCTCCCATCTCAACCTCCTACTCTTCCTTCCGCTTCTTCCGACGCTCCTCCTCCTCCGAAACCTCGCATCTCGCGACCGCGCAAGAATTGGGGTCCGCCGACTCGTCATTCAGAACGCCAAGCCGCGCTGAAGGACAAACCTGGTGGCGCGAACTCCAATCCTGCCGAAGCAGGGGGAGCACCGACGGACAACGTGGACCCAGTTCCCGACGTCGACGACCGCGAGGGCAGCCCTCTCACAGATCTCGAAGACGAGTCTGCCGCCCTCATTCACGGCGAGACTCCTCACACTTACTGGCAAGCCATCGCGTGTCCTGACGCCGAGGAATGGCGTACTGCGATGGATGACGAAGTCAATTCAATCCATCGTCTCGGTACGCGTGACGTCGTGGATCCTCCTCCAGGCTGTAAGCCCATCGGCACCAAGTGGGTGTACACAATTAAGCGCGACAACAACGGTGTCATTGTGCGTTACAAAGCGCGCTTGGTTGCCCAAGGTTTCACGCAGGTACATGGCATCGACTACGGGGATACGTTCGCGCCTGTGGCAAAGATCGAGTCGATCCGACTCCTCTGTGCCATGGCCGCGCACTACGACCTCGAGATCCATGTTGTCGACGTCGACACTGCATTCCTAAACAGCGAGATCCCCGTTGGTCAGGAGGTCTACGCCAAGCAGCCGCTCGGGTACATCACAGCTGGACAGGAAAAGAAGGTGTGGATATTGAGGAAGGCACTTTATGGATTGAAGCAGTCTGCGTACCTTTGGTATGAAAAACTTCGGTCCATCCTCCTCGACATCGGCTTCTGCGCTCTTGTCTCCGACCCCTGCGTCTTCGTTCGTCGCCGGCCGGGCACTCTCTCCATCATCTCCACACACGTCGACGATCTCGCCCTCTTCTGCAGCTCCGTGTCCGAGGTAAAGCTCTTGAAGTCGCAGATCCGCGAGCATGTTCCTCTCAAGGATCTGGGGGAGGTATCGACGTTACTGGGATCGAAATCATCCGTGACCGGAAAGCACGCACCATTTCCCTTTCCCACCGTCGGTACATCATCGACCTAGCACGTCGTTTCCGCCTCGAGACCTCGAATCCCGTCTACACGCCAATGGAGAAGAGTCCGCTGTCAAAAGCAGACTGTCCCGTCACCGATGAGCAGAAGGCGTACATGGCAAACATACCTTACCAGTCCGCCGTTGGCGCCTGCCTCCATCCTGCCATTATGAGTCGTCCCGACATCGCGCACGCCGTGGGTCAAGTAGCTCAATTTTCGAGCAATCCGGGGAAAGCACACTGGACAGCTGTAAAGCGCATCATTCAGTACCTTTACACAACACGGAACCTCTTACTTGTCCTCGGTGGAGTGTCAGACGACCCGGACATCCTTTCGTTCTGCGACGCGGACCACGGAAACGCAGTTGACCACGGAAATTCCATCTCCGGGCACGCGGTGTTCTTCGTGTCTGGTGCGCTTGCGTGGGCCTCCAAGAAGCAGACTGCAACGGCGTTATCCACAGGTGAGGCCGAGTACTACTCCGCTACCTATGCCGGTCGCGTCATTGTGTGGTTGCGCCAAGTCCTAGACGAGCTCGCACACGCGTGCAACGGTCCGACGCCTCTGTACATCGACAACACCTCAGCAATCACAATGATTGGTACACCTGATCAAATCTCGAACCGTACCAAGCATATTAAAATCCAATATCACTGGATTCGAGGTGCTGTCCGGGACCAGACCATCGCGACGCGACACGTCCCGTCTGTCGAGAACGTCGCGGACATCTTCACCAAGGTCTTGTTTCGGCCAGACTTTGAGAAGTTCCGCGCGATGCTGGGGATGCGCGAGCGAGAGGATGTGGATGTCGCTGAGGGGGAGTGATGAGATACAGCTCCTTCCTATTTCGTTCGTTACCTTATTAGTTTGTTTACCGTACAAACATACCTCAGTCGATCTTTCTTCTCGACTGAGGTATGTCCCTACGCTCCTTATAACCTAGTACCTTACTAACAGACCATAGTTCTCTTATTAGGTACATATAATATACAGTCGATCTTTCTTCTCGACTGAGTTCTCTTATTAGTTAATTGGGCTGGGCCGGAGTTTGAAATTTAATATTCTTTTCAAATTATTTTCAAAAGTTATTCATTCTGAGGCCAATTTTGAAGCTTTTTTCGGTCAAACCTGGAGCAATCAATTATAATTGTATGCCTTCAATTCTACGAGCAGAGGAACAGATGTCACGATACCAAATCCACGAGTACGGTTAGATCCCAGGGAAGGGACCTTCAACCTGGCAACGGACCGTGGAGCCTGCAGAACACAATATGCCTCCGTCATTGACGACGAGCTCGCGGCTGCCGACAGCGCTGGCACCGGCTTCCCAAAAGGTAGGGATTTCTAGCATGATGTATGATCCGCAATTGCACTGGCTATCCCGCCAGCAGGACGCCATCAAAATCCGAGTAGAAAGGGTGCCATACGGTGCAATTTACTGTTTCGCTGCGAAACTCGGCATGCTGTGCCGGGGATGAATTGCAACTGTTTGGATTGAGATGCTGAGCCCTCATCCCCCTGCAAAGGAACCAGGGCATTAACAAGCATGCATTTAGATGGGACTCAGACAGAAGCGAGTGCACCAGATTTGTACAGAGACCAGCACAGCTATCTCGCTTCTCTCGACGATGAACTCGCCCGCCTTGCAGGCGTCCCGACATATACATAAATGCATTCGACCACGAAATCTTCGACCTTCGAGCGTATAACCCTTTCGGCATGGGCGAAATCATCGCAATGGGCGAAATCATCGCAATGGGCGAAATCATCGCAATTGAGAAAGTGCTCAATATCAAGGGGCATAACATTCTCAATAGTCCCACATAGACCATAACAAATGGATAAAATACAAAGATCCTGTAAGGCCTTCAAACGAGCAATTAGTTGACACCGTCCTGGCCAGAGCAAGGATTGGGTGCCTTACACCATGAAACTGTCCTCCTTATATACTGTACATTACACCATTGTGATTAGGCTACTGAGGTATACGAGTAAGTGTTAAGTAGCTAATCAAGTGTTCACATGTCCAAGATACAATATCGCATCTTCCGAGCCTACTGGCCTTGATTGTGGTCAAAACAAGGTCGTTTGACTCGGGAAAACAGAAAAATGAAGCCAGTGATTGACGCCTGCCTATTTTGCGGGGAAGGCATCAAAAGACCGATTTTTATTGCGAAAAGTCCGAAATCACCGAAAAGTTTTGCGGCCGGTTAAATGTGCGCTTAGACAGCCATGTGACCGCGATAGACGAAAAGAAGCTCTTCCCAGACGATATCCGGTAGCTAGCAGCACCATTTGGCTGAACGTGGGTCTCATACTCAGTAATATTATACCACCTAGAGCTATGGGCTCAGCCAAACAAGGCTAAAGTAATACTCGTCATCACCAAAAGTAACCGGAAACTCATCTCTTCCAATGGGCCTCAAACACATTGAGAAGGGAAAGGGACGATGAAAGCGTAGCGTAGCCTGCGATCACTGAGATGGCCGAATCGAATTGCAGTTGGGGCGATATTGCATAAATCGAACGGATGTTTTGCTGAAGCAATATCTGTTTTTTCGATGAATATACTGGACTTGGATTTCAGATCTCGAGCCTTGTTTGGTGCGAACAGCTAGAGCCTGTGAATTCAAATGATCAGTTAGGTGGAAGCAAGTTACTGAAGAAGTTACTGAATCGCTTACATTGTATTCGCGAACCAACTTGGCAAGTGTTGGACTCACATGCCACTCTTCTGTCGCGGAGTTTGAAATTAAGTTGTTCATTTGAGTGGGGCCGATGACGCAATGAGCCGCGGCAATTCCGGAGATCACGGTCCGAAGTTGATCGCCACTAAAACTACCCTCAGGTTTTGTAAGGAGGCAAAATTGGAGGGATACAATTTTCATTTATTGTCCTCGCTTCAACCAAAAAATAAGCTTCAAAATTGAGCACAAAATGAGTAAGATTTTAAAAGGTCACTTAAATTTCAAACTCCGCCACAGCCCTTTTGACACCTCCGAGAAGTACCAGCCTGCCTACGGCAACGTGCCCGCCACATTGTTGCTTCTCGTAGGCAGGCTGGTTGCGAGCCTAGGGTTACACAAGTAGCTGAGCACTGCCACTACATCAGGAAAATCCCAAATGCTACGGTACTACGGTAGACACAAGGGCAACTATGGTGGTCTATGGTGGTCTATGAATGTCTACGGAATCCGCACCGTAGCTATGGGTGTCTATAATTGTCTATCGGGGACTATGCAGTTTCTCTCTGACCCAGTGTGCACTCTGGTTTGTCTATAGATCTACTCGTGGCCGAAAAAAGTAATTGCGCATGGGGTTCTCGGTATTCTGACCACCAAACAACTCCAAACAACTTATGAACTAAAAATATGGGTGAATCGATGACATTTGGATATGTTAACCGATTTCCAAAAAGAAAATTCTTGAGATACAAGGTATTTTTCCGTAGAAATTGAAATGCACTTTTTTCAGAGGGTGCGTGGGAAACATTGGGTTGGCTTGGGGCAATGGATCGGTGGAATCGGGGTCGGTGGCGGGGGCAGGAGGTATGGGGGCAGGGATATGGGCAGTGATACGACGGTTAACAGCCGCGATGAGTTCCAGAAGATGGTCAGAGTGGCGGACATCGCCTATGTCATGTATCAGGACCAAAGTCGCTAGAGCAGACTCTATGAGAGATTCCAAGCGCTTGTGGTGGGCACTGAGGCGCTCTGTGCATGACGGTGCAGTCGGTTTGGGCAGAAATGAGGTGGTCGGTGTCGGGGGCAAAAATCGGCGAGCCGTCGTGATGGTGGTCAGAGCGTGAGAACATCCCTCCACGGTCTCTCTGAGCTCAAAGGCCCCGACATCGTCGAAAGTCTTCAGGCACAGCTGGAACGCGGGATTGCTGTCCGCACACAACTCACCCCATGCCAAGAAATTCAGAAGAACAGAACAGCGAAATTGGAAGAAGGCAGAGGCTGTTGGTGGCCTCAGGTATACAGGAGACTAGTTAAGTGCTCGTGATTAACGGTGCCGTTGAAATGCGACTGTGACCCCCAATCCCAACTTCAAGCAGTTTTACATAAAATCGAAGTTCATATTAACAGCAAAATAGTACACCGCCAAAGTGCCGTCAGGTTGATACCAGCTGGAAAGTCCACATGGCGGCCACATTTATTGACGCCTGGGACCAGCCAGCTGCCAGCCAGATGCCAGCTGTACCTTCCAGCCGAAATTTCAGCTTTCCACCAGGTACAGTACACGTAGTCTCAACCTGGTTGCGCCAGCTACCATCCAGGCTAAATTTTTAAAAGTTAATATTGTATGTATGCTCTTCGATAATCTCTCTCTGCATAAAATTACGCATGTCCGTCCGAAGCCTTTTCGAACTCCGCAATCAAACATCAGCTTCTCGCTATAACAACCGAGGTACGAGGTTATAAGTTATAGCATCTGTTTATAAGAGACTAGCTTCTCGCCCCTTTTGTCCGGTCCGCGCCCCGGTTTCTCTGGCTCTAGATCTGTACTCGGTTATTTTTGTGGGCACCGACGCCTCATTGTACACAGCGGTAACACACAAACAAGCGAGGTATCTGTCTACGAGAGACTAGGGGTAATATGGGCCACATGTGGTCGCCAATTGAGTCAATTCCTCTCGTCACGAAATTTTCGAACCACAGCGATCTTTATGCCGGAGTTGACATGTTCCAAGAAAGATGCCAGGGTGTACTTCTTATCCAACGCTCCTTCTCCAGTTCCAACTCTGAAAGGCAAAATTCTGACCGTCTTGAAGCTCATGACAATAGCAAGGCGCACAGTACTGTCTAAGAATTCTGAGTTAGCAGTTGAAGCTCCTAAGGTGCTCGAATGCCCTCGTACCATTCACGTAATCGTGGATCTGTTTAGAATATTTTGAAGTCGGAACCCGGATAGGAACTGAACAGCCACTCACCTGATTCGACCATATATCTGGAAGGATCTTATGAAGGCTTAGTACGCCGATCCCTGCGCCAGCAATCTCCACACCATTCCCTTTCGTTATAGCCACGCAAAATAAGACCTGACCCACCCCATTTTTGCAATTTTGACACAACCCAGCATGCATATAAATTTGCCTGTTCTTGCAACTCCACCACTCATGGCGTCACCGACAACTCACTGCTTGGTCCTCCAAGGTATCGTGCGACAAGGCCCGTGTCTTCTGTCACTCTCAATGGTTTTTCATTTACTTATTCGCGTTTAGATCAGGTTCCATCGTCCGAAGAAGAAACTGTGTCTTACTCCACCGATAACACACGAGCTCAAATCTTGAACATTGTCAATGCCGTTTGGGACGACGGCCTATTCATAACTTTTGGTTTGCTTCCCAATGTCATTACGGTCCGTTTTCCTCTATCATACTGTCCGCGATTAAATCCCTCAATGCAAATTAGCCGAATTCCGACCGGTACCGTACAGATCGATGCCTGGAAACAATACGGCATGCGAAGCGAGCCCCGGTTCTTTTCATTTGGATGAAGGCCGCAAGTTTTGCTTCTTCAATTTTCAGTACCAAATGCGGTATATGCCGTACTTTCTTCGTCCCGGCCTCCGGCCCTTTTCAGTCTCTGGACCTGCCCTACATTTTGCTCCGTTTCATGGACAGGTATATTCGCAGTGAAAACTACAGCCGCTTCAACTTGGTTTCTCTCTCGTACAAGCTCGGCCCCTCAGGATCTTTCGGTGTCTTGCTTTTTGACAATGGCCTGCGCAACGCATATATGCAGGCGCGCCTGAGGGCAAGAAGGTCTCGGAATGCTTTCCGCCGCAGCTTCGATTACCCGATCTGCACTTGGCCGAACAATGTGACTCATTTGACACGACCGGAAGTAATTGCGCAGCTCATGAGAGGCGTGGGGTAAGGTTCACTTCTTCTGATGCCCATCTTTTGCTTATTTCCCAATGCAGGCTTCTCGTCGCGCTGTAAGGGCTGGTACTCTCTTATTTAATGTCTGCAGGAATCCCCACTCCTTCATTCGTCCCTCCTCATAGTCTCTGACTCCCACTCTGTTCTCGCCAATACAATGTTCAACTTTACCACCGGTAAATTGTGGCTTACCCTCGCATTACTACTCTGCTGAAATTGTTGTATTCCTTGCAGTTTTCCGGCGTCTACTCGCTCTCATTATGCCCCGCCGATTTGGAAGACCCTTTCCCACCCCAACGACGCAAAGGGGCCGCTTTTACCCGCTCACCACGACGTTCGATGACCCATACAATGGCAAGGGTTATGTAGACAACGTAAGTCGCCATATATTCTACCTCTCCGCCTACTTGACGCTTCTTTCTTCAAGGAAAATCATATATGGCTGCCCCACCTCCTTGCTGACACCCCCCGACAGTGTGCTTGACTACGTTGCAAAGCACACTCCACCCGGAATGCCGCCACACTCCTTGACGATCAAAACCAATGCTGTTTTTCGTCTCCTTCGGAACTTTTCTTTGGACTTGGGCCTCGTGAAAAATGTCCGAGTGGTCGTGGTTGATGTAGGCACACGGATTATCACTGTCCGCCTATTACGTGGAATGGCTGGCGTTACCGGTTGATATATTGACGCGGAAGATATTTTGATCCCCCGAATATCCTTTACTGCTACCCTTACCTCAGGCCATACCTTACTCCGACGGCAGTTTCCTCTGGCACCCGCATATTCGACCACCTTCAACAGCTGCCAAGGTCTTACCCTTGATATTGTTGGTGTGGATGTGCGAAGGCCGGTTTTCTCCCATGGCCAGTTATATACTGCTTTGTCCCGCATCAGGCACCGAACTCACGCAAGAGTGCTATTCCGTCCAGGGGAATCTACAACCGCAAATGTAACTTACCATGAGATTTTAGTTTAAACAAATAATAATCCTCTTTCGCATCTGCCGGAGCGAAGCGAAGGCATATCTTGTATAAGGCTAGTGCAAAGATTGACAGATGGCGGAGTTTGAAAAGGCTTCAGACGGACAGAATGGATAATTTTATAAAGAGAGTGAAGTGAAGTGAAGTGAAGTGAAGTGAAGTGATGCCAGTTGGTTGCCTTTCCGCCTGCAAAAAAGCCGGCACATACGCCGGAGCGAAGCGACGGCATGTCTTGTTCCAATTATTCTCACCGCCAGCCAGATTTGGCTTATGTTGGAGTCTAATTGTACATCAACTGTATCAGCTAATTTGTAATCATTCGGCAGATCTGCTCTTGTTCCCCCAGACTCATTCCGCAAATGATCATCCCACAATAACTGCGTGTCTCCAAACGGGTGTGTCGCTCGGCATGAGTGCCGTAATCGGTAGGGTGTGATCCGTGGCCATGCCTTTGATGACGTCCAGCAAACGTCCAGCGCTAAGATTGCGCCAACGACCTCCGCTTCGAAAACCGTGTGCTCGCCCATTTTGCCCAAGTGCTTCGTTCTGAACTTCCCTTCCCTTTCCCCGTTCCACGCGACTGCCGCTGCACCCCACTCCCCCTTCGTAACCCGACCCGTCCGTGTAAACACAGAAAGCGCCGACGCCGAACTCCCTCCAATTCCGCCCGCGCCGCTTCCTTGTCCGCTGCTTGTGGTGAGCGAGCCCGGTGGTGGGGTGACGACTAGGTGCGGATCAATCGTCTCCATTTTGCACCTGAGGAGGGGAAGACGTCGATCAATCACCTGACCAGGTCCGTGCGCAATATTTGGTGTTGTATGTACAGTCACGTGCATGTTTGGAACTGCACTTCTGAAGTTCTTGACGTTCTTCAACTTTCCCAGCTTTATTGCTGCACTTTCAAGCGGCCCTTGTCCTCGACGTCTTAAGATGTCACTGGAGCCACAGTTCATCGTCTCAAACCTGCAAACCACGTCATCTGCGCTTGAAAGTCACCACCAGATGCTAGTGGACGCCGTATCGAAGGCCGAGGAAGCGGGAATTGAGCTAACGTGGATCGCCCAGATTCTGGACTGTTTTCGACTGGACCTGGTGGAACTTAAAGAATCGGTGCGACTCCAAGGGGCCCAAGGACCTAACGCTGAGCGGCTGATGATTTATGCAGCTCGAACAAGCGGAAAGGATGGCAAGTAAAACCCTACGTCTGTCCTGGCGCTCCTTATACAATACCCAGCTTTCGGACCAGAGCGAAACCATCAGTATCCTCATGAACCAGCACCGAAGCGTCAAGCACGTCGTTAGGCAGAGGATCAATAGAACCCGAAACTGCCCCAGCGATCTCGATCTTCGCATTACGAACTTGATAGTGCGTTAAGTCCCCTTTTTTATGTAATACTAAACTCTCGAAAGAACTTCAGAGCAGGTCTCCCCACACCACAAACTGCGTCCCAGACTCCGCAGCGCCGATTGTCAAGCCCGCCCCAGCGTGTTTCACCACTCTTCTCGTTAGAGGGCGCCTCTTTTTCTGACCTTCAAGACCCATTTGTGGCTCCTCATAACCGCCGCGAGATTCGCTGCCGAATGGCGAGGGGTAGGCCTTCAGATGCCAGCCGACGCTTGGATGAGTCTGGGGCACGTCCTAGCAAACGCCGTAGGCTCTCGTCTTTCGGGGTTAGCCTAAAACTAGAGAGCGCGGATGAGGAAATACCCCCGGATTTTGAAAATGTCTCGCCCCTGCCGGTGCGCCCCTCAACGAATCCCTCTCCGTCGCCGGAGGTCATTACTCATGTACATATGTACCAACAGGTTCTACGTCGTTCACGTTCGGCGATTCACATCGAGAGGAGCGGTCGAAGCTCGCATGTTGGCCAGAGTAGTCAGAGCATTGATGGCTGACATGCGTACGAACTCATCGTATGTAATCGAAGTCATTGTGATGGTTCAAGATCCTCGCCCATCCACTGCCAGGTCTCAAATATCACTTTGAGCAAATAATTACGAGCGAAGCGAGCAATTCTACCATAAATGCACGTGACGAGGTGGGGGGCTAGAATACACGAAAGGCTTTGCAGTTTCTGTCAAAAAAGATTGGGCTTAAAAACACTCAATTCCTCACCAATTGCGTTGAAGGGGTTCGAACGATACCACATTCACGGGCGGCGAGGCTGCGATAATCGGTTTTTGAATTGAGGGGAATTTGTAATGTGGCTGTGACACGAGTGAAGCCGCTTGGCTCGGCGCTTCGGCGGATCCATATTAAAGTTGAATACATATCAAGGGCGTGCACTTTTCTCACAAAAGTACATGTAGCCAAATTGTGATGCAAAAAAAACCCCAGAGTGCCAAAAATCGACATAACTTCGGGCACCAAACATGTCGATGGAGCGCGGAGTTGGGCTGAAAATAGACACGGGAAAGCCATTACAGACTGCAAAGAGGGGAGCTGGTCAGCTAAATAATTCCAAAGGAACGAACCAGCCGAACAAAAGACGCAGATCGACTGCGTTAGTGACCTGTATTATGATGTTCCGAGCCTCCATCAGCTGGTGTGCACCTCCCGAGACTCAACCATGAGACATACACTTCGGTCCATGTCACCCCTCTCATTCCTCGACAGCTAATTCCAATGCTCCTCAATTTGAGGTCTTGAAGGGCTTGAATTGAAGAGAAGGACAGACTAGAACAGACTTGTTTGGGAATCTTGAAGTAAGTAAGAGGGAATTGAGGCGTTGAGCCTTCACACGCGGGATTGCGACATATTGTGCATTCCTAGGCAATCACGTCAAAATTCCCTCATTCGCCGGACCAAAAATCTTTGACGTTTTTTGCCTATTTTGGGCCACAAATCCAAAAGTCACCGTAACATAGGCCAAAATTGTTCAGTTCACAGGCTGCCATCACCCATCAGCTGAACACTGGGTCCAAATGTGACAGTTCTGTTCGATTTCGTTCAATTTGTACGACCATTTCGGGTGTGACATTTCATACGAATTGTACCTTTCATAACCGGTTCCCTTTGAGTAATTTGATGTGCCGGCATTGCTCGGCATCCCTCGGCTAGCTCGGCTAAGCCTAAAATCTCCTCTGTGACGCAGTGACCTACGAAAATTTTCGTACAATTTGGGGCATGTGACCTGTGACCATACAAATTGAAGGAAATGGAACAGTACTTGGCAGCTATTTACAATTGTTGTGCTGATGCTTTGCAGAGGCTAACAAGTGGAACGTATTGAAATAGTAGGCCTCACAAAAATTATCCTAATCCTGTTTGCGGAATAAATGGGTGAAATCAATCGCATTGAAGTTTGTATTAAGGGTCTGTATTCACGGCTCCTATGCCTCATCCTGCTCGTTGCCACTGAGATACAGCACCCCCTGAAGCTGTCGCGGGACCGTCCCCGATGAGCTCGTCGACCTCCTTCTGTAACTCGTCGACGGTGTCTTCGATTATGTAGTCATCGCCGCCCTGGGGCTCGCAGTAGTCTGTCCTAGACAGACACTTCAACACGTACCAACTCGGTACCTCGTTGTGTTGAAGTCTGTTAGTATGCGCGGGGTCCCGATTGGATCAGGATCTTGTTACGTAAGTGTAGGAGCTTGAATTTGCCCTGTTTTCGTGTCGTTTGCGCTGTGCGGTACCTTTTTCTCTGGTTTCTTGGCATAGAACTTGTTTCAATGCCTCCCGGAAACGATCTATCTCTTTAGAATTTTTCCAATTGCGGTCGAATCGGTGTGGTCAAAATGCCATTACAAAGCATGTGATTCAAAATGGCATTTCAGGGCATGTGGTTCAAAATGCAATTACAGCTAATGTCGGAACCAAGGCGCGGTCGAAAATTTCTTGTTTTGCGATGTTTTCAAAGAATTGTTAATAGCTCAACCAGTTCTGTGCCGATTTGGATGAACCCTAGGTAGAGCTGTCAGGCTAATTCATGCGCAATTAGTGATAGAAAGCGATTCATGAAAATATTATATATTAGGTAATCTGTGCTTTTGGACCATTTTCATGCCAAATACCATCTTGCATGTCCAGGACATGTCCCAGTGACCTAATATTTTGGGAGGGACAACTTATATACTTGGCCAAACATGTGATAGAGCCGGAATTACGGATATTTTAGTTACAGTCCTTGTAGCTCCATTGGATACATTTAGCAATTTTGGCATTCAGAAATATTGCAAGGATCACATTTATATCGAGAGTTTATATAATTTCGGCTCTATCACGTGTTTGACCAAGTATATAAGTCGTCCCTCCCAAAATATTAGGTCACTGGGACATGTCCTGGACATGCAAGATGGTATTTGACATGAAAATGGTCCAAAAGCACAGATTACCTAATATATAATATTTTCATGAATCGCT
>JARKIC010000820.1:0-188677 GCA_029378375.1 Mycena olivaceomarginata | reverse complement strand
CAACGTGTAAACTGTTTGCCGACTGAGATACAGCGGATTTCCGCCATTTTCCCAAACTTCCGCAGATTTCCGCATATTTCCGTCATTTTCCGCAAACTTCCGCGAGTATTTCCGCATATTTCCGCATATTTCCCCAGTTTTCCATCAAGACATCGCTTAGTGCCATGTCGCTTGCCTTTCTCTCATGTCGACAGCAGGTGCGCATTTGCTGTCAGGTCTCATGCTCTTTAATTGAACATGTAGAGAATCGGGTGCATGCGAGAGGACCCGGTGAGCAGCAAGCAGAACCCTAGAAATTAAATTCGGTGAGCACCAAATCGGCATTAATAAATTCGAACGAAGACTCCAACCGACTCGTTGGATGCATACCTTCATTTCCTGGCCCATATCCCAGCACCCGATCGGCAGTCTCTCAGTGCTGGGGACCAACACTGCTAAGGTGGCCGGCTAGCCAGTAGGAAATAGTATGGCAAGAAATCCAGTAATGTAGTCGAAACATACCTTTTTCAGACGACTCAAGCGGAGAACATGTAGATCTAATACAAGTGAGTTGACGTTGATTCCGGCTGATAAGCCGAATGTACCTCGAATCATACTAAATACATCCCGGAAATCATTTTCTCCAATACCTGGAAGCATGGATTTATGCTTTGTCGGTCGAGGCTGTTGTCGAAAGGGGTCGAGGGGAGGTGGTAGCGCTATGCGGTGGTTCTTGAGATTAAATGAAACGGGTGCAAGCGAAGTTTGATCTACCATGTTGTTGAATGTGCCCCACTCGGTGTTGACTACCATTATCCCACAATGGGACGCGGCAGGGTTGTTAGCCAGTTTCCTGAGATTGGCTGTGTACACTGGTGTTAGAGGATATTTGCGCACAAAGATCTTCGACGTATGTGCTGTTGGTCCGTGCCGAAGATCGCGCCAAGCACACACCCGCCCGCGGTATATGCCCGCGAAAAGGAGGGCCCCGACGGTCTGTCAATATTGTTAGCTCCTCCATGACACAGGGCACAATCCAGGGATGAGAAAGGTATACACATCGTTGACAAGAGTAACACATTTTACATGGATATGTTTACTGTCAAAGGACATCCTGCAGCAGTTTAACGACATCGTTGCCGATGGCATGCTTGGCGGAGAGAGGCTTTAGTCCACGTAAGAATTTGTCCCGAGTCGAGCGCGGTTTGCTCGACGGGGAATGAGAAGGTCAGGCCCAGGTGGACCACATCCGAGGTCGGTTCTGCGAAAGGGTCGTGTTGATGTTAGGAAAGCATTGACTGAATCGGCAAGATAGTTTGTAACACAAAATAAGGGACGGTAGTGGGGAGCCTGAGGGTCGGCCCACCGAATAGTACCGACGTGTCCGTACCTTGACCTTGAGAAAGAGCGGACACCGGGTAGGGTTCTTCACGGTCCAGTAGCAGTGTATTGTTCAATGGTATTGGCATGCTTGCCCACAAGAGTTCTCCCCCACTAAGAGAATGCTATTTGAGCCATCTGATACCCCCTCGAGCCCAGCGTACATGAACAGTACGGCATTTTGTGACGGATTTCGGATACGGGAAGTGTGTGGGTGAATTTGCGCTCCCTCCCATTCCACCCCCCTTGCTTGCATTCCATGTAACGGACATGATTTCGATCATTATAGATTGATTAAATTTATGTAAAACCTGTAGCAGTTGTTGATGGGGTTACATAATCAAGTAGCCGCTCAGTGTGAGCACCCTAGCCCTTTTATTACAGCACTACCTTCAAGTCAGTTCACGAGGATCACAAGAAATAACGACATACGTGCACTTTTCGAAGCCAAACATGTACTTGAACTGGCTCAAATTGAATTATTTTTACAGCACATGGAGAATTCCCAATAAATCAATATCCTACCACACATTTACGATGATCTACATACCGATGCCATAGACACTACCGTAGTTGTCGAAACTCCTATATGCATCAGAGTGAGAGACCGGAGGTGATATAAATGCACAAGATAATGAGCAAAGAACAAGTAACTGAACTTGCTGAATCGTGGCCCTAGGACATTCACAAGAGCGGAAGTTGTCAATCGGAAACCTAAACCCTGTAGAGCATATGGAGCGACATGATGGACGGGGGAAGTGTTAGTCACCTAGCATCACATATGTGACCGTAGGTGACAGTATGTCAATGTGTAACACGTGCTGCGTGCGCAACAACTAACCGCCCACGGCCCAAATGGGAAGTAACTTGACCTAGCAACGGAGATCCGTGGTGGACGTAATGCAATAGGATTGATGTGGATTCATCATGAAGAGAGAGAAAGAAAAGTACCCACTAAGTGCGGGGAGTCAGAATAAGTAGTTAGTCCAAAAGCGAGTGCTGTTTGGTCTGTGGGGTGGACAGCTTCATCGAACACAATTTCGGTCATTGTAGTTTGATTATGTAAAACCGGTCGCGGTTGTTGATGGTTTACGTAATCAAGGTCTCCCCCTCGGTGTGAGCACCCATAGCCCTTTTATTACAGCACTACCTTCAAGTCAGTTCATGAGGATCACAAGAAATAAGGCCATATGTGCACTTTTCAAAGACAAACATGTACCTGAACTGGCTCAAATTGAATTATTTCTCCAGCACATCGAAAATTTCCAATAAATCAAATTTATTTGAGCTATCCTACTACACATTTACGATGAACTACATACCAATAAAACACCTCGTAGTTGTCGAAACTCCTATAGAAAAACCGAGGTTAGGGTGATTATTTGCAGGATGTATGAAAAATCCCTGGAACAGCAGGAGAGGGTTGGGCACGTGACTGCCCTCGAGGGCAGCAGCTTAGTCAACTTTCTGGCACAACTTTTCCATTAACTGATATGCTCACCTAGGCTCCCTTTTGTCTGCCTTTGAGTTGGTATTCGCCTAACACATGGTAGTAAATTAGTTTGGTCCGACCCATCCAATGAGCTGGTATGGTTGGCTCGTATACTGGTAGTAACTACTAGTAAGGAATATTAAAGGAGGAGAGGTTTGAAGGTTTCCTTCATGCGGATCTGGGGTATCCCGGATGCTATATCTCAATCACCTTCCTTTTTGGGACACCAGGATGAGTAGTCCCAGTCTGGAAGGCCACCCAAAGCCTGTTGCGCGTGGGCACTGATGTTGGCTGTAAGGGTGAAGAGCACCCCACCAAAGGCGGGCTCACCTATAGATGGTACTGGTAGTTTTGATGTTGTCAACGACAGAGGGCACTGATGTTAATTGACAGTGGGCACTGATGCACATGCAACTGTGTGACCACAACCCATCAGTGCAATCAGTCACAAAATCTGAGCATAGCCACTCGCTTAGGCCTTTACGTACAGGGTACTGAGGCTCTGGGCATCGTCGTTAACAGCGAGCAGAGATGTTGAGCAATAAGAATTGGCCACAGCAATGAACACTCCACTGGTGCTATAGATGGTACAAGTAGTATTGGCACCCCACCAAAAAAAATATACCACTAGTAGTCTTGGCATTGTCGACAACAGCGAGCACGGATATTGAATTATTAAGCATGGTGGACAACAGTGAGGACCACACAGATAGTAGTAGTAGTTTTGTATGCTATTAATGGTAGGTAGTGAAAAAAGTCTTTGCACCATTGACAACGGTGAGCTCAGTGATAG
The DNA here is from genome assembly GCA_029378375.1 of Mycena olivaceomarginata. Lineage (NCBI taxonomy): Eukaryota > Fungi > Basidiomycota > Agaricomycetes > Agaricales > Mycenaceae > Mycena > Mycena olivaceomarginata. The sequence continues at coordinate 185,033 of JARKIC010000820.1, read as the reverse complement.
CATGGGCGGCTAGTGGTCTTGACGCTGTTGACAAACAGCGAGCACTCAATATGTCAGTGTGACCACAACCCATCAGTCCCATCAGTCACAAAATCTGAGCATAGCCACTCGCTTAGGCCATTACAAACAGGGTACTGATGGTCTGGGCACTGTCAACAACAGTGAGCAGAGGTGTTGAGCAATGAAAAATCGGCCACAGTGATGGAGACTGCACTGGTGCTATGGATGGTACAAGTAGTGTTGCCACCCCACGAAAAAAAAATCTGCCACTAATAGTCTTGGCATCGTTGGCAACAGCGAGCACGAATGTTTGACAGATGTTGAATTATCAAGCATGGTGGACAACAGCGAGGACCCCACAGATAGTATGGTTGCAGACGGAACTTCGTGACAAACTTTTCTCCCAATTTGGGAATTGCTACTGTTCCTCTAGTTTTAACTCAGGCATCAAGTTATTGTGTAAATAGCACTATAAGAAGGCCCTCTACAGATCCCCCGGAGCAAAAGTTCAAAAAGTGAAAATATATATTTTCCCACCGAGATTTTGCGTTTTCGGTTCGGGCCGGTCATAACCGGTGGCTGTGCTCCATCGCGCCTCACGTCTTCCTCCGGTTTCACACCATGCCGCGGGTCGCCTAAACCGCCTCTCACCAGCACAGGGCCACCAGAAGGCCAGGGCAGAGGCAATGTCACGAGGGGTGGTTTTGGTGAAGGGCAAGGGCAAGCAGAAGGCTAAATATGTGCACTAAATTTCGAAATTTTGGCTCCAGATTTTTGCGTTTTTTTTTCCCACGCTATGAGACACCCCAATTTTTTTGAAACTGAAAAATTTACACACAAACTATACCTACTTTCATGCCTAATCCTGAATCTAGAAGTCCCTGGGTCAAAATTGCGGCTTGTCATGAAGTTTTGGCTGCAACCATAATAGTAGTTTCCAAATTTTATTAATGCTATATAGTTGAATTCGTCTTGGCATCGTTGACAACACTAGTGGTCTTGACATCAGTTGACAACAGCGAGGACTCAATATGTAAGTGTGACCAAGGTCCATCAGTCCCATCAGTCACAAAATCTGAGCATAGCCACTCGCTTAGGCAGGTACTGATGGTCTGGGCATCGTCAACAACCCCGAGCAGACATGTTGAGCAATAAAAATCGGCCACAGCAATGAACCCTCCATTGGTGCTATAGATGGTACAAGTGGTATTGGCACCCCACCAAGATAATTTACCACTAATAGTCTTGGCATCGTCAACAACAGCGAGCACGGATGTTGAATTATTAAGCATGGTGGACAACAGCGAGGACCACACAGATACTTAGTAGTTTCCAAATTTTATTAATGCTATATAGTGAATTCATCTTGGCATCGTTGACAACGATGGGCTCACCAATACTGTGGATTGGTACTAGTGGTCTTGACATCGTTGACAACAGCGAGCACTCAATATGTAAGTGTGACCAAGGTCCATCAGTCCCATCAGTCACAAAATCTGAGCATAGCCACTCGCTTAGGCAGGTACTGATGGTCTGGGCATCGTCAACAACCCCGAGCAGACATGTTGAGCAATAAAAATCGGCCACAGCAATGAACCCTCCATTGGTTGCTATAGATGGTACAAGTAGTATTGGCACCCCACCAAAATAATTTACCACTAATAGTCCTTGGCATCGTCAACAACAGCGAGCACAGATGTTGAATTATAAGCATGGGGGACAACAGCGAGGACCACACAGATAGTAATAGTGATTTTGTCTCTCTCTTTATAAAATCATCCATGTCTGTCTGAAGCCTTTTAAACTCCGCTTTTGGAGATCAAGGCCGAGGCTTTGGAAGCGCTGGGTCCGGACCTTTGGAAGCGCTCAATTAACGGCGCTTCCTCGGGGCTTTTGGCCTTATGATCCACCTTAAGCGCGTGCCGCCTATAAAAGTGTACACAATGCCAAACTCCGCTTTTTAAGCCTGTCTGTCCGTCTGTCCGAAGGCTCTCAATCTCCGCTGTGAGTTGCTACTTTGGTACACTCCCCGTCACTCCATCAGTGGGCCATCTGCCACATACCTCAGCTTATCCTGGCTTTTGGTCTTATACACTCCAAAATGTCCGCAAATTCTCCAGAGAATACCTGAGGAATCTCAGTTCAGTTCAACTCAAGTTCAATTCCACAATATGTATGATGTGTTCTAGCTTAGTGGAGAAATTTTCCTTGACAATTTGTTTCGGAAAAGAGGGTGGGAGGCCGCGAAGCGGCCGACCAGCCCCTTGTATGCTACTAATGGTAGGTAGTGAAAAAAGTCTTGGCATCGTTGACAACAGCGAGCTCACCGATACTATGAGCGGTGCTAGTGGTCTTGATGTCGTCAATGACAGGGTGCCTTAACAGTGAGCACTGAGGTTGAGCCCCCAGCGGTAAGGCATTTCCGGAGCAGCCGAATGGGGAATGATCTTACTTGGGTACCCAAGTAAGGGGTGAATATAGCTAGACAGGGGTCCGACGACAACGACGACGAGACGAGTACGGGGGGCTCAGAATACACGAGCATGGGGGCTCGAACCAGGAGATGTGAGCGCGGGGGCTCGGAATATGCTGCGATGCTCGAGGCATGCCGAGTCGAAGAGATAGAAGACTCGAATATTGTGTAGCCCAACGTCCAGGACAAGTTTTCAGTACAACGGCAAGCACGGGGGCTCCCGCTATACACTGTACACATAGGTACTGCCTGAGGGCACCGGGAGCATGTACCCCAGCGAGAAAATAGATTTTTGGAGAATAGGTGATGGTGGTTAAAGCAGAAAGACCGTCCTAAATGCAAGGAACCAGGGGGAAGGGGGGCAGTACCTGTTGACTGAATATACTACCTAAGTTTAGCGAGTGGCGCCGGTGACAGCGAGAGACCGACTCGAAATTCCAACACCTCCTGCCGTACCTACGTCTAGACGTCTTGAACCTTGATGATAATCTTCCCCTTGGCATTTCTTGCCAGCATCCTGTCATATGCCTATCAAAATATCAGTAGTGTTAGTGTCATCTTACGGGACGCAGCACCAACCTTCAGAGCGTCCTCAAACTCAAACACCTCATCTACCACTACCTGCAAGCACCCCTCCTCGACCATACGTGCCAGCACCGCCGCCTTGTCTCCTTCCGGCGTGGTGCTGATCATCGCATACCGCCTCGGCACGCCCCCGAGGATGCGCGGGAGGTACGTATTGAGTATCGCGCGCCAGATCGTCATCCCCGGCCCCTCAAAGTTGCCCACGTTCACCAGTAGACCTTCCGGCGTAAGGTACGCCGGGGAGTGCACGAACAGCGCTTGCGTCCCGACGGTGTCGAATATGTATTCGAACGGCTGGGTGCCGTACGTTTTCGCGAGGTAGGCCGGCAGGGGGGCGTTCACGCGGTAGTCGACGACCTGCGTGGCCAGCGTCAACGCGGGTATAGTTGCAAGGAGTCATTATTCACCTCGTCCGCGCCCAGGCTCTTGACCAATTCTTCGTTGGCGCCCGAGCAGGTCGCGACGACGTACGCGCCGTGCGCCTTGGCCAGCTGCACCACCATCGTGCCTATAACATCCTCGTCATTGAGGTGACTGCCGGCAATACCTCAGCGCACATACCGACGCCGCCACTCCCGCCATTCACCAGCACACGTGTCCCGTCGCGCAGGTTCGCCCCCAGAAGCATATTCACGGCGGTTTGCCCACCCCCAGCCAGCCCCGCAGCCTCTGGCCAGTCCATAGCCGGCGGCATGCGCGCGACGCTCTCCGCCGGGACTACGAAATACTCCGCCAATGTACCATTGCCCGCGATGAGGTTCGACACGGGTAGGCAGCCAAAGACGCGCGTGCCGGGCTGGAGGTGCTCCGGCGCCGCGGGCCCCGCGAGGTGCACGACGCCGGAGAATTCACCCTCGGCGACGTACGTCGTGTTCCACGAGACCAGGCGACGCATGAGCGGCGGGATCGACGCCATCGCCACGTAGCAGCCCGGGTTGAGGCCGACATGCGAGACGCGGATCAGGAGCTCGGCTTTGGCTGGCGGGGGCGGGACGGCGTAGTTCTCGTTCAAGGTGAGTATCTCGCGAGGAAGGCCCCAGGTCGAGAATGTCCAGGCGCGCTGGGATTGTGGGAGTGTGGGATAGGCCATGGTCATGCCTGCGTGATTATGCTCCCATCATGAAAGTAAATGTTTGCGAACCCCTCACGGTGCAGCGACATAGAAACCTTCATCAAAGGCAGATGGAACCGGAACGGAAAGAGAGAATTTTTGACACATAGAATGCAGGGGATACCGGGGATCTTGGAATCAATGAAGGTTGTTCAAGTTCACAGTCTCGGTGGCGCATTGAATGCAGTGATTCATCGCCTATCCGACAAGTACCGGGAGAGTTTTGATAAGACTCGCTGGGTGCTGTTTCAATCAGTGCGCGGCAAGTCGGTGGTAAAAATATGGTTGCTCGAGATCAAAGATGGTCAGGCTGATACTTACACGGCTATCCCGGGAGTCATCGGATTTAGTGCCCAATTCATTTGGGATTGTTTCGATTTATCCCCTTGAAGCCTTCCACATCTTGCTTTCTACGCTCTGGTGCTAAAATATTATCCTGAGTCTTATCCTGCTGTTAATTTGAAATCGCTCGCACGGTGTCCGCAGAATCCGTTCTTTCTGAACACGAGAGATTGAAATCAAGCCGGCTTGGGATGACTAATGCGTGCTGCGGACTGCGATCTTGAAATGTTGGACAGCAGGCTGCGCGATTGAATTCCAATTTGGTTTACTCTGCGTAGCAAGGACATCTCGTGCCCCCACAGCTTTCAACTGCTGTTGAAAACAGCCGTGTTTCACTGCCGCACGGCACGGTGACCGCGTAGGCTTGCCTTCTGGTATCAAGCCTACACGTTTGTTCTTGCTCACCGAAATTCCCCCATTCATCATGTCCCCCTCCGCGTAGATATTCTCAATCCATGAAATTCAACGCTCCTTCCCTGGTGCTGTTGCGATTCTGCCTGCTGTTTAATTCACTGACTAGCAATCTTGCTGCTCTTGCTGCGCCTAGGCAATGGTCTATTCCAGTCTGATGTGGTGCACTGCGTTTGCTTCCGAAATCTTTGCGTGTCATCCTTTTTTTAGCCTTATCATGCATTATTTAGAAGACCAATCTGCTAGTGTTTTCTTGGAAGTTCCGCTTCGAGTTCGTGATGAGCTCTGCCTCATTTTCTCACCTTTTCTGTTAACGGCATGGTACCGCTTGACCGCGCAGGGGCGGTTTCTACGTGGTCTACTCCATCTTGTCCTATCTATTTCTCACTAGCTCGAGAGTCAAGATGACGGCCCATGGCCCATGTCAGTGGAGGGAAGGGAAAAAAAATCAAAAAAGAAATCAAGTTGCGAAAAGGAGAAAAAAGGGAGAGAAAGGGGAGGGATTTCAGAATATATTGTTGAGCTCCTACTGCCTCATTTTCAACTGGAAACCCATTAGGGGCAGTCAGAGTAGCAGATTAAGGAAGGATTATGTGTCGGGATTAAGGTCGGATTCTGGATTTATTTTAACGTGAGAGAATCCATCATTCTCATAATCCTCGAATCCCGTATAATCTCCTCCGGAGGAGATTCGACAAGGATCGTGATTATGGCAAGGATTCTGGGTGGATTATGGCTTTCAGCATAATCCTGGATTATGCCTCTGTCCATAATCCTTCCTCGCAATTCTGGGTCGGTCAGAGTAGATTTGGATTATGCTGCGATTATGTTTGGATTATGAAGGATTATGGACATCCGAAAATTCCATAATCCATGCTGAATCCTTGCCTTAATCCCTCCAGAATCCTCTACTCTGACTGCCCCTATTGTAGCAGCTGCGCGACGAAGTACGGCTTTGATAGATCACAGATCGATCAAAGCCCTAGTCCTTTCGGAATGGACTCGAGAAGATCCTTTTTTTTTTTCACTACGCAGAACTCAAAGTACGTGCTTTTTCTCCTTCAAAATCTAACCATCTTCATTTTTTTTTCTCCCGCTGCGCAGGCCTCAGAATGCGTAGACAACCATTTTCACTGTCAAAATCCGAGGTTTCTTCTAGTTTTTTTCCGAAATTTCTGCCAGCTGCACAGGCCTCGAGTGCGTGTCAATAAGTCCCATAAATGCAGAATTCTTTACAAATATTCCTCTGCCTGCTTCAATGGCTTTTACAGAACCATTGGCTAGCATTCAAACATGCACAAGATTTTTGGGCCATTATATGGGTGCCAAATCCCCGCGATTACCCTTAGGACATAGGAGCACAATCAGAAGTCCGACGTCAGATCAGTGGCTGTGTATGTCCCAAGTCGCTAAGGAAGGATCATGAGCCAAAGTACCGCACTTGAATTATCCCAGGCTCACCCACGTTTCGAAGTTGCTGTAAGCGAAATTAGTTGAATGCCTCCGCATGCAATCTCCAAGATCGCATCACTGACGAGCTCATGAGTCAAGAGTCAGGATGAACTGCCGCTGCGTGCCCGAACTATTCTAGACTCACCCACCTTTTGAGGTTGCTGTAAGCAGAATTGATTGAATCCTTCCGCATGCAACATCAGACTTTTGACATTTTGATTTGTGAGCTTGTTTAAGGTCAAACAAGCTCGAAAAAGGCCTGAAAATCCCGCAAGATCACAAGATGGCAAACCTATGTCCGCAAATCACAAGGTCGGAATTCTCGGCTAAAAATGGCCTGGTTTTTCAACACCATACACATTCGCGCGTGCTGTTGTTGGTGCGGAGGTATGTTCTGAGCATTGCGAACTTGGAATCTCTCGGTACATGTTGAGCACCCATCCCGAAGGGGGGTCATATTCCTCAACCCAGACCTTGTGTACCATTGTGAACTTGTCGCTTACCGTTGCCAAGCCCACAAGCCGGAACAAGACGCAAACAAAATGTCAAAACACTGATGAATCTCCAAGATCAAATCACTGAAACAGGGAAACTATTTTGAACGGGACGGAAGTTATACTGTAACCAAAAAGATCATCAGGATCATCTTATAGGAGCCCTGGATACTGTAGTATTTCGTTCAATTCTCCCGGGCTGTGACCTGCGACAGAGAAATTCGAACTTGGGATTTCAAAAATGCGCTGGCACAGCCGTGACACCAAAAAGTTTCGTAAATTCACCGGAAAATAGCAGAGCCGCCTCTCAGACATTCATAATAAGGTTGTCCAGTGCTGTATGGTAGAGAGTGTACATACACTGCACATAGTCGACAAGCCACAAATGAGGGGGAGCGAGCGAAAATGGGAGGCGGAAGTAAGCTGTCGACAGACCGATTTACTTCCACTCACGTCAAAACTGGCATCGTGTGAACGCCTCGGCGCCGCTCACCATGTGCGCCTTGCATGCGAAAATTGGAATTTTTACACGCATTTTCTGGCCCTTTCGTGACTTTTTCTTTTGGCACATTCGAAGATGCCCTTGGTGATCTGTGACATGTACGAAAATTTTCGTAAATTTTCGGCGCTGTGAAGTGTGACTTACAAATTGAATGAAATACTACAGTACTAGTAGCCTTGCTTTGAGGTATGTAAGTGAGTCTCTCCAAAACAAATAAAATACATTCATACACAAGATTACAAGGATCTATGGACTCCGAGTCAAGAAAGAGTGTTAGTACGGAGATTCAATCTGAATCCAACAGGAACTCTGTAGGTGGGGCGGGACCGAACCAATAAGGGTTATATTTATACCTTCCGCTTCGTAAAAACAAGCTGCGCCGTCGGATTCGGCACGGTGAAGATATTGAATGCAAACGGCTTGGGAGTGCGCGACGCGCCTTCGGGGAACGCAATGTCGTAACTCAGCAGCAGCTCCGCTAAAATCACCTTGATCTTCAGCGCCGCGCTGAATATCGAATTAATTCATGATTAAAGTAGACGGTGAGCTCGTGTAAAAAAACGCACAAGAATCTGCCAGGGCACCCGTGCTTCCCGAGCCCAAAGACGATGTATTCGTTGCTGAGGTGTGTGAATGACTGCTGAATGTCGTGTGCAGCGTTATCCTTATCGCCCTTGCGGAGCTTCGCGAACCGGAAGGGGTCAAACTTGTACGGGTCGTGGTAGACGTCCGGATTGTGGTGCAGTGGCTTGGGCGCGAAGGCGACGACGCTGCCCGCGGGCAAGACTGTCCCATCCGCAATGACGGCTTCCCGCAGGGTTACCCGCGAGGAGCCGACTGTTACCTCGCCTAAGTCAACTCCAATTTAAAGGTATCATCAAGTAAAACACACCGGCAAAGAGTGAATGGAACCGCCCGATTTCCTTCAGGAGCGAATCGAGGAGATAGAATTTCCCGACCGCGGCCTGTTGGGTGACCCGCCCTCCGAGTCGATGGCAGCTACAATCTCGGCGCGAATTTCCTCGACTTGATTCGCGGGCATGCGCGCCAATTCAAAGAGCGCGTGCGTGGTAAAGATCCCGCTGCCATGCTCGTGAGATTCCGCGCAGCGACTGGGATAATCAAATGGACAAACGAAGTGTGGATTCTGCAACCATGTCGAACGTTTCATGAGTATTCCTGCCGACTCTGACTCAGATACATAAATGGACGTACGCGGCCATATTGAGATGCACCACCCGAACAGCCAGTTTGGCCACATCCTTGATATCCTCTTCGGGCGCGTATCGGAGGAGAAGATCCGTGATGGTGCTAGGGTTGTCCTATAGAACCCGTAAATCAAGTTTCAATCGAATCCAGAGATCATCAAAACAAAAAAGACTAACCTGCTGTGCGTATTCTATCCGCGCCTGAACGTAGGGACTGACAAGCCGGACGGCACCGTCCTTGGCCCCGACCGTTACGCAGAACAGCTTCCATATTACACTGTATGAATTTCGCATAAGCGGCGTCAAGACCCGAAAGCAAGGAAGCGTACGGCCGAAGGAAGACGGGGAACCAATTCAGGATCTGCGACATCGGGATAACTTCCTCCGCGACACTGACTTGTTTGTTTAGAAACTTTTCATTACGGCATCCCGGCGCTCCAATCATCGCGCGGTTACTGACTCGGGCAACGAGGTGGACCTGTCCGATTAACTTCAGATTAAATTCTGCCCAAAGACTAGACGGACCATTGTTGGAAAAACGGGAATGGAGACAGATGTAGTTGAGCCGGTCATCTTGAGGTGCTCGGGGATGGCTAGCTGGGCCTCCTCGAGCATTTCAGGGACGAGCGAGCGGAGGGCTTTGGTCAGGTCGGAGCGGATAATGGTCTCGAGGTGGTACGGGTTTGTCGTGATGTCCCCGAACATGACATTCGGCTGAAAGAGCTAAAACGACGGACAATGAGACCAAATGCCGATGTTGAAGAACGGTTATACGCCACCTGTTTCGCGCGTATGGGCGCATTGAACTGGGATGTCGTTCGATCATTTGTCTAAATTCACCCATATGAAAAAGCATACCACGGAGTCGTCCGACCTGCGAAGCAATTCCACGTTATCGGGCCCTAGGACGATCCATTCCCCGCTCATGGACGGGAGAATGAACGGTTTACCGCCAAACTTGCTCCACCCTTCCTCAACCAGCCCATCGCTGTCGAGAACAGAGCGGAGAACCGTCCACGCGTAGCCAATGGGACCAGCTCTCCCCACGCGGGGCAATATCTGGCGATTCCTCTTTACGAGGCGAGTCGTGCCAAAGAGCAAGACCAAAGCTGCAATGAGAGTCGCGCCGTTGAGCATTTTAGCCGACTACGGGAAGAAAGCAAGAAAAGAGGGTGGGTTTGAAAAGCCGACCTTCAAGTTCTTGGAATTCAAATCTGGTGCGCACAGCCTCCCTGTGGCGGACTTACTGTCACCGTGTTGCCCGGGACCGCCCCTAATTGATATGGTTTGAATAACTTGATGGATTGATCTCCTCCGAATGTAACTTCCGTCCCCCGCGATTTCAAATGTATCGTTGATGTATCTACTTGCTGCTAAAATAACGGTGCTCTCCGTCGGAAACTATAGCGGAAGAGTTAGGCTCGCGACCATCCGCTTCTTCACGTGGCTCCGCTAATCACGTTGCGAAGCGGCTGGATCTTTGATTAGCATTTTCGGTGATGCCCCAAAATGAGGTTTTGGACTTCGTATTTTCAACCCTCCGCACCTTCAAGAAAAAGTGTAAAAAGTTGTATAAAGAAAGATGGATATTTTTGAATTCTGAATCGGATAAGACCAACTTGTTTTTCATTTGACCCAAAAACAAGTGCCGCTCATCTGAATCCAAATTGAAAATGATCCAACTTTCTCTATATAACTTGAGGCCCTCGAGGTGTTGTTCTGAAGTTACGGGAAAGTGGATGAGAGGTGAAAATAACATGTCCAAAATCTCATTTGGCGCCATCAGCCAAAATGATGACGAGATGTTCCAGTCGTTACCCAGCACTGGGTCGCGAGTCTACGGAAAGAGTCAAGATCATCGCGATAGGGAACAGCAGATGCCATCGTGATTCGACGCCCCCATAAATAAAAACATGATTGGTTACATTCCACCCAAGCTTCTCTTCCTTCCTTTGTCCAGCATGTTGGACTATTTTTATTCCACCTTACCTTTCCACCTCGCACTCTTTACTGCGGCGGTCTCAGGACTTCTCTCCCTCCTTTTCATTTTTCTTTTCTTCGTCTCCAATCTCAAGGCGCGCAAAGAGCATGCCAGTGTTCCGCCGTCCCTGCCATGGATGGGCACTAAGCCTCAAATCTTCTCTGCCATCCGGGCTAATTTTCGTGGACTGGTCGACTCGGTAGCGCTTTACACCCAAGGGTATCGCAAGGTACTTCGTACCTCCCGATTGTACTTCCGTATTTCTAATCCAACCGTCTTCAGTTCTCCAAGGCAGACAAGATATTTGTCGTACCTACGTGGACGAAAGGCCCCCAACTTATATTACCCCCCGTCCTATGGGAAACTGGCTTGCCTCTTGCCCGGACGCCATCTTGAACGCCAAGGACTGTACCTTCGAAACCGGTTCGTTGCATCGTATTTCCAAGCTCCTCCCTCATCATCTGTTCACCAACTTAGCTCAATTCACATACACCGTCGGACACCCTGAAATCACTTCGAACGACATGATCGACCTCCTCATAAAAGTAAGTGCTGTTTGCTCCATTTCTGACCGCTTTGCTCATCTCTGGTCATGAAGCGCGAACTCACACGCACCATCGGGACACTGAACAACGAACTCCTCGAGGAGATCGAAGGCTCCATGGACGGGATCTTCGGGACAGATGGCGAGTGGAGGGAGGTCGGGGTGTTCGACAGCCTGACGCGCACCGTTGGACGCGTCGCCAACTGTGTCTTCGTCGGCAAAGAATTATGTGCGCGATGTCTTCCATATAAAGTCAGTTGGACTACAGCACTGATTAACCGCAGGCTCCAACATGGACTTCGTCATGGCCGGTACGCACTTCGCGCGAGACATCTCTGTCAGCAGCTACATCCTCCACCTCTTCCCCAAGTTCATGAAGCCGTATGTTTGAATTTTGCGCAGTTGAACATGACGTACATATATACTCTCAATCATTAGGGCAGTCGCCTGGTTCGCCACCATGCCCAACCGCCGTCACTCCGGCGTCGCAATGAAGTATCTGAAGCCTCTGATCAAGGAGCGGATTGAGGATATGAAGCGCAAGGAGGCGGACCCCACGTATGCGTGGGAGGAACCGGTGCGTCGGCCCCACTAACCTTACATTTGGGTGCAGGTTTTAAATACTTGGTTGGTTTGCAGAACGACTTCATCACCTGGATGGTCCGCGAGTCGTTCAAGCGGAATACGGAGGACGAAACCTCTGTGTACGCACTGGCGTACCGTGTCGTTTTGCTCAACTTCGCAGGTAGGATTTTTTCAACATGATCGGACCTAGCTGATTTCTCTTCCTTATCCTTTTCATTTTCTCTTTGAAAAGCCATCACGTCAGTAATAATCCCCTCAACGATTTCTTTCATATTTACCGTTTATGATATCTAGCACGACAACGATTATGAGCACGAATGCTCTCCTCGACATCTGGAGCGCGCCGAATTCGGAGGAGCTCGTTGCGGCCCTGCGCGAGGAAGCCGAGCGTGTCCTCCACGAGCACAACGGTGAGTGGACCAAGGCCGCTGTCGCGAAGCTCCACCGCCTCGACAGCGCCATTCGCGAGAGCGCGCGCATCTCGGGGCGTCGGCGGCACCGCGATGGCCCGACGCGTGCGCACGGACAACGGTATCCACCCTCCCCAACGGGCTTGTCGTCCCCAAGAACGCCACCGTTGGCGTCTCCATGGACGGACTGCACTTCGATGAGGCGTACTACGATCACGTGAATGAGTTCGATGCGTTCCGGTTCTCCCGCGCGCGCGAGGAGCCGGGGGTATGGTGAAAAGCCACACACGAACGAGGATTTGATCACTACGTCCGTACACTGGCTGCCCTTTTCCCACGGGATCCATGCTTGGTGCGTTCAACACAACTATTTTCTCAGATCCCGCTGACTGACTTACGAATGAAACGTAGCCCTGGCCGGTTCTTTGCGGCGAACAACATCAAGATGATCCTCGCGCAGATCCTGCTCAACTACGACATCCAGCCTTTCCCGAGCCGGCCGCCCAATATCTCGCTGGGGGACATCTCCGTCGTGCCCGTCAAAGCGAAGATGATGATCAGGCGGCGCAATGTCAAGGCTTAGATTGGCATTCGAAGTCCAGTACAGACGGGTGATGTGTGTCGTATCTATTTATCATGCGGTGCGCTGTAGACTCGCTTTGTACATAACCTCGAATATATTCTGGCTGGTCCAAGTTAAACTCTGTCTATGCGTTGAGGAAAGCCTGAATAACAGTACCGTGTTGGATTTTCCCCAAACGAACGGCAGAGAACATCTCGTCAATAGCCCGGGGCCACAGGCAGCTCAACACCGGACACGAGTAAGGGAATGAGAACAGAGCCTCTAAGGAACAAGAGTTCACAACGCTCGGCGTGTCGTCGGCGCTGAAGTGAAATCATGTATGTTGAATTCAGTTCAGGTTCAACTTGCTGGACTAGGTTTATAACTCTATTTTCCTTCACTTAATCGTTGTGCAAGTTAAAGCTGCCCACTTACAGCCAGGTCGATTCAAATAGTCAATTCCACTAGTTGGAGACCAAGGCGACTAACTGCAGCAACACAACAGTTCATCAGTCTTCCAACGACTTCGGAGGCAATTAAATCAGCAACACCTTAACTCTGACCGTGGGCGCCAAGAGGTGAAGAAAAAAATTAATCGCAAAGACTAAGGCTGCAATCAAAGTGTCCACCTTGAATATGCGCGGTCGCTTCCATGGCGGTCAGGATAAATGGCTCCATGTAAACCAAATCATGCGCGACAAACGAATTGGTATACTGGCCTTACAAGAGACCCATCTATCGCCCGAAGATACCGATAAGTTAAACACCTTTTTCGAGCGAAACCTGGCCATATACTCGACCATCGACCCGGCAAACCCTTCCGGAAAAGGTGTTGCAATCGTCTTGAACAAGCAAATGACGAATGTTGGAAACATTGAAACCGACGTAATTATTGAAGGCCGCGCACTCATGCTTACCGTCCCATGGCATGGGAATCTAATTCTTAGAGTTATTGCCGTGTACTCTCCCAACGACCCAACTGACAACGCGAACTTCCTTGACACCTTGAAAACCAAATTCCAACACTTACCTCACCCGGACTTTGTTCTTGATGATTTGAACATGGTAGAAGAGGCCCTGGATCGCCTGCCTCACCGAGGAGACACAATCAGACTCACTGATGCTATGACAGACTTTAAAAATGCACTCGGCCTTTGTGATGGATGGCGGCAAACTTATCCTGACACGCTTGCATATACCTACCTTCAAAAGGCGACTGGCTCGCAATCACGAATCGATCGAATTTATGTTCCACTGGAAGCCCTTGGCGACCTCTCAGACTGACAAATGGAGACATGTGCTCTACCGACTGACCATCAATTGGTCTCGGTGAAATATTCGACTTCAAAACTCCCATTCATCGGCCGAGGCCGGTGGAGCCTACCTTTAAATGCTCTGAAAGACAAGGAGTGCATGGAAGAAATTCAGAAACTAGGGAAAGGTCTGGCTGAAGCAATCGAAGACAGCAAATTCCGCAGAAATGACAGAAATTACCCGCAAGTCCTGTTCAAGACGTTCAAGGACAGTGTAATTCGTGTATGCCGCGAAAGAGCAAAGAAAATGATGCCCGCAATAGAAAAGGAGATTGAAAATTTAAAATCGAAGATGTCGGCCGTACTAAACAATCCAAACGAACCGGAGGATCAGAAAGTACTGGTGGGCCAAGAATTTCAGGAAAGAATCTATGCCCTCGAACACAAGCGGCACATGCGTATTCGGGAGAACTCAGCCGCGAGAAACCGTTTGGAAGGTGAAACAACTATTACCAACTACTGGACTCAAATGAACAAAATGCGTGCCCCCCGAGATACGATGCGAGCCTTAGAAACCCTATAGCCGATCCGCCGACGACCGCAACACGATCCGGTGAAATGGCTGAATTGGCGCGCAACTACCATGAAAAACTCCAAGACGAGGGACAGGTCACGGATGCTGAGCAAGACGAAGCGGCCAAAAAATGTTTCGAGAAAATGGATGCAAAGCTTTCTCCGTCAGACAAAAATGCAATGGCAAAGCTCCTCACCTGCGCCAATATTGAGAATGCCCTGAAGATCCTACCAAATGGTAAATCCCCTGGAATAAATGGCCTATCCTACGAGTTCTAGAAAAAGCTGCATGAAATCTATCAGAATTGCAACTCGGATTCGAACAAGCCATTTGATGTGGCCGGCACTCTCAAATTAGTGTATAATGACATAGAACGATTTGGAGTCATTCCCGAGACAGATTTTGCGGAGGGTTGGCTTTCACTTCTGCACAAAAAGAATGACCGGAAAAATGTTGCAAAACTACCGGCCCATCACACTAGGAATAGGCTACATACGACAGGGGGGGGTGTCGTATGTAGCCTATTCCTAGGAGCTCGGCCACCGTGAGACGAGGCCTTTCAGAAAGCGACTGAGCCTGAGCGTGTAGGAAGGAGTAAGTTTATTCGGGGATATTGCAGTGCATTTCTACCATCTTGTTAAAGAACGAATAATCTATTATCTTTTTAGCGCGGAAGGCGTCAAAATGTCCATTTATATTGCGGAAGGTCTGTGTGAAGCTTCGAGTCCTCTCGGAGTGAAGCACACAAAATCAAAGAACTTGGTGGTGAGGGAACAAGAGAGAACGGGGGTAAGGCCTCCTTGTTCAAAGAGATAATCCTACTGTAGGCTATTTCTACGGGGGTTTATATAGACTACAGGTAATTTGAAATATCTACGATGTGACTCGACTACTGAATCATAATGAGTCGAGAGACTCGGTAGCGTACGGATTCGGAGGCGAAGGGACGACTGCAGCGGCCCGGAGACCCGGAACCTTACAGTCTGAAATCACCGATACATCTTGCGGCCGATTGAATGTACATCCGGACCGTCATAAATACAGCCTTTCAATTCAGTTGTGCTCCGAAAAGGCAATTGCTCGCTGGTAATTGGCCCAGGAAGATCTCAGCGGTAAGCGGCCTGATGTGTGATGGAAGACTGTTAAGCGCTCGTCCAACATTTAAAAGGTTGCCTTGGCATGCTGATGAGGATCGCATACTTTGCTTCCGATGCCCACGATGTTGCTCGTCGCTTCTCTCCTGGTGGCTGGACTTGTAATTCAGGCCGGTAAGCCGTGAATCTTGCTCTGGTCCTACAGCGCAGCCTGACGTCGCGTGCACCAAGTGCGCGCTCAGGCCACAATCTACGGTGTCTCACAGTACGGTCCTCAGGAAACAGATATCATTATAGAGAAGACAGCGTCTTTCTCCGTCGCCGGCGTTGGCCCAAGCGGTGTAACGACCTACATTGAAGAGGTCGTCGAGAGCTACGAAGCGTTCGTGTACGCGATGTCCGCCACCACCCATACGTTCGTAGCCCTCGACTCTCCGAAGACCTTCGACTGTAAGCTTTTCCTAAATATTTTATTTTTCTGCGTTAATTAATGACTCATTCCTCCTCCTCCTCTTTCTCTTCCTCCAGGGGTCTTTGTCGAGAGTAGTGGCGGCTTCTCCGAGTCCGCAATCTTATCCACCATCTCGTTCCCGGAAACTGTCACCGATATGAGTTTCGGCTGCAGCACCGGTGCAGATTTAAAACCCACCTGCACCAGTTCCGCTTTTTGGATACTGTTTTCTACTCAAGCACCAGAGGTCATCGTGTGCCAGTTCAATGCTGACGAAGAAGGCAACTGCAACGGGCCTTTTACCGGAACCTGGGGGCTCAGATAATACGTTCTCGTTTTCTGGTTCCGTGGTTCCCATTTATACCCTCGCTGCTACGGCTTCAACTCCGGCGAATACGAACCAGAGCGGTGCAGTGGCTCATGTGGTGCGAATGTGGTGGAGCGGCGTGTTTGCTGTCCTTGTAGTTCTGGTCAATTTGTTGCTTTAGACGTAGAACAGGATGTGGGTATACGGGCTTGATGGGAGCATTGTACAGCTCTTTCACTTCACTTGCGCTCTGAAAAGGCAAGAGAGAAATCGCTCGTAATCAGTATAAGAGCCCAGCGGTGGCCCTGGCTGATGGATCAATGAAAACTGTTTAGCGCCTGTCCAACATTTAGAGATCGTTTTGGTATGCTCACGAAGGTCGCACATCTTGCTTCTGACCACCATGCTGTTGCTCTGTCCTTACATTCGTTGCCGTGATTACTGCTAAATCGTTATAAGCAACATGTTAATGCTCGCTGTCAAAAGACAAATTCAACCTCGGCCTTGCGTCGACGTTGGACCGCAGCAGTATGCACTGTAGCACGCTGGGATATACACTCCTTATGAAGAATTGGAATACCTACACATTGCACGCGGAGAAGAGCCACACTGCACACACAGCCTCGGAGTCGAGCAGTTTCTGACATCCGTATAGGCAATGGCAGATTGACGTCAAATGCTCAGCGCAGCGTTCATCGAGGGTGGTTTGCGTGATTTCCTCTCGCAGACGATTGAACATTGTAAAATGATTCAGGAGGGCATGTGCGAAGGTCTGGAATTAAATTCGAGACTCTAGAGAGGATGATTTGATTTGACGCGGAGAGAAACTAGACCGTTTAACGCAAGAGTATGCACGTCCATGAAGAAAGCCCAGACGCAGAGCGTCGCTTGATCAAGTTGAATGTGAGTTGAAGTCGACAAGAGACATCAGTGGCAGTGTCCGGTTCTCGGTGAATATCAGCCGCCAATTGCTCTTCACAACAACCTTCATCTACTCTGGCCATCGACCTTGTCTTCACCGCTCAAAGCGAACCGCTGGTGTCTGCTCAACGCCTCAAGATCTATTAGGGGGTGTCTAAAAGCTCCTACCCCCTCTGCAATGCGTGGAATTCTATGAAGAGTAGAAAACCATCTGGGCGAAAATCGGCAGTTGAATAGAGAGGGCTTACTTGTGGAGTCGAACGCGCAGGGTGAGTATTTTCTATCCTTTTTGTCAATATTTTTCTGTTCCGCGTATTCTACTGTTTAAATCATTTTTCCCTACGGCTTGCTTTCCCATCCTTCTATGTCCTCCGGTTTAGAGACTCCAGATCCACCTCTTCTCTTCACGCTCAGTACAAGACGCGTGTACTGGGTGGGCGGAGTATTCGTATGTTCATCTCCTTCATCGTCCGAGCCGTACTGACACCCTCTCTCCAGACCGTCTCCCGATCACGTCTACATCCCGTCCGTTTTCTAAATCGCCCTTCCCAGCTGCGGCCGCTGACCCGCCTCTCGACCCCACCGCCTACTTCCCACAGGGAACAAGGCTCCCCAATGGTCCTAGAGCGTGGAAACTACGCTCAGTCACTCTGCCCGTCTACCGCAGAGCACTCGCCCGTAGTCTGTCTGCGCGCTCGCCGAGGGATACCGCATTTCAGGGAGATTACGGCTTGGTGTGGATGCGTCGAAAGTCTGCGGTGTACGCGCTTGTAATGTAGTGCTCTTCCGGTATGCCTGTTTACCGCTGCTCCCTCGCGCTGACGCTCAGCGCTTTCGTTCTTTTCAGATACTTGTTTCTCTCCACGTACACGCAGCGGTCGGATATTCAGAGCCTCCGTTCTCTCTCGTCGTCTACAGCGTTTGTCGTCCGAGGGCTCAGGTACGCATGCCATTCCATCTCGTCTCGTCCCATCCGCGCTGTGCTCACCGCTCTTCTCCGGATCTCAGCGGTCTCACGGACTCGCCTACATCTCGTCATGACCGCCGACCCTGTCGTTTAACAAGGCATTCGGACTATCGATAACCAGTCTCCTCCCTTATCCGCGCATGCGGTATCCTCCATCTGTCCCATTTCGCCTGCGATGTATGGCTCGCCGGCATGTACCGCTGATCTCCTACTGGACGAGCTTCTCGTGTCCAAAGAGCGTCCCTGTGTCGAGATGTCCCCGTGTTCTACCTCCAGACTCGGCGTACGCTCCGCATGCTCAGCGTCGAGGACGGTTGCACCCTGCCTGCGTTGGTTATCCTTCGCCACCGTGCGATATGTGACGCGGTGCCTGATCGCGTTCTGCCTCCGATGCTTTACGCCCTCCTGTTGCGAGCGCCTGGTTTTGTGCCGCACGGGGTCGGCGAATGTTGCGGTGATATCGGGTTTTCCGTTTACGGACGCACGGGACGTGAGGCGCGACAGCATGGTCTGTTGCGCCGCCAAGCAATCTCCTGGGTCCTTCCGCGCCTTCCCTGCTTTTGAGAAACCGAATAGCTAACTGAATTGTTTCCCCAAAGGTTTCCGCCGCTTCTTTCGCGCCTCCCTGTTCATTGGCTGCTTCTCATAGTATCCGAGTAAGAGTAATGCACTATCGACTCAAAGTCCCCTTCTACTAGAATTTTTTGATTCACTTCCACGTTTACCAGTTAGGCATGCCTCGACGCCATGTGGAGACTCGTCACCGAGAAAAGCATATTTGTTGAGACCAGATCTCTATACTCTGTCAAAATCGTCATCCGTGTGGTATGACGGTGGGGCAGAGGCTATTGAATCTCTTTGCAACGGCGCCTCTGGTTTTTGTACATGAAGCGCAACTGGCGGCGTCGCGTTCACCTGCGTTGCGGACGCGTCTCCGCCGATGCTGAGATCAACCGGATGAATCTCCAGCATCGCAGCGCGCGCTTTGCTTCTGCGCCGAAGGAAGAACCAGCGCGTGAAAAGCAGGAGCGCGATGACGGCGATACTTACACTGGACTTGGGGTCGCCGAATGCGAAGGGGGAGTCGAAGGCGAAGGCGTAGTGGAAGGCAAAGCTGTGGGTGGCTTAGGAATATTAACTTCATGACACTGAGTACAGTCCGCTGCCACTCACAGGTGTGGATGATCTAGGAAGTGCGGTCTCATTCGTGGGAAGTGCCCCCCCCTCCCTCCTTAGCCATCGTGACCTGTTGCGCCAATGAGGATCATTATACTTTTTGAAACGAATACCCATACGTAAATCGCGTCGTCTACTGCCCCATGTTGTAGGATAGGCAGGAGCACGGGCTGACCGTTCGTGGCGCGGATGATCGACGTCACACCGTAAAACCCAACAGGCAGGCCCGGAAGAGTAGTAGTGACCACGCCTGTGCTGTCGGGCAGCGCAGCAATGCCCTTGGCGAACAAGAATAGTTTCGGATTGGTAGGCTCCAACTGATTGAATGACGATAACTGGTCGACAACGACGAGCGGATGGCCCTGGATGTTACCGTTCGCATCGAGCTGCTGCGGTGCACCTAGAAAGGACGTGGTCAAGTGGGCCAAATTTCCCATGGCAAGGTTGGTCACGGCCAAACCAACTGTCATCGGCGCATTTGGGGCGAGGATTTCGCCGTTCCGCGGATATTATACTTGATTCAGACACGTATATTCGAATCCTAGGGGATAGACATACAGTGAACGGATTTAGAACCGGGGGCTATGGGCGGCACACTCCCTTGTTCACCCAGATCCATATTCGTACAAAGCCAGCCGACACCAACAGACGAGCGACCTTCGCAGCAGTACGCAGACATTGGAATTAGGAGAAAGCATATCGGTTTGAGTTAGGGAACAGGTAGGGATCTGAGGTCTGGCGTTAGCGGTGAGGTCGTTGACGGTGATAAGAGGAAGGTGAACCAGATGTCATGAGACGGGGACCCAGCCCACACGAGAAAGTCAACGAGACTATCCTCAAACGCCCGGACACCGATGATTCGGACGTTCCGATCCCCAATGGGGCACGCGCGAAGGTCGTAAATTGGAACAACGACGCATTGATCCTCAAAGTTCACGCCCCACTTGACTTCATGTACAGGACCGCTTTATTCGACAGCGAGCGGGACTCGTCCCAGAGGCGGAATTTTGTGGAAGTAGCGCCCAAAAAGGCGGACATCATCCTCAGGAACCCCGGGACGCAAATCACCATCGAGCGGCTTACTAGCACCATAAGGCAGTGCGGATTCGATACAGGTTTCACCTTAAGGTCTGAGGATGCTGCCCACCTCTCTAGCGTCGTAAATGGTATCGCGCATTTCAACTATTTCCTCGAGCGCGGCTGGGGAAAACGTGGATGTGATGATGGGAGCGGGCAACTTACGGGCTTCTCAATCGAAATGTACCGTCTACAAAACCAGCAGCCCGAAAACGGGAAAAGAAACATGATCAGCATACAGGGCGCAGAGGCAAATTTTCGCGCGGTCAAAGATGCCGAGTACGGATTCATAATCAAAAACAAGTCCACTCAAGATCTTTTCCCGTATTTGTTCTACTTCAATCTGATAAATTACACAATTGAGGTGAGAGCTATGCTGGGGTATTTCATCACGTTGATCGTCCCCAACAGTGCTGGTACTCCTCTGAGAGCAAGGACGTGGCCCCGCTCAAGAAAGACAGTGGGGAGGTGAGAGTTGGCATGGGTGGCGAAGCTCCGTTCGAGTTCGACCTGCCATCTCAGAAGACAGTGAGTTCTGGCTTCCTCAAGCTATTTGTGTTGACACATTCCCTTGAGCTTGAGTGGATCGAACAAAAAACTCTCCATTCGATCCAGAATTCGGAGGAACGGGAAGGCTGGACGGGAAACGCAAGCGAGTCGCACGAGACGCGATGTGGAATGCGCTGGTGGTGAAGCTCACGATGACCAAGAATTAGATGTTAGATCCGTTACACCTCAGATTTTCATGTACTCAACCTACCCTCTTCATCAAATTACATGTCCATCTTGAACTTTTGGCCTCATGTAAGCTCAGCCATGCATCAGGAAAACCGACGCCCGCTTGACAGCTCTTGGTAGGGCTGTACAACACGGCATAGCAGCATAGCAACCGTAGGTACTTCCCCCCCTGATTGAGAGTACTATGAAATACTATGTAGCAGGCACGCCAACTATGCATTGCTATGGACCACTAATGCAGTAAACTAGACTAAAGGCCACATGTAATTTTATCCTACCCATTTGCCGCCCCGTTCAGAGGGTCAAAGCGGATGGATATTGCCACCGTGGACATAGCAGCCACCATTTTTACCCTCTACACCGGGCGGCAAACTAGTAGGTTCCGGTTGCGAATTTGTGCGTGGATCAGGATGTATGCAGCTGTGGATTACGAGTACTTTATGTACTCGTTCTTTTCATCAATCGGAGGCCAGAGTTTTGAGCTGGCGAAACTTTTATCAGTGCGTTTAGTTCATGTAATCGAAATAGTGGCTGTGTTCATTAGATTCTTGAAGTCTTTTTAAGAGCTCAATCTAATGAATTTAGTGGTTATGTAATGTAGTATAGCGGGCTGGGTTCGAATCTGTCGTGTTGTTTTTATTTGTTGTACATGTATATAGTTTGTCTGAGGGGGATTTTTGGGCATTTCCACGTCTCGTTTCGATATACATGTATATATATATTGGCAATACATCTCCAGTGCCTGCTATACAAAAATCTTAGATTCGTACATCTGTAGGGTTCTCCGAATATGTGTTGTCAGTGTCGGTTGTAGGGAACGATTGTCGAACCATGGGATGTGCATGTGCCACAGTTTGGGGTGGTCGCGCGAGGCTCGTAGCCTCACATTGTCTGCGGTTTTCCTGAGGATACAAAAAGTTTCAATTGTCTGAACACTGACTCAAGACAGGGCGGGAACAACAGAATTTATGTTTGAAACTCTCCGAACATAATTCTACCAACCAAATCACAGTCAAAAGCACAGAAGAATGGTTTGAAAATTGCTCACGCTTTTCGCATTTCATGGGATATATGTTGTTCTTTTAAGTATCACCCAGAACTAGTACTGAATTCACAAATAGTATGGCGTACTTGCGTTACCAAGATTTAATGAACCACGCGGTCACAGGCCTTATCCAACAGTCCTGGACAAGACCGTCTCGGCAAGATGTCGAAACAGCAAAGAAAGCCTGATCAACTCGCGGATACCAGACTCACCAGTGAGCCTTGTAAACGGGATGTGAGAAGTGGACGATGGTTTAATGTGTTAGGAAACTGGATGAGGGATAACCTAGCGTTGAAAAAGGGCTAGACAAGAACGACATCGACGCCAGGGATGAGGTGGTGGACACGAGAAAGACAGAAATGCAATTGAGAACACACCCGGTGTTGGCTTGGTGTGGGGGAGCTGATCAACCCGTGAATTCGAGCTTCAAAAATAATTAAGTTCACGGAGTGTGCGGAAAATCACACGGTGTTACTTAGCAGAATGAGTTGACCTGGTGCTTAATTTATGTCACGGCGCCCCGACGACGAGACGCCGTTCCTGACCTGAATGTCAAGGACCTCACCGTCATGTTTTATATAACTGAAGCCTACCTTGACCTCGGTTGGTGTAAGAATGACGCCTGCGGTTGAAAACGCGAGACAAGAGCGGGATCAATAACAACATAACGGTACCCGATGTGAACATCGAGCGGCGTAAAGGCCTTCGAGTACCTACCGTTGATAGATATCTGAGTAGGTTTTCGTAGTCAACAAACCATTGAGGGCAGTGGAACGAATGGATGGCATACCTTCAGAGCATGTGGCTCAGAACAGGATTTTAAACAGTTTACACGGGAAAAGAAAGCCTACCTCGAGTTGTGCATTGGGAGAATGGAGTATCATACCCCCAGCAGGTTAGTTGGGGTTCGAGTCAGTGAGGACGAGGTAGAAAGCTTTGGGTAGAGGCAAACGAAGCGGGATCAATGGACCAACCTTGGGATGTCAAGTAAGCGGCAGAAAATGGGATGAATCAACGCACCTGGATTCGGCAGTGGGGCGACAATCAATCGAGGATCGCCAGCTGACACAGAAATGTAAAATCAAATATACAGTGTTGTTCCTTTGACTGTGATCGCCGAAATGATGCCATCAATGATGATGCCGGAACCAGGAATTGCGGTCAAAGCGCTGAATACGAAGTGCACCAAGTAAGTATGTGAATAAATGTTGGATGCTGCAAGGAAGTGTAGTATTCAAAAGTCGGTATTGATGGGCGCTAATGTCATTCGCTCCTTCTTTCCAACTACCACGACTCCGCCTGTAGGTTGTTCGTTTAAGTATTTCTTTCTCGTTTGACTTGTGGGTAGGATGCCGTTGATACGTCGAAATAGAAGATTACGTCACGTTGTTGAAGCTTCCACCGCTAACCCGGCTGCAGTGGCTGCAATGTAAGTATTTAACTGTACATCTTCTTCCTCCGTGTTCGCTCAGTGCATGCAGCCACCCATATCCCTGCGACGGGCCCGGTGTGAATTATCTTGTTCCTCGTGACCTCGTCGACGACGTCGACGCTTATGAACACGATGTGATCGACCACCAGACGCTAATTGCGCGCCGGGAAATCAAATGGGGGGAAACACAAGATTTCGATCGCCGTCAACACGGCTATGCGAAGTCCCAGCACAAGTATAGACATGAATGGAAGGTGTTCTACAGTACACTGGAGCGTAGACTGATGGGTCAGTTTTTTTATACTGCTGGTTTTGCTTCCTAAATGCTCTGCCGTCCAGAGCATTTGGTGCACGACGACACATGCTTCGCGCGCGGACCGCGCACTGTATGTTCTTGCTCTTGCCACAAGCGGCACACCGAGTGGGCAGATTATCTGTCGGCGGGAGGGGAACAGGGTATGGAAGCCCGCTTTTTTTTCACTGGATTGCGTTGTGTGGGCCATACTTCGACCGTGGTGTACCTTTGATGACAATTATGCGTCGGTTCGTCGTCGTATCTAATTAACTACAATCGATGTTCATATCGTAATTTTTTAAACCAACAAAACATATATCAAGGCTCGTCCTAAATACTGCTGTTTTTACCTTCCGTCTCCGCACCTATAAATATTTGTAAACACATTCTCTATCGTCTTATTGAAACCGGCATACCGACTAATCCGAGTGTCCTCCAATGTCTCCGTACAAATTAGCGGCGTTGGGGTTTGCAACTTTGTCCAGTCATCATAAACACGTTCAACGCGAGCAATTGAACCGGTGTTCCTGATCAGCCGGGTATGCGCGTGGGCTTTTTACTAGTCGGCAAACGGTTTCCCACCGCTGTATCATTCGGGAACTTTCACAGGTTCGGTATCGGCTCGGCAAGACCTCGGCCGGAAACACCCGAAGTTCGTCGTACGTGTCGTGTGCATCGCCACTGCGGCTCGAGACTGAGAGTCGAAAATGTTCCTGCATGGTTGTCCTCTAATGCAAAGCAGGAAGACCTTCTTTCCGTATTTTTTTGGACTGTGTCGTTCTCTGTGCTATTACATGGTTGAATACTTTAAGTACAGGCTCAGGTGTCCAAAATATCGCTTTTAATCAGTGCCTGCTAAGTTTGTCGTCGATCACTCAACTATTGTAAGCATATGCATCCTTTTCGAAGCAGATGCGCCGTCCTCGTCATCACTGTCCAGGCCAGTCATGATGCGCCTCTTAGGAATGTGATTATCTGCATGCCCTCGATCGTCTGCCACCCGCATTTAAGATAAATGCTTACATTCCGACGACGGCGAGCGGGTTAAAGTGGGGCCGTTCTAACGACGTTCTGGAGCCTTCGATTTCTGCGTACAGCCAGCATCTGGGTCCGATTCAGTGCTGCGAAATAAGACATGTAAATGACTTACACTTTAGGTCATGGTGGTCGAGTTTTGAGCGTGAAAAGGTTTAGCGCCCGTCATTTCGGAATATTTATAGTGGCCGTTTTCGGAATCGGAAAGTCGACGAATACAAACCTGCTACTTTCCTCTTCGCAACTCATATAGTTCGCTTTGACCGCCGGATTCGGTTGACATGTTCGGAAATCACCGTTGATGAACTGATGGCGATCAGACATCCAATCAAACGCTACTTGCAATTCGTCAGATCCGATGTCGAGTGAAAGGATGATAGAGATTTTATTTCCGTTACCAAACAGATGACAAACACAGAGGTAAAAGTATATAAAATGTAAAGTGCGAGTTATGCCGTGCGCCAGCATCGGCCTCCCCCCAAGTTGAAAATCGTTGAAAAACCGGCGAACGGCCAGGAGCCTGTCGACTTTCTTGGCGCCAGCACGCAAGAACAAGAGCACGAATCTAAAGACGAATACGTAGCAAGCTTGCAGAGGCGTCAGAGGGTTGTGACAGGCGTCCAAGAAAATGCCAGTGGTCGTCAACGAGTAGAATCGTGTCGAGACTTCGGGCCGAAGGGGAAGCCATCATTTAGTCAAGAACAAACACCGCCACCAATGCCTTTTGCTATTAACCTCCACCATTGTTCTCGGATCTAGGGTGCGTCGCAAGCCGTTCGCATTCCCAACACCACACGACTAATAAACGAATTTCTCAACGAAGACTCTGCCTGCAATCCCCATTCCCGCACTAGTAGATGCCTTTCCGGGGATTCTGAATGCATCGTTCACGACAACGTTTGCCTTTCCTGGCAGATGAAAAGTCCGAGTCATTTTTGTTTCCAGCCCTACGCAGTCCAGGCCGACACCCTCTGCTCGCTTGGCATCCTCCCTGTCTTTGCAACAGCCTAATCCTGCTGCATAGGCACCAAATACTGGAAATTTATGTCAAACCCTGGTCTACCGTGTTATTCGAGGCGCTTCGCATGGCGCGCCTTCCATCCATCGTCGTGCTCATTCAGCCTTGGAAGCACCTCCCTATTTTTCAGTCCGTCACGATGCGACGTTTTTCTTGCGTGTTCTGAGCGGAACCTCTTGCTTACTCACCACCTTCTCCGCGCACCCGCAGGAAGCCGTGTCAAGACTCGACCCCCGTCTACAGCGGATACGGCGCCGGTCTCTCTTCCTTGGATCTCCCACAACTCGTGGAGACCTTCCTGCAGCGCGTGCGAGCGTACTCTCTTGCGAAGTGTCGTCACCCCTGGGGGACCGTCTTCTATGGGTACTGTGTGCTCGCATCTGCCAATCCACTTTCTTGTTCGCCAATGATTATTCTCGTTTAGCTCTCACATTCGCCCTCGACAGAGCAACGATACTATACCCTCTCTTTCTCATGTCCTGCCCGCACTTTACGAGAAGTTGCCATGGATGGGTACAAACTCACGATATTTTTTTTCGGTGTGCCCGCATCTTCGACCTCAGCGTATCCTCATTCTCGTTCTTGTGCTAACACCTCTCATCATCCGTCACGCGTCTAAGGCAGAAATCTCATCACACCCCTCCCTCTTCATCGGACTGATGTTCTTTCCTCCGCGAAGTGACTGGGGTACGTCTTCCTTTAGTTGTGGACGCTGACTACGTCGCAGAACGCGCCCTTCCTCGTCGCGCTGCGACATTTCGGCTTCTGGTACTCGACCCTAATGCAATTCGAGCTCATCGTATGCTCCCCACCTCCACCACTACCACCTGTCTCACGCCCGAATCGACGGAGCTCCCTCTGATTGTGCGGCGGCTACGGAAGACGCCAAGCCGTGTCAGCTCGCGACGAGGACACGACTGGACTCGGCTCGATCTCGATCGCGGATGGCCTCCTGCTGGGGATGTCAAGGTGAATTTTTTCCCTCGTTCTCCCGTTCTCGTCACTAATTTGTTTCCCTTGCAGATGTGCTTAATGTACTTCAATGCGGGCTCGGTTGCTCTCTCTCCACCATCAACACGGGTTTCAAGCCCTACTGGGCCTACCTCTCCGCTACGTATCCGACTTGTGTTGAGGGATTCAGTCCGATGAGCCTTGTTTCGGCTCAATCGACGCGTTTCTTCGACACGTCCTCGGCGCGACTACTTACCTTTGGGCGTTGCCACTCATATGTGCACGTCTGAGGTACGGACTCCATATACTGCTCACACACTGCACTTACTGTTGGACTAAGAACCGTACTAATGTCCGTTTTATTAGGTACAGTTTGTTCCCAATTTAGTAGTTGTCACTCATACGTGCCAGTGCACGTCTGAGAACCGTACTAGCCCGCCATGACGACACAAATAACATGACATTCGGCATACTTTCCCCTGCTCCGCCCCGTCACCACCATCTCTCAAGTCCGAATTGGCAAGGTTCACCGCGGCGGTATTTGACACGGACGAAGCGTGAGTCAAGACGCGGCCCCCGCAGGTCAAGAAGGGGGATATGTTTACTTGTTCTTCAAGACGGGCTAGATCCTTTCGCGGTCTCAAGCCACTTGAGGAAGCTGTTCTACAGACACTCGCTCGAATCAACGCTCGAACCCACGCGGCCGCAAACGAATGCTCGCGACTGCTTTCGCAGCTAAAGACGGGATTGGACTGAATTTGATTCGACTCCGCCTGGATGTCCATAGTGAGTACATTTTCCCCTTCATCGTTGTTGTACCTCCTCTCGCATGTGCTGCTATGAGGTTACGAGTCAAGAGAGACTAGTGTACTCCGTATTTCTCAAATATCACGCCGTATGCCCTTCTCGTCCCGTTTCGTCTGTCCTTTGGACATGAGCTCGGCTGCTCTCAATTGCCTAGGGCTGTCGCCCGTGGAATCCACGGGAAATTCTACCTCTTTTGGCGTCAAGTCTGGATCTCACAAGCGGACTTCAGCCGGATTGCGCAGTTGCTAGAGCCGAGCATAGATATGAGCTCCTGTCACTCGGAGTAAGATGTCAGACCTTGACGGAAATACTCATCGAGGGCGTCGAGCTGTGTTGTTCTTGTACATGCCTTGATCATGACGACGCGGAACAGAAAGAAGCACTGCGTTCCGACCCCCTGTAGACGCACCTGTGTCTACTTACGTTGATTGACATGTGCCGACATGTGGCGATGTTCGGCTACGTCCGGCGATCTGCGTCTACGCTCTATTAGCTAATGTAGACGCACCTTTGCCGCGGTTGATTGATGTCCGGCTACGTTCGTTTACGTGAGGTAGATGCAGTGCATCTACCCGTCGGCTACGTGTGTCTGCCTGCATCTACAGTGTAGATACACCTCGCTCAACTCCGTAATGCAAACTCGGCCAATCTTGGTATGAGACAGCATCAAAATTGCTCCTCGGACGAGTCTTAAGTCTCTTGGTAAAATCTATGCCTTTTAAAGTTTTACATAACCTTTGCATCACCTACATGCGGCTACATGCGGCTACATCGGCTAACATGCGGCTACATCGGCCAATATGCGGCTACGTCGACCGACTAATGTGGACGGACTGTAGACATACTGCATCTACCTCATGTAGACATAGGGGTCCATCTACCTTTGGCTACGGGGGTAGACTGACCCTCTGTCTACATGGGGTGGGAACGCAGTGAAGCGCGAATCGCGATGATAGACTCCAAGTCTCTTGTTTGGGTCGTACGGACGTGATTGAGAGCTTCTCGATGCCGATCCAGTTTCGTAGAATTGAGGCTTCGCATCTCGATGTTACATTCCGCAGATGACGAGATTACAGGACATTGTATCGAACACTACAATGGCAAGTCCTCCTTGAACAGAATGGCCGCAAACGAATCAAAGGTCGCTCTATCCCCCAGTGTATCGTTTAAAAAAGTGCGGCCGAACATCTTTGCATTGGAGCGGGCGTTATAGCCGTCCCTGAACATGATAAACAGGGACACCATCAGCATGTGGAGGCCGAGGAAACCTGCTTGAGGAGTTGGGAGGCCAGCCGAGAAGAACGACTGCTTCTTGTCCTTGAGATCTTCGGTCCCAAGAAGCTCCCACACCGTGTACCGCGGCTTTGCGACCTCCTTCCCCTCGTGATAGTGTTGTGTGACGACCACCATGACATAACACATGCATTCTTGAGGTGATGACCTAGACCAAAATAGGGTAGGGAAGGAACCTATGCAGATGTCATGTAAGCCAAGGAGGTTAGCCGGGGAAAGTGCGGGACTGCAAGGAAAAATAGAAAAACAATACTTTCTTACTGCCCCGATTGGCGGGTAGAAGGTCGAACTCCAGTAACCCCGTGTTCTTCAGGTAATGACCTAGAAAGAAGTGTGGTGAGGTGGAGAAAGGTCACAGGAAGACGTCATGTTCGACAACCTAAGTGGGAGAGTCCAAGGAAAAATAGGTAGAAAAGAAATTCACACTTAACGGATAGAGGGGTCGAAGCTCGGATATCGAGTAACACCCTAATTCTTCAGGTAATGACCTAGGCAGAAGTGTGGTGGGGTGGAGAAAAGTCACAGGAGGACGTCATCTTAGACAATCTAAGTGCGAGAGTCCCAGGAAAAATAGGTAGAAAAGAAATTGACACTGAATGGATTCAGGGCTCGAAACCCTAGTCGAGTGACGCCCGAGTTCTTCAGGTAATACCGGAAGACGTGTGGTGTGGTGGTCAATCGTCCTAGGAAGACGTCATGTCAGCCAAGAAAAGGGCGGCAGTCCAAGGAAAAATAGGTCGAAAAGAAATTCACGCTGACCCGATTGGCGGTTTGAAGCTCGGATATCGAGAAGCGCGCGCGTTCTTGTATGGCGGTCCAAGTGCACATTTAATCGGCCGCAACATTCTTCGGTGATTTCGGACTTTCCGCAACAAAAATAGGTGTTTTAGTGCCCTCCGCGCTAAAAAGATGGAGATAATCGGCGTGTTTCTTTTGCGGGGAAATCGGTGATTCCCGCAAGATAAAGTTTGACGCCCCGCAAAACTTTTGACAACCGCCCGCAAAACTTTTTACGTCGTCCGCAAAACTTTTTTCATGTCGCCCGCAAAACTTTTGTCGTAACTCTAGGCAACAAATTTAGGTAAGTTTACTTGTTCAGAAACACAGGATTTCTAGATCCTAGAAGAATGAGTACGGCAGTACAGCTTTGTGGTGGGAGTTAACAAAGATGACCACGTAGTACTTGTAGACGCTATCCTGGTTGATCCAGTTCAAGTTCAGGATGCACAGGTTATCGCACTGCTTGCCCACCCAACCCCACTTCGAAGTGCAAGCATTGCAAGCACCGGTAGTGCTCGGTTCGGAAATCGGTCTGAACCTGAACTGAAATGAACCGGACGCGGTATTCAGGTTCAAGGTTCAGGACTTTGCTGAACCTGAACTGCAAGTTCAGTTTGGCGTCAGGCTGGAAGCCTTGTGTTTAAATACTGAACCGAAAAATTGACCAGATATTTCAAAGAACCTTCTCCATTTTCTGAATTATATAGTCGTCAAATTGGGTTGGCTAGCACGTTTACATCAACGAACAGACCATACCGTTTCCCTCTGAATGAAATTCGGTGCAATCTTGATGTTTCTGTGTACAGGTCTACTGTGAATGAATCTGTCAAAAAGAAATTCATGGGTACTGTTTATTATCTGAATGCATCCGTCCGTTAATTGCTGCATCCTGGACGCCTTCAAGAACCTCAACGATGCTGTAAAATATCAATACACATTATTTTGGATGGGATTTGGGCTTGCCTGAGAAGCCCGAAATAGCTGGGGTTCGAATGCATTCAAACAGAAACGGAACTGGAACCTGCATTCACATTTGAGTTTCAGCTGTTGCCCAAATCGAACACAGGTTCGGAAGTTAGAGCAAGAAGCTCTGAACCTGAACTGATCCAAACCTGCCCAGCACTAGCACCGGTCGATGTCCAACATTTGAGACAAATTTGAGTAGTCTCTTTGCATACACGGAAACAGCTACGTCGTATAGCCTTACATGTTCAAAGCCAAAGGACTTCGGCTCAGATCCACATTCCTCCATAACCTTTGTACTCTATTATACCCTCTCAATCCTCATGTACACATCATCGACACTCCTTCTGTACCTCACCTACACTCAATCTAATGGTTACTCTGTGTTTCTGAACAAGTAAATTTGCCTAAATTTGTTGCCTAGAGTTAAGACAAAAGTTTTGCGGGCGACATGAAAAAAGTTTTGCGGGCGACGTAAAAAGTTTTGCGGGCGGTGTCAAAAGTTTTGCGGGGCGTCAAACTTTATCTTGCAGGAATCACCGATTTCCCCGCAAAAGAAACACACCGATTATCTCCATCTTTTTAGCGCGGAGGGCACTAAAACACCTATTTTTGTTGCGGAAAGTCCGAAATCACCAAAGAATGTTGCGGCCGATTAAATGTGCACTTGGACCGCCATATTCTTGAGGTAATGACCTAAAGAAAAGTGTTGTGGGGTGAAGAATTGTAGGAAGAGGTCATGTCAGCCAACGAAAGGGCGGCAGGCAATCAGGGAATATACCCTAGAAACAAGTGTGGTGTGGTCGGTCATCCCAGCCAAAGAAACTGCGGCAGTCCAAGCAAAAATAGGGAAGAAACAAAAAGACAAAATCATACTCACCCGATTGCAGGTTGTGCTTATTCTTAATCTAAAAACCTATTGCGCAGACAAAAATCGCATTACTGATTGTACAATATTAATCGTGACTGAATGACAATTAAAAATTAGGTTAGTAAAGTTTACGAACGTGATGACTGAGAAAACAATGGAGACCAATGCCTATGGTGGGCAATGGTCCTAGGTACAGGTCTCGTCAGCGAACGGCAGCTGGGCGGGCAAAGGAAAATACCTGAAAAATGATTTCGGCTTTGGCAGGGTGAATTTGGTGCGGCGGCGTCCAGCGTGCGGATGTCGATCCGGAAACCCTGGGCAAAAGGGGGATTGAGGTGGGTGAAGGTTTCATGTACACGTATCGTCAGCGAAAAGAGCGCGCACGGACCCAGGTACATACCTTAGAGAAAGAAATCTGCTTCGCTGCGCAACGGCGAAAGCGGCTGCCAGCGCTCGAACGTCCTTCCGGAAACGCTGGGAAAATGTGGGGTGGGTGGGTGAAGGTCTTGGCTGGAGGTTCCGTGAGTAAAAGGAGGGCGCGCGGACACAAGAATATAACTCAAAAACAAAATCGCCGTGACTCTGTCCAGGTCAATTTGGCAGGGCGACGGCCAGCGCCTGAACGTCCATCCAGGAACGGTGGGGAAAGGTGGGGTGGGTTGGACAGGGTTACTGGGTATACATTTCGTCAGCCAAAAGAGGGCGTACGGCACAGGAACGTACCTTAAAAAAACGAATTTCGGCTTGGGTGCATAAGCGTGAAATGGGCGGCACGGCGGCCAGCACCCGAATGTCCAGCTGGGATCCCTAGGCAAGGGTGGAGAGGGGTGGTCGAGCGTCCTGGATAGAGGTCTCGTCACCCAAAGCAGGCCGCTCGGGCGAAGGAACGTACCTTGAAGAACGAAATTCGCCATGGCACCGCCATGGTGAAATCGGCGGGACGGGTGCCAGCGCCTGAATGTCCATCCGCGAACCCTGGCCAAGGTGACGAGGTTTGGGTGACGGTGCTGGGTAGATATGTTGTCGGCGAAAAGAGGGCGTGCGCGCGAAGTAACGTACCTTCAAAGGAAGAATTTGGCTTGACTGCGCAAGGCTGATTTTGGCGAGGCAGCAGTCAGCGCTCGAACGTCCAGCCGGGAACCTTAGGGGAAGGCGGGATCGAGTGGGGTGTGATAGGAGAAGGTTCTGGGTAGAGATTTCGCCAGTGAAAGGGGGGTGCGTGGATGTAGGAACATACCTTTAAAAAAATCGCCTTGAGTGGCACAGGGTGAAATCGGCAAAACACCGGTCGGCGCCTGAACATCGATCCAGAAATGCTCGTCAAGGGTGGGTATCGGTGGACACACAATGAAGAAATAAAAGATATGTTGTAAAATACGCCGAGTACGAAACAGAGTTGGGGTTGGGTAGCGCGTAGTGGGTGGACGTGGGGGGCGGACGCCGGAATCGGCGCCCGAGCCCAAGCCCAAGCCCACCGGCTGAGATGCAAATCAGAGCCCGGAAGAGCTTGAAGGGAGTGGGGACGTCATCTGAAACCCCCCAGCTCAGCCCTCCGCGGTGCGGGTCGTGTAAACGAAAAAGGGAGGTCCGCCGAACGAACAGCCCACGGGAGACGATGCGCGGGGTCCTGAAGGAGAGAGGTAGAGGTTAGTTAGAGTTTTTCTGAGAGATACATATGTAGAAGAAGACGTACCTTTGCCTCCTCCCACTCCGCCGCCTCTGCGTGTCCCTCCAACGCCAACGAAAGCTCCAACCGACCAAAATACGTGATAGTACGACGATTAAGGAGCTATAGAAGAGTTAGATAATCAGTATTAGCTACGAGAACATAATGAAATGAAAAAAATTGATTTCGAGGGTCAGATGTAAGACCAAGGTGATCGCCGCCTTGGACAGCGACGAGCACGCGACTTGCGGTGACGCCGGACCAACCGTGCCGCGGGAACGATGGGCTGGCTGCTACGGAAGAGGAAAAAAGGTGAGTTACGTCTTTATAAGGAGTATAGCCAGATAATGAGACTCACCTTTGCCAGTACCCTATCCACCGCCTCCGCCCGCCCTCCTGACTCGAATGAGACCTTCGAGCGTCCGAACCACAGCGTGGTACGAATTGTTGGAGTGATAGAAGATCTAAATACATCGGATTCGTTGATAGAACCCGATGATTTTTTTCAAAAAAAAAACTCACCAGCGGTATGGGGTGCCAAGTTAGTGTGATCGCTGACTCGGACGGTGATCAAAAAGAAAACGGCGGGGGGCAAACGAAGGGTAGCGGGCGATGCCCTCGAAGCTGGGCTAGACAAAAAACGGGGTGAGATTGATTCCACTTGAAAATATAAAAGTGTACTTTTTCTCTGGCGCCCATCCCGCACTCCGCTCGCCCTTCCGACGTTAGCGAGGACTTCTACGGCCCAAGCGACCACGTAGACAATGGCCTTGGGCAGACAAAGCAAGATAAAAGAGCTACATGCAATGTATTAGGTGTTGGAATGAAAGCGTATAGAAATTTGGCTTACCGGCGTAAGGTACAAAATCGGCGTCTTCACTCGGGCAGGTAGCATTGGCATTCCTGGTGAACAAGAGGAGATGAAGGACGCACCCTGGTAGACGACGACAAAGACGCTGAGAAACGCCGAACTGCGCATGCTGCCAAGCCCAGAGTGCGCGAGCACGCGCCCCCCGCGCGGAACTGTGGCCAGCGCAGCAGGATCGGCGGGAGGAAGTGCAGCGCATAATAGATCGGGAGTATCCACTTGAACACGTGGATGAAGCGGTCGAGCAGCGCGCTCCAGCAGGTTGCCAGGTGCGGGTACAGCACCGCAGACGGGCTGTAGTGCGGGATTGGGCCGCCGCTGCGCCTCGAGCGCGGCGGCATTGATGCGACTGGCGTCCCCGGGTGCGATGATCCTGTTGAGCGCCTTGAGGTCAATGTGGTGCTCGCGGACGGCCGTGTGGTTCATGCCGACGCCGTCGGTGGAGAGTACTAGGGTGTGCCGGCACGAAGGCGGGTGCGCGGAGGCGAGCAGGGGTGGAGGCGGACAGGATGAGGGTGGCAGCGCATGGGAGGAGGGGATGGCAGCGGTGTGGACTTGGGGCGGAACGGGTGCGCAGAGAGGGCGGAACGGGACGGGCATGCCGAACAGGGGGCAGTGGCGAGATGGGTGCGGGTGTGCGACGTGCGTGGCGCCGGGCGGGCATGGACGGACACAGGGCGAGAACGTTGGGAAGTAGGCACGTCGACGCCAGCGGGGACGCGGGCAGAGGGAGCGGCCAGCGTGGCGACGGGACGGGACCCGCACGCGGAGTCGAGGCAGCGCCAGGCGGGAACGGGCGTGGCGGCGCGGACACGGGCGGGGGCGCAGGGGGCGGGCGAAGCGGGCACAGCTCTTGGGCTCGTATGCGGAAGGTCGGTGACGGGGAAGCGGTATCGTAACTGGGAGAGGAGCACAGCGGCGCTGGGCGTAGAAAACAGGAAGCATGATGCCCGAGCACAGCCACTTGATCCGCGCGCGGGGTACTAGAAGTCGGGACACGGGGGGTTTTAGAAGTGACAGCAGGGTTTTAGAAGTGGCCGCGGGGTGCTAGAAGTAGGACGCAGGGTGTTAGAAGTAGGTGCGCGGGGTATTAGAAGTGGGTGCGAGGGGTGTTGGAAGTGTAGACAGGCGAGGACACGGGATGACGTCACACGGGGACCAGCGGGCGGGGTATTAGAAGTAGGGGCGTGAGGTATTAGAAGTGGGGGCACGAGGTTTTAGAAGTGGGTGCAGGGTTTTAGAAGTTGGGACTCCTAGGATCTAGAAGTCTCCAACGTGATTAAAAGGTTTTAGAAGTTACTAGTGGGGTGTTTTAGAAGTTAGGAGTAGGTATTAGAAGTATTGGGAGAGAGTTAAGACATCGAGATAGACAGATCAAGGCCATATGATATAGTGTGTCTTGTGAAAATGCTGGGACAAACATTCAACCTCCAGCGTCCCAAATAGGAAGGAAGGCGATATTTTGGGCTTTACGGTGCCAAATTGAGACATATTAATACCGGAGAGGTCTCAGTTATGGACCTACGGGGTGTGCAGGTGGTTCTGTGATTTTTTTGGGGGAGAAAAGACCGAATTTGGATGAAATTATGAGAAATGAGGAAACAAAGGCATGAAAATGGGCAGAAACACAGGTTTTGGAAAAAGGGAGTATAAATCTGCGCCCACTGATGATATTCTCACGATTCCTTCTACAAGATAAAGCAGGGGACACAGGAAATCACCTCATAAGTTCAATTTTCCAATTTTCCAATTTCGACGTATTTCTGACATTCTAGAACAGGCGGGTTGGGGATTTAGAAGTGAAAGTAGGTGCATTTTGAATAATCTGTGTGGTGAGTTAGAAGTGGTATCAGAAGTTGGTATATCCACCAGAAAATCCGAAATCACCTACTCTCTTATGGTGGGAGGTTGCTGGGAGATGAAAAAGATTTTCTGGGATACTTCTAGCGGTAAATAAACTGGAACAGTTTTATTAGCAGGAATACCTCTAGGATCCAACCCACAGATGCTCCCTGAGATCTTTGATCTCAAATGCTTGGCCCGCTCCACGTTGTCCAAACTTGTGCTTCAAGTATATCTTCCCGCTATTTCCCGTTCGAGGTACGTTCGGCTTATCGGCTGGAATCAACGTCAACTCACTTGTATTAGATCTACATGTTCTCAGCTTGAGTCTGCCGAAAAATTTTCGTTTCATTTCTTGCCATACTGACCCGAAGTGCTCAGATGTCACAGCCGCGTCGTCAGACTTCAAGTCTTGAATGCCGGAACTATGATTATATAGACTATGGTGCGTTCGCTATTATTTCTATCCTTTCATCCTTACTGACTTGTATCTCAGAGCCAGTTACTATCCACGATGTTGCGGGCGCTCAGAACTTTGCCAGGCTCGAAGTAAACCTTTGAATGTGTTTTCACACAAATTTTATCCAACCTAACCTTCGACCCTCAGATCCGTTATAATTCCTTTAGTCCGGATTCGGATGCCTCCGAAGGCCGTTACTGTGAATCTACATTTGGAGGTACATCTCTTCTGATTTCATTCAACATATCATTGACTGATTTCACTTACTTTGATGCTGGCTTTGAACCCCGAATGCTACAACGCCGTTATCATGAGTATAGCCACATACGTCCTTTTCATTCTCGATTACATTCACCTTGGCCAGCCCAATCCGTTCCCTAGACCAGGGTTTAGAAAGCTGAAACCACGCCCGTTCGCTTTGAATCAGCTCGCTTGTATCAGATTCTACCGGGTTGAGTTCAAGGCTTGGCTCGTTCTCGAAGTCTAGGTGTATTACCTTACTTTTGATCTATATTTTGTAAAGCGGCACCAGTTTCTAGATAAAAAAGTGCTTCTGGGGCCATCATCCAGAATGGGATAGTTAGGGACACAAAAATTGCTGCGTACCTGACGTGCATCGTCACTGTTGCTATCGTTATTGCAGCCTTCCACAGAACCATCTGGGTGCGATATGCTCGCGTGCGATAAATGATGAAAATGCAGAGTTGTGTTCAAATTCTGGGGTTGTCCAGCTTCTTCCTAGGGGCAACGCCGTGAGCAGCCGCTCAATTGCGTGGAGCACAAAGAAGAGAAGGCATGAAGATGACCAGGAACGGTGAAATGAAGGAAAGAGAAAGAGAACGCTCTAAAACCAGAGAGATGTGAACTCACCAAGGAAATGCCTGAAGACGCATCTTCTTTCTGCCCCGTGATCGCATCTGCCACTGAGATTTCACAAGACGGCGACGCCAGATGTGCGAAGGGCTAAAAACTAAGGAGAAGAAAGGATGAGCGAGGACACATGTGAATGAGAGTACGAAACCGTCGGAAATTTGGATTCCATTGACCGAGCATCGTGTGCCAGCGGAGATGGCGATGCCTAGATTGATTGTTCGACGGACCGTGGATGGTTAACAGTGGAGGAGGACTTGGATCGCAAGGGGGTAGAACAAGCGGACCGTGTCCTGCGGATGCGCCTAAGTTAACACCAAGCAAGTCTTGACCTTTGAAGCCACGCCTTTGAGGCGTGCAGAAGAAGTGAGTGAACGGTTGATACAGTGGATTGAGAGCACTGCTAAATTTTCACCGGCATTGTGCAGCGGGAATGGAGCGAGGCTTGCCGCGGGCAAAACGAGGGAGAAATCAAAGCGGAGTGAAATGAGGTGTAGCATTTGCGGTTTCTATACGTAGGCTTTCATCCAGGCGCGCGAAGTCAGTTTGGCCGCTGACTTGATTGATGCAGATGTGTCGTTGAAGCGCCGAGTTCCCTTTGCCGAGTTGAACCAGAAGAAAAAATACAGAGGGGAGGAGATTTTGAGAAGGAAGCCCGCTAGAGTACAAATGTGGCGGTGTGCACGAAGACAGCGCGACAGAGAAGCATTGATTTCGAGGTGCGGTAATGGCGCCGAGGCGGGGCGAAGGCGGGGCGAATGCGAGGGAGAATGGAGGACGAGATGGGCAGGCAGGCGTCCGATCGGGGAGACAGTATGAGTAGCGTGAGGAATTTATCTGGCAGAGGTGTAATGATGACCGAAGGGAAAGGCACCTTCATCGAATGTACGCTCAGTTGTGGCGAGTCTCAACCTAGGCAATCCGCAAGCGAAGGACATTGGGTACTGGTGTTGTGTTGGAAGAAGATATCGGCGCGTCAAGATTTTCCAGTGAGTATAGAACTGAAGGCATGTCGCTCACGTCGCTCCGATGCTTCGCTTTCTTGAGAGAATTCACGAAAGCGGGATATTAGGAAGGGGAATCTGCGACTTAGGAGTTCGATCAGCCACTACGCATTGTCCAGCGGATTTGAACAGCAGAGAAGATGCATTTCCGTCGGTTTGCAAGAATCGAGATCATTTTGAACAAATGAGGTGGGGTAACGTTGATGCTCTCGGAATGCGGATTAGTAGCTATTAC
Organism: Mycena olivaceomarginata; assembly: GCA_029378375.1. Lineage (NCBI taxonomy): Eukaryota > Fungi > Basidiomycota > Agaricomycetes > Agaricales > Mycenaceae > Mycena > Mycena olivaceomarginata. The sequence continues at coordinate 146,380 of JARKIC010000820.1, read as the reverse complement.
ATATCCGCTGAAGGGCCCATGAACATGCTGGACGAGTTTGGGGCGAGGGGAGTTCAGGGTTCGGAGAACGGGCCTAATCGCTTCCTGTAGAGTTGATCTCCGAGTCTCCTCTATCATGTATTGGGACAGGATGTACCAACCGGCATGCGCGTGAATCGTTCCGTTAGGCGTGTCAGGCTTTCGAGCCTGTCGTGGTCGGGAGCGCAAGTGCTGTGACAGCGGTGATCACCGAACACCGGAGTCCGTAAAAAGTAACTTGTGAAAAGTAACTTGTGCGGAACTTGCCCCTTTCGGCACGCGTGCCGCAAGTTAACTGAAGTTTTCCCACGGGCTCGAAACTAACGGGTGCGGGTCACCCAAGTCCCGTTTTCATAGGATTCTTTTTAAACACCTCTAAATGCATTCATGTTTACCTCAACTGCATGTACTGTTGAATTAAGTTGTATATAGCTGCCGGAATCCTCGGACTTAACATAGAACTACTTTAGTCCGAATTTTTTGCAGTGCCGCAAGGAGTGGTGATAACAAAGCCAGCAAAGGACGAGTCCTGTATGAATACGAGGCCAAATAGCTCCTGTATTCCGATGGTGTAGGATTTTTAAGCTCCGTTCGCAGTTGAACCCACCTCAGCACTGGCACAAACCCATCAGCATACTAGTAGTCCATGTGAGGCTCCATGTTGATGCTTCCCTCTCAATGTGATAGAAGCCAATTATGTTTTTACTTTGATGTTAACGGACGGTACACTAGCAAAATATAAAACATCATCGTTGCTTTGAACCAAAAATACTAACTGTGGGGGAAGCGCCCGTTACATCGGCATCATTCAGCTCTAGGTTCTCGTTCTTGTGCTCATCCTTCAAGCTTCCTATTCATAGAATAAATACTCACCAAGTATCATTTCTCCCATCGTTCATTGCACATCCAAACTGACAACTTTTCAGCACCGAGCTCATGGCTTGCTCGGCTTGGCTGGCACGGCTACCTGGGCATCTTTGCTAACCTAAAGAGGGAGGTGAATGAACGTCAAGATCACTGTCAAGTATTGTTTACTTGAAGTAACTTCAAGTAACTGCAAGTAACTTGGAGTAACTTGCAGCTGACCGTAAGTAACTTGCAGTTAACTTACACTAACTTGCACGCCAAGTTAAATCAAACAAACTAACTTGCGATCAGATTGCATCAATCCCCCCGCCAACGTTAACTTTTACAATCAATTAGCACAAGTTGACATGTTGCAGGTCACTGGCGCACTCAGGTAATGAGGAATAAATTCTCTTGGATATTTATATGGTGCCTAATTTGAGCTTTCACACCTGCTAGGCCTGAGACATATACAATGAATCCTTTTACACTTGTTCAGGACAATCACACTGGCGCCACCTCTAGAAGGTTGTGGGAGACAAAATTACAGATCAAGATCAGGTTTCTATGTCAAGTATGTCTCACGGACTTCCCTCTGTACAATCAATTGCTCTCCTGGCCTGACATCATGTTCAAGTCACAGAAATAGGGGGCTCAATGGTTTTCATCAGTGGTGAGGCTGGATACTGGTCCAAGACCTCATATAAATGTGTCACTATATGAATTGAAGAATTTAAAGCCTATTTCCCCAGCACACACACACTAAATGCCCCTTCAATCGCCCCAAGTTAACTACCAGTTAGTTGGGCCAAACACAACCAAACTTACGTTGATCTAACTTGCCATCACCTTGCAAGTTACTTGTGCTAACTTGTGCGGAACTTACCTGGGAAAAACTAACTTGCTCTGCCACAAGTAACTTACAGTTACTTACAAGTTACTTGTGGCAGGGCAAGTTAGTTTTCACAAGTTACTTGTGGAACCATCGCCTCGCCACATCATGACTAGCCGCCTAGCAACCATTCACCGGCGGCGTCGGCTACGCCCTACCGAGGCGTCTAGCCCGACGGGCTGTCTACTAGAAGGGCCATTAACAGGACCCCGGAATATCCCTTTGGAGGCTGACCCTCGTGCCGGACAAATTTTCGGCTTTGGGGCTCGAAACCCTAGGTCCTGTCCGGACGCAATATTGAGTGTCGTCCAAGTCTCGTCCAGTTTTGAGTCAATGCTTGGCAAAAATTTTGGGACAAAAACAATTTTGGGGCATCCAGAATCCACCCAACTCACTCATATTTCGCTCCGACGGCATAAATGAGTATGTTTGGGGAGATTGTTGCATTCTGGGGGTCGTAGGGACGGAAAATTACCCTTTTTCGAAGGCTCGGCTAGGTCCTGTCCAATAACTGCCCCATCTCGCAGAAAACTGTTTGAACAAAAATTGGCCAATTTGGGTCAGTCGGGACCTAGCCTCCAAAGGGGTATTCCGGAGTCCTCCTTCAACGCCGTGTCCATTCCACCTTATGACAACCCAACCATCCTACCCGTTCAGAGCCGATCTAGTCTTCGGGAATCATAACGCATCAACTTACATCCATTGGAAGTCCCGCTTTGATATTGACGTCCTTCCCGTGGTGAAGGCTTTATCCGCCCGCGAAATATCAAACAAGATCGGATGCAATTCCGTTGTGACACGGTGATCATTTTGTCCAGGTGGCCAGTCACAGCGGGCGCATCTTACCAAATGCCTGACGGCTCCCGATTCCCGAAGAACATAAGTCGTTGGCTTGTATAAAGTTGGTATAAAGATTGAGGTATTTATTTTCCACCCCCTCTATCATTCAAACTCAATGCTTTCCTTGATGACACTCTTTGTTCTGGTTGTTTTGCTCGTCGGAACTGTACGCGCCGAGACGCATACTATTGAATTTACAAACAAGTACGTTCGCCTTCATTCGAACACACCAGGCACTGACATGAAGCCGCAGGTGTGGTTTTGGCACTGTGAGAATCGTCCTATTTCTCCCTGTCAGTTGTTTCATTTCGCTGAAATGAATAGCCCACTTTTGTTGAATCCGGGCGTGTTCTGTCCACTGGAGGTGAGTTGCACGACCATCTCCATAATTCATCATCTCATTGTGGCAATCTTACAGAAGGTAAAGATCCCACGAGGCTCGCGAGTAAGGCGAATTGAATAACTCCTCCTGACTCAGACTTCACGATTAACGGCCCGCTGATCAACGGCATTGCGTATCTGGAGACTGGTAAGACTGTTCAGCGATTGATGGTGAGATAATTTATGGTGCGGCAGGCGCATGCGGGACCAGCGGCGAGGGATGTACCACTGTTCAAGCTAACCTCACCGATGGAAACTCCTGTGCGGAGGTGTCTTTGGTACCGCCGTCAGTCGTTCTTTAAATTTTATTCAATTAACGCTGACAGTGAAGATTTCAGCCATGCATTCTCCGTCTCAACCGGCTTTGGGTATCTCTCCCTCCATCGACATGATATTATCTGCCGCGGCTAACATCGTTTCCCCCAGATTCCTTGGCAGCTGCAGTCCGGCGGGCCAGGATTGTAATATTATCGCCCTTGAAGCACAAAACCGATCTCTGAGCATACTCTCCAGGTACCTCTCCTAACTGCGGCCCTCCATTTGGGATCCCTGGCCAGAACGACGACGTTTGCTGCTCGGCGGCAAATGCTGACCTCTTGGTAATTTATCCCGGTCCCAGTTTCTGCGGCAGAATCACTGATATTCGATTTAGATTACGTTCTGTGTTTGATATGGAATGGAATGGTGCTTAGATGAAGCATTTGACCGTAATTCTCCACTCTCCTCGTTGTAGATAACCTAGCATAATCCGACTGCTTCTCCCTCAATCTATCCATTGAGCGAACGTTGATTCCGTTGGCATGTTCGGAAATTGCTCACTCGCTCCAGATGTCCTTCGGAATGTAATTTTTCTCTCGAACGGTACCCCTCGAGCTCTTCATCTCCAGGAATTGCGTTTCTCTAGATCGTAGACGTTAGGGATGTTTTCTTCAGCCCTGTGAAGTCATGATCCGACCAGACAAGAAATCATGCAACCCATGGACCGGTATGTCGTCAACCAGTACCCAAATTCCAGATCTAAAATCTAGCTTGGATCGTCTCGAGCGCTCGCCACCGCACCTTGGGTGCCGAATAATCGGCCTCTGCTTCCTTAAAATCGTCTAGCCTGTTGAATGCACTGGGGGGTGGCTTTCAACTCAGTACGGGCAGCAATATCCTTCTTCCTCGCGGCGAAGACAGCATAGGTGACGCCGGCGATAAGGTCGGACATGGAACCACTGCCGTTGGAATCGAAAACCTTAACAGCGATGACGTTAGCGGCGACACCGTAGTCGCGCGACGCGATTATGCCGGCACGGTGAGTTCCGTGACCATTGCGAGAGTCCTCGTCTGCTTCATTCTGAGGAACGGTCAGGACGCGCGTCCCTAAAACTCGACGTGCTTGGTGTTTATGCCGGTATCAATCACGTACACGTCGACGCCCCCCGCCGCCCTTCAAGTTGGAGTCGTAGAGGTAGGAATTGAAAGTCTCGAAAGTGAGCTTGGGCCGGTGGCTGAGGCGGGCGAGACCTATGAGAGTTGTTATCCGGGTATCCGGGTATTTGAAAAATCGCATTGGAGCTTGGACCACGACTTACCCAAGGAGCGCGTTTCTACCCGAGCTGATACACAAATAATTCTCTCGTGGCGCTACATGGCTTACGTATCACGGCGCCTAAAGTTGGTGGTTCCTTGGCAGACTTTGAAAGGCTTGGGACACGTTATTTCGTAAAGATTGAAATGGTGATGAAGTGCAAGGGTCGTCTGCTTTCCCCAAGAAAATAATCTTCTACAGCATTTGCATGTTTGAAAGGAAGAGGCTTACCTTTAGGTGTTGCATCTCCAGATCTGCTGCCATTACCAAGGGAAATTTGGCTTAGGAAAGCATTCCAGTAATCCATGCGTGACGCTCAACTCACGCTAATAATCCAAGCAACGTGGGGCCATGCAGATGATTTGTGAATCAATTGTTAAAATCTGGGTCCAGGAACCATTCTCGGGTGTGATGTAGAATCACAAATGCTGGGATGCGAGTATTCCGAAATTTAACTACCACAATATGACTTTTAATTGTGATTTCTCGGGAAGAGCGCCACTCCCAGCCAATACTTGGAGAAGAGAATCGACAGCCAGACCATAGTCATCGCAACTACTACCGTCGGCTCTGTTCTTTTCTCGGAGCAGAGAATAGTCCAATGCCACATATATCCAGTCCACATCCCGTGCCTCGGCTTTCCTCGTATGTGCATAAGGTTTTCCAAAATGTGGATGGTGGACTGCATGGGGTTCTTAGTCTCTTATAAACAGACGCTATAACAATTTAACCTCGTACCTCGGTTGTTATAGTCTGTCAGTGACCTCGATCGAATGATCGCTGGCGTCGTTATTACAAATCACAGAATTTTCCTGAGGTTCCGAATGGTTGTGATGGGTTCGTGCTTCGCACGAAGCTCTTCTCCTGGACTGGAAGACCAGAACGGAGCGCACTAGGCGCTCTACGTATGTTGGTGGCTCAGACAGAGCCCGTGGGCAGATAAGGGGCGAGTCCTCGCCCGTTGGCGGGACTCAAGCCCTAGTCGCCGTGTTGTCGTTGTAACCCCCGCCGGGACTCCTGCGACCTGGAGTAGGGAGCTGAGGGGAGCGGCGAGGCTCGGCGCCGAGTCGCTCGGTTCACGCTGCCCGTTGACTCTTTGCGAGCACGGAGGGCGGTGATGTTGTGAGCAAGTATAATAATGATTAGTCATCTGCCCGAGATGCTAACTAATACAAATAAGTACGTTCCAACTATAGCAAGTAGTAGAAATATATACAATATATTACTAGCCCATCACAGAGCCCTCCAGTTCGAACGTGCGATTTGTTCAAGAATTAAAGCCTCGGTAGGCAGGATGTCCATAGTCCCCAGATTTTCGTCGCATCTCCCCTTCTCGCCATTCTTCCTCTTCCTTCGCTCGTTGCTCGGCCTCCTTCCTCTCGCGCTTCTTAGCCCGGTTGTGCTTGCGGAAGCGATGTTGCTTCTGTTCCCCGATCCTCTCCTCCAGAGGTACATTGAATCGTTGGTAGACTGACGCCTCAGGCATTTCCACGTCTTCCGGGTTGACCAATCTGTCAAGGAGCGGACGACTCGGCGAGGCGATGACCTCATCGAATCGTTCGAGCAAGGATCGACCGCTGCTCGGGAGAGATTCCTCAGCCCTCCGTTCATAACTCGGCGGACGCGATCTCGATCGTTCCTTCTTCCTGGGATTTGGGGAGGGACGACGAGATCGCCCCCGGCTCGAACGCGCGCGATGAGTAGTGCTATGGCGCAAGCGATGGACCTTGCGCGAGCGCCTTCGGCTTCGAGATCGGGAGCGGGAACGGGAGCGGGAGCGGGAACGGGAGCGGGAGCGGGAGCGGGAGCGGGATCGAGACCTCGAGCTCGAGAAGGATGAGCGCGATCCGGATCTCTGCCTGCGACGCGGTCGTCTTGTCCTCGAGCGGGAGGAGGAGGAGGTCGAACGCCTTCGCTTCCCTCTGGACTTCCTGACGGAAGGAGGGGACGCGGAGCGTACGGAGCGGGATCGCCGCGAGTCGAGCGAGCGCGAGCGGTAACGTTCCCGAGCCAGTAATGGTGAAATCGAGCGCGAGCGTCCTCGACGAGGCTCGAACGCAGAGGAAGGGATCGGACTTCGCAATCGTCCTTGCAGTGACGCGGAAGGGGGTGAAGAATACCGGACTGCGTCTGGGGTGACGGGAGGAGGAGCATGCGCAGGGACGTAAAGCGATTGTCGCTGCAGGGGCGGGAGATTCCGTTCTCGCGGCGCGTCAGGCGGGAAGCGCCTTACTCGCGGCGGAGACGCGTAGGGCTCGTCTCTACGCGGCGGCGGTGCATGCGGTCCCCAACCCCGTCTCTCATTCGACCATCCTCGTCCTCGCCCTCGTCCCATAGACTCGGTTGGTCGGCCCGACATTCCCTGTTTCGCTCGCGGGGCGACGGGGAGACTGACTCGACTGGCGCCTCTTCCCATCGGCGCGTCCATCCATCCCTGATCGTGATAGGGAGGATTATAGCCAGGCGGGCGCGGGTGACCGACAGACGTTCGAGCCGGGGCTACGGGGGCAACGGGATGGTGTCGCAAGGCAGGGGTAGAGGAAACATAGGGGGCGTCGGAGACGGCAGGCCTGGTTTCGACGGGAGGAGTCGGTCCCGACTCTACTCCTTCCATTCGCGCTGGCACAGCATTAGGCGGAGGGGAAGGACTGCCCATGGATACCGCTTCCGCATCGGACTCGTCCTGGCACGCCCACGCACCCTTGACGTCTTCAAACGGCACTCGTCCCTCGCTGGGGTCTTTCAACGGAAGATCCTTGCTTTCGGGAATGGGGGGCTCCCGCCCTTTAGAGCCGGGGTCGGGCCTCTCCCGAGGGTACATCCACAACGATTGACTAGTTGCAGAGTACCCATTCCCATAGGGCGCTCGGAAAGGCCAGTCAGGAACCGGCCTACCGTACTCCTCCTCGGTAGTCAACCACTCGCCCTCGTCCAAAGGCGGCAACGACTCGAAGATGAGCTTGCGACGGTTTGTCCGATCGTACCACAATGATTCCCCTTCTTCCACTTGTTTCTCCCAATTGCTCTTTCCCAACTTCAACATGTACGTCTCGTCCCTCCCCGATTCAGCGATCTCCGATTTTTCCCTGAAGCAACTCCAGGCTCCCGAGGTAACGTCTGCGATGCTAGGGGGGCGCCGCCAAAGCATTCGGTCTGCGTCGATTTCGACCAACGTCCCTCGACGAGGATCGCGATTATCGATCTCAATCTTCTTGCCTCGCGCTTGACTCGTATCGAAAGGGGGTAGGGCAGATGAAGAGGGGGCCGAGGGCGAAATCGAAACAGAGGGTCCAGGACCACTACGCGGAAGAGGGGGCGGCACGTTTCCAGCGACATACAGCGGCCCATTGACCAGACGTTCGTACAAGCTTCGCTCCCTCGCGGAGTCAGATTCCCTGACAACATCGCGGGGCAAAACCAGTCGCCGCTCGGGCATGATACCTAGCTGCGCGTATATGGTCGCCCAACCTCCGGGGTTCCTAGGCGCGGGAGCTTCCATGATAGGGTGGAACTCGGCGGTCGTCCACTGGTATCGGGTAGCCAGGGCGAGACGGTTGTATTCACAAGCCTCTGGTACGAGGACGCGCTTCTCTATCTCGGTACGCTGATAGAAGTTGGGGAGCGCGTCTTCTTGTACAGGAACGTAGTTGGGGAGTTCAGAGAGGATGAATCCAGGTAGCGTGGCTTCGCGAACCAGCCACGCACAGTCCCGATTCAGAGTGCCATTGAGCCAGACACCGAGGTAGCGATCGTCCGCTGGAGGAATCGACGAGTCGGCTACGGAACTCGTTCTCGTCCTCTTGAAGTGTCCCATCATCTCTATCCACGCCCATTTTTCTCGCATTCCTCGCTGCACATCGATAACCTCGTCCACGGCTCTTTCGAAGGTCGTGATTGCGAGCAGACTCCGCACACGTCCGGCGTCTGGGTATTTGGGGGCGTTCCGCACATACGCCTGCGGGAGGTCCTTGACGTAGTCGGAGTCATAGGATATGAAGCGATCCATCTCGCGATTACGGACGTCGAGTTGCTCCACGAACTGCCCGCGGAGTCGGCCGCGCGTCGCGTCCTCCGATTCCCACACGGAGTACACTGGTTCGTACTCGACGCGTCCGGGAGGAGCTTGACTTTCGCGGAAGATGAATCCCAGCCATGGTCGCTCCGCATGAAACACTTGCGGGACCATAATGTAATCCGATCGGCCACCGTGTCCGTTGTAGCGCCGCTGGGTTTCGTTCGCCGCGTAGCCGGGGCTGCCCGCTAAGATGAAGCGTCCGGGGTAGAATGGGTCTTGGAGCGAATTGGGGCTCCATATGAGGTATTGGTGACCTCGCAACAGAACTACGCGGGAGTGGTAGGAAGAGAAATTAGGAAGGCGGAGGTCCATGGAAGTGTCGACAACGGGGTCCGCCTGGTACCCGTGGTAGCTGCGTAGTCGAATGCCAGAGTAAACACGGGAATCCACCACGGAGCCTTCTTGTCCAGAGCTCAACGTCGCAGCCGCGCCGGCGAGACCACTATCGCGGGGCAGGGCAGGGACGGAGTTCCTCTTGAAGGAGCTCGACGTCGCCAAGCTCTGCAATTTGCCACTCGACGGGTAAGTTCGCTTCGAGGGTCCGGGCTGCATCTCGAGAGTGTAGAGGAGTACCACGCGTTGGAGGGAGGTGAAGAATAAGTAAAGCGGAAGTTATGGAGTCTATGCAGACTCTACAAAAACTTTCGAGTTGATGGTAAAAGAAAGGGGCGAAGGATGCTACTAGAATATTACAAGTACAAACAGAGGCACAGCCTCAGATTCCTGGCGCTAGGGCAGGATTGGAAAAGCTCTCAGAGCTTCTTGAGGGACAGGTATTCGCGGCGCAGCTCGGGCGCGTTGCGAAGGTCGTACTCGGAAATCCACGAGTCTTCGGACGGATCAAATCCTCGCCATCTGACCAAGTACATTCGACGATTGCCATCCTTGCGCTTGGTCATTCGATGACCGAGGATAGCTTCTACCTCATACTCTTCGGTTGCGTTGAGGAGGTCGCGTGTAGGAGGTAACACCACTCGGTCGCTGAACATAGGGTCGGACTGGGTATATTTGCGGAGATGAGCGAGATTGAAGACCGGGTGCATAGGATAATTGTCGGGTAGCCAGAGACGGTAGACTAGAGGGTTTATTCTTTCCATAACTTCGAAAGGGCCAATTGTACGCTGCACTAATTTCCTTCCGGTGCCCTCCACGTCGACTAGCTTGAGCGTGTGAGGATTCACTAGGGCAAGGTCGCCGGGCTTAAGTTCCTGTACCGCGCGTCGCCCCTTGTTGTAGGCCCTAGCTTGCCTTTCTTGCGCAAGGACAAGAGAATCTCTGGCTCGCTTCCGATGAGCTTCGATAACGGCTACGTATTCCTCCGCCTTCTGACTAGCCATGAACGGCCTATTCACGGGATCGACACCCGGAACCAGCACGCTCGTGACAGTACGAGGTTGGTAGCCCATCAAGAGGAAGTCGGGGGTATAATGAGTGGAAGAGTGGACGGAACTGTTATAAGAATGAGCAGCCTCACTGAGCCAGCGGGCCCAGGAGGTCCTGTCTCCAGCTACGAAGGCTCGCAGCATTTGTTCTATAGTAGCATTGAGCACTTCCGTTTGGCCGTCCGTTTGTGGATGGTGAGAGGAGGAGAGCACCATGTCGGCACCGTAATAATCGACGACTGATCTCCAGAAGACTGTGGCCCATCGCTTGTCCCAGTCGGCGATGATTCTCTCGGGCATCCCATATACGTTGACGACTCTTTCCACGAAAAAGCGAGCGAATCCTTCTTGTGATAACCCGTTATGAGTGGGGATGATCAGCGCGTACTTGGTGAGCTTGTCGACGATAACCAGGATAGCCGTGTACTTTTCTGGTCCCGACGGCGGCAGGCCGGTAATTAGGTCAAGGGAGACGGTAGCGAAGGGTCGAGCGGGTATATGAGACGGCCGGAGACCCCCCATAGGAGCGGTCCTGTCCTCCTTGATCTTCTGGCAAACGTCACAGCCCTTGCAAAACAGGTCCGCGTCGCGGGACATCTGCGGCCAGTAGAACAATTCACGTAGGCGGGCTTCGAATCGAGCAGGTCCCGCGTGGGCGCCTTCATGCGCGGAGTCGTGCACTAGACTCAACGCGTAGGGCATCTTGCTTCGCGGAACACACAATCTCGAGTTCCAGTCGGCGTCTATGAAATAGAGCAGGCCGTTCTCCCCCTTCTGGAATCGAGAAGGGGTAAGAGGGGTCTCAGGATTGGGTACCGCGTCGACGAAGTGTTTACGGAAGTAATTATCCGCGCGATACCCTTCCGAGAACTCCCGGATCATCTCTGGCTTAGCAGCGACCAGCAGATGAGAACGCTTTTCCCACTCTTCTTCAAGGGTTCCCTTCTCCGGTCCTTCGCCCGCGGGATACGTCCAATGATCACCCTTGGGGAATGGGAGATCGTCCTCAGCAGGAGTCGCAAGCGACTCTACTATTCTTCCCGAATCCTCGGCTTCCTTCGCTTGTCGACGGGTTTGTATTGGGTAGGCCTCGAACTTGTCCACCACCTCATCCCACCACATCGCACAGAACACAGCCTTCCTCGCCGCCGTTCTAGAGTCTTCATCCTCCGCGCCTTGAGCTCGCTGTTGTTTGCTCTCGTCTGGAACAATGGAGGGTATATCGTCCAGAACCGGTGAACTATGCGGCGGTATTCTAGGCAGCCGAGACAGCGGATCCACATTAGAGTGAATTCGACCGGGACGGTGGACAATCTTCAGTCCCGGGTGCGCTGCAAAGACAGCCCCCCACGCCGCAAGGCGACGGTTCGCATTCTCGTAAACACGAGCCCACTGCAGCGCGGCATGATCGGTCACTAGCACCACCTGTTCCCCCTCGATGAAGGGCTGGTACTTGACCAACCCCTCCTTGGCTCCCAGAGCTTCCCTTTCAGTCGCGCTGTAATTCCGCTCAGCGGGTTTAAGCGTACGGCTCCAATACGCAGTGACACGCTCTATGTGCACCATCGTGTCCTCGAACTCCTCCGCCCATTTGTCTTTCTCCCGCATCTCGACCACGTCGTTCGTCAGATTGACGAACAGTCGCGGGACGTCTTGCCCAGCGTCCCAAGCCTTCTTAAGCCGATCATAAACAGCGGTTCCCTTTAAATCCCGTATCGCGATCAGCTGCACCTGTTGCAAACTGGTGCCGATCGCGAAGTCGGACGCGTCACTGTACAGTCGATAGGGCAGGCCACGAATAGCGTGCCCTAAAATTGGTGCTGCAGCGAGCGCCTCCTTGGCCTGACGGAACACTATCTCATGTTCGGCTCCCCACACGAATTTCACGCCCTTTTTCAGCAGCTCGAACAACGGCGTGACGATGTAGGCGTAGAACGGGATGTACTGGGAGAAGTACACACACATGCCTAGGAACTTTTGCAAGTCCGAGACATGTTTCGGGCGTTCGAGTTCGACAATGGCGGAGACCTTTTCAGCATGGGTGGATAGCCCCAAGCGCGACACCTTCTGGCCAAGCAGAAGTATTGAGGAATACCCCACGAAACATTTCGCGGGAGATAATGTGATCCCAGCCTTAGCGATGGCTCCCAATACATTGTCCAAATGTATGAGATGTTCTTCCCAACTCTTAGAAAACACGACGATGTCGTCAATGTATACTAGAGTGAACAGCCAAAGGTAAGGGGCGAGCACGCCCTGCATGACTCGCTGAAAGATGGATGGTCCATTCCGGAGCCCAAAGGGCATCCTACGGAACTGCCATAACCCGCGATGAGATCTAAACGCGGTCTTCTCCTTAGCGTCCTCAGCCATCTCTAATTGCGTGAATCCGGCGAGGGCATCGAAGGAGGATAGTACTTGCGCGCCACTTAAGGTTTGCAAGATTTCCGACTGGCGGGGAATAGGGAACTCGTCCGGCACCGTACGCTCATTGAGCTTGCGATAATCGATGACCAGACGCGGTTTTCCATTGCGGTAGACTACCACGCAAGGGAATCCCCACGGACTGACCGAAGGCTCGATGACTTCAGCCTCAAACCACTTATCCATCTGCGCGTCAATGACCTCGCGTTTGGCAGGGGAGGCTCCGTACATAGGCATCGAGATTGGCTGTGTGTCCGGCTTGAGGGGAATTGGAACTTTGGTTTCAACGTGTCCCAACCGCCCTCCTACCCCGAAAGCGCCAGCATTGCGTCTCAACACCTCTTCCAAGGGAGCGCGCTGTGCTTCCGGTATATCCGGACCCCAGTTGACCAGCGTCGAGACGTCGACATCGGGGAGAGGGTCTTCTGGCACCGCAGTCGTCTTCGGTCCCCAGGCCTCATCCCCGTCAAGCTTGTCGTCTTCGCGTATCTCTTCGCCAGACGTGGCGCTCGCCAGATCCTGCTCGCGCAGCGTACCGATCGTGGTTCTCATCGCGTCCGCGGCCTGTGCCATTTTATTCCATTCATCCCCGTCCTTCGGCTTGTCGGCGTATGAATCCGGGTCCAGTAGTTGCCCAACTACGTCCCCCTTCCGAATATACCATGGTCTGGTACTCGGGTTAGCAATGGGTAAATACGGCACGGCCGCATTTATCCAAGTCGTCGGCGCTGCCAGCACTGACTCGTCCTCTGTGGAGATAACAACCTTCTTCACCAACCATTCCTCTCGCCCTGCGAAAGGTCCCTGCACGCGCACGTTATGTACAGTCCCCGGATTGATCAACGCGTCTGCAGCCGCTAAGACTTCAGGCAACTTCTTCGTTCCCAACCTGGCCGCTCTAGTACGCTGTCTTTTAGCAGCGGAGCGGCGCAGGAAGGGCTGAGTCTTGACGGCCATTACTTGCCGTAGTTCGAACCCCAGGTCAACTACCTGGGCGGATGATCCCGGGAGAATTCGCTCCGAGCGGCCGACCTTGATGTCGCAATGGCCGCTGGAGTACCTCGTAACTCCCATTTCGTACGAGAGCTGGAAGTCTTCGCCCAGGAGGAGGGGTACGCGCATGTTGCGAACGACGTACGCCTCAACTTCGAAGCTAACGAGGATTCCGTCTTGAGATTTGCAGTACATGGTGAACCGAGTGAAGCCGAGAACCTTGGCTTCTCCCGTGAGCGCGTAGAGCTTCATGCGCATGCCTTCACGAGGCTGGGGGAGTCCAGGGAGAGACTTGAAGAAATCCTCAGACATTAGGGTGATGTCGGCGCCTGAGTCCAACCTTCCCTTCACCGGCATGGCTTCGGGCGTTCCCACCGACACCTTTATGTGTAGAGCTTTGACTCCTAAAGAGCCAAAGCCGGCCGGATGGGATCGAGCTCGTCGTGCGCGTTCCACTCGCACTCCATCTCGAGATTGGCTGGCCAACCGATGGTCTTCCGGCAAAAGATCCTCTACAGTAGGCGCCGCCGGAGGGGATGTACCCTCTACGGTTTCCTTAACTGGAGGACTTTTGCGCGCGGCCAACGCTTCCGGGGAAAGCAGTTTGTCTTTGAACCGCGCAACTCGTCTCGGGATCGACGGCTCCTCAGCCTTCTCCTTCCCCTTGCCCTTCTTCTTAAGTCTCTGCTCTTCAAACTTATTTCGCCTCCGCGAGTTACGATTGTCCGGTTCCATTGCTACCGCATGAACCGAACGTTTAACGAAGGGCCTATCCTCGTAGGCGGAAGCTCGTTTTAATTGAGACGGTTCATCAGGGCGCTTAAGTTGTTCACTCGAGTAAACCGAAGCGGAAGTAGTATTGAAGGTCTCAGCAATCATGGCTACAAATTCAGTGTAATCCCGCAACTCCTCTTCGTAGGAAACCTCGACCTGCAGCATATTGGCTTCCCTCATCGCTTGCCACCTGCCGTAGTGCGGGCAATCCCTCGCGAAGTGATTAGCGCTCGTGCAGACATAGCACACTCCATTCGCGGGAGCGCGCGCACTCCTGACATCGTCGCGTTTAACGAAGGAATACCCCTTGACAGTTTTGCCTTCGGGCCAATCGTGACGCGGCGGACTCGTCTTCGATTTATTCGAGGCTCCAGGGAATCCGGCAGGGGGTCTCTGTCCTCCGCGCGTGTTGCCAGACGAGGAGACATAAGCGGACTTAGTCTCATTACTCGCGGCCGCGCCAGCGCCTCCTTCGTCGTCCGAGTCATCATCGGAGTCAGAAGCGTCCGCAACATGAGCGTTGCGATTCGCTCGGCGCGGGTAGTAGTTGTTGAGATTGCCGAGTTTCTGCGCGGTAGTCCAATTGCCCATGAGAGTGGAGCGGTAACGTCGCACGGCAGCGGTGAGGGAGAAGATATCCGGGTAGCGCTCCGAATTAATAGATCCAGCCCAGACATCTGGCGCAGTCTGCAAAATTCGATCGACAACGATGACGCCGTCTTCCTCCTCAGGATAGAGGAATACGCTGTAGACAAGTCGGCGTTGGATGAAATCAAGCGGCCATTCGTTCTCATGTCCCCGTTGACGAAAGCGCATCTCCTCCCACTCCCGACGGCGTTCCTGGAGCCAGTTCGCATTGAGGAAGTGCGCCTGGATGGCTTGCAGCAGGTTGGCCCAGCTTTCGCTGAGGTAGTTGCGGACATGGGTAGACTGCGTTCTCCACCAAGACTCAGCGCGACCAGTGAACTTCAAAGGGGCAATGGCACCGAGATCCGTCGCCATCTGAGGAGAGAGCCGGACGAGCTCGGAGACCTTGCAAAGGTACTCGATGGCAGTTTTGCCATGGCCATCCCACTCAGGTACGAGCCGCAGATCGAGTTTACGATTGATCTGCCAATTGAAGTTCCCGAATTGGTGCGCGCCTTCGAAGGGAGGTCCTCCGCCTCCGGGCGGGCCTCCACCTCCTCCACCACCCGCTCCTCCTCCGTTGAAGGGAGGTCCTCCGCCTCCAGGCGGGCCTCCACCTCCACCTCCTCCGTTGAAGGGAGGTCCTCCGCCTCCAGGCGGGCCTCCATCTCCACCTCCTCCGTTTCCGCCCGGACCAGGAAAGGCGTAAGGGGGCCCTCCACCTCCGCCAAGCGGAATATCTCCTCCGCTGTTACCCGTCGGGTTGGCACTTCCTCCTCCCTTTCCTCCCGCAGGAGCCGAACCGTTCGCTCCTTGAGCGGCATTGGATTCTTCAGGATACGATTTATCTTGCACCGGAGGCGGCGCGTTACGGAAATTATAAGAAGTCCAATGCGAGGTGAGGTGGGGGATGGCTCGAGCCACTATTTTGGCCGGATCGACTTTGGCCGAGGTTGCCACGGCAGCACTCAATCCTGCTGCACGCAACGATTGACTAGCGTCGCGCGCAGTCTGCCCGAAAGCCGTGTCAGGGGTGGGACGTTCCGAGACTTCCTCCGCTACAGCGGGTAACTCAGCGGCTGCGGCAGCAGCGATAGCAGCATTGCTCGATCCCCACTGAGTTGGGATTCGGCCAGCACCAGGGAGCACGCTAACAGACCCTCTACCCACGGATGACAAGGAGGCGGGGACACCTCTACTATAATCAATATGGGGAGGGGCTTCGCGCCGAAAGTGCGAGCTGGCGCCAGAGTCGACGAGCGGAGTAGAATTCGGATCCTCGGGGTAGTGAACGGAACGTTCCGGTACTACTCGCACGGGAATGTCAAGGAGCGGGGCATTGGCGTGGACCTTGACTTTGTAGAACTCGGTACGAAGACCGTTGGTGGTGTCGTTTACCAACGCGTCGCGCGCATGAACGCTGTACGCATGTCGAGCATAGTCGGGTCGAGCGAGGAGTTTTCCCAACTCAACTCGCCCCTCTTCCCTTCCAAACGCGGAGCGCACCGAGCTGAGCGTGGAGTCGATCGTGCTGACCGAGTCCAACCCTTCCTGTCCATACACCAGCTTAATGGAATTAAAGCGGCGTTTGATATGTTTGGCGGACTGGTCAAGTCGAAATTGGAGAGTATTGAACGCCAGTAGAACGGCGGAGCGGCTCGTATTCTCTTCCATGAGTCGAAGGAGCTGCCAGTGGGGAGATATGAGAAACCGACTCGTTGGCGGAGTTCTCAAGAAGGAATAGAGAACGTCGAGAATCTGATGGACGGCGAGGCAGAGTTGCGCAATGCGTTCGAGGGCGTGGAGATTGAGGGAGTAAACTACTCCTCCGTCCTCAGAGTTATACGCAATCAGATCCTGCATGCCGACGCGGAGCGAAGAGAAGGCTTCGATCCCTTCCTCTAGGGAGCTCCAGTTCCATAGACGGTGCGGGAGATTAAACCTCATGACCGCGAAACGCAAGAGGTGAGTTTCGTCCATAGTCTTGCCAGGAAGCATCCCGTCTACGGCTCCATAAAGCAGGAGGGGGTCGTCTTCGCGAGAGGGATCCATCACCGGATGGTATCGCACCAGAGAGGTCTCGATATCTTCGTCATAAATATCGAGCTGACGGGCGAGGGATACGAAAATACGGGGGTGGCCGCGCCCGGCAAGGAGAGCAGCAGTAATGCTGTCGTAGTCGGTAGGACCTTGACTCGGGAGGGGAGTCTCTCCGGCGACCCTGCCGTGAAACTGTGCAGAGGTTGGAGTCGTCTCGGGCTCGGTCCCATTGACGGAGTCGGGAGGCGTTTCCACGTCAGGCTCGCTTCCAGCGGGTAACGGGCCTTGAATCCTGATAGCGGAGACTGGGGTATCGTCGGCTTCATCCTTGGGCAGCGCACTTCGTTCGGCGCGGGCGGAGGGAGGCAAGTTCGATGCCTCTACCTCCGCGCTAGCCGGAGGAGAACCACCGGCGCGAGTATCGGTGGCGCGCTTGATGGAACTGACAAGCATCGCTCGAGCAGCTCCGGCCTTCGCGGCGATAGCTCCGGGGTCGAGCTCTCCAACGTTAATCGACGAGGAGACGTTGGACGCGGAGGAATCAGACACAGTCTGCAACTCGGGCAAACTGCCCTGAACGCTGGCAGCGTCCTCAGAGGTGTGGGCGACGGCGGGAGTTCCTCCCTCAGCGTTAAGAGGGGCCTCAACTGCTGCTGGATCGTTGTAGGTGACTGTAGTCGGCTGGGTTTCAGAGGGGTTAAGCGCAGCGGTGCGCTGAGCTTGACGAGTGGTCATCGAAGTAGTACGATGCGCCGTGGGCAGGCGCGACTTGGAAGCGCCGGGAATGGAAGCGGTTTTCTTGCGCGACGCAGGAGGGTTCGTGGGCGCGGACATGGAGACTGTATTGCCGTCTCACACGGCACTGCCCAACTTATATAATTTTCCACCCCTCATCGTCGGTGCCAAGGATACTGGAGTCCGCATGGCGTCGTTTCCAAACCGCGTGGTGAGTAAGGGAGATAGATGTCCGCGTTTCCGGGACGATTGGGAGGACGAGGTAAACGAGGGCGTTCATCTCTTCCTCGTAGTCTCCCTCCTCCATCGTATTCCTTCCCTCCAGGGGTAGAAGAAAAGGGTTTCCTGTTCCAATTTCCAATGGATTCGCTCGCCATTTGATGGAAAAGTTGGGGTGGCGAGGGTAACGCATGGAAAGCGGAAGCAAAATTGAGGAAAAGGTTTCAAGCGCAACCCGTGCCTCAACTCATGCCGGAGACGCGTGGACGCGTCTCTACGGCTCGAGGAGGCACTGCGTAAGGGGCGTTTGACATTAGAAAATAGTTCTGAGTCTTCAGGTCCAGTTGAGTGAAGACCAGGCAAGTCGGACCACTGTGATGGGTTCGTGCTTCGCACGAAGCTCTTCTCCTGGACTGGAAGACCAGAACGGAGCGCACTAGGCGCTCTACGTATGTTGGTGGCTCAGACAGAGCCCGTGGGCAGATAAGGGGCGAGTCCTCGCCCGTTGGCGGGACTCAAGCCCTAGTCGCCATGTTGTCGTTGTAACCCCCGCCGGGACTCCTGCGACCTGGAGTAGGGAGCTGAGGGGAGCGGCGAGGCTCGGCGCCGAGTCGCTCGGTTCACGCTGCCCATTGACTCTTTGCGAGCACGGAGGGCGGTGATGTTGTGAGCAAGTATAATAATGATTAGTCATCTGCCCGAGATGCTAACTAATACAAATAAGTACGTTCCAACTATAGCAAGTAGTAGAAATATATACAATATATTACTAGCCCGTCACAATGGTTCAGCGACGCGTCTTTCACTCTTCTGACCCAACACTTACCTTCAGGAATACAAAAGCAGTAATTTGTCCTGCCATTTGTTGGGCGGAAAATCGAAGACGCGCAATGCCGAATTTTGATGGTCCGGCATACGGAAGAGGCCGAGATACTGAATTGGAAGGAAACGGACCGTCATTGTGATTCTGAAGTGGCAGTTCAGTTGCAAATGAGCATTAAAGAAACTTTCCCTCTTGAAGTTTGTGGTTGGAGGTGCTGGGGGGGGAGGACAGAATTCAAACTCCGACGATTATATAATAACGACGCCACGCATACATGATCGCGCGGTTAACTACAGACTATGGGGTTCTGTCAAAGCGCGAAAATCGTCAACCCGCAAGGGGGCACGAATCTGCGAAATTTGCACTATACCTCAAAGTTTTTTTTTCAGCAAAATCGGCGACCCCTCCCCCCCTCCCAAAGAGGAAATTCCTTTTTGGGAAGTGATGAATCGCCTTCTGGAGGCTTGTGGAGCTTGGTTTGATGTCTGGGACCTTATATATATACACTAAATTGACAAATTATCAGTTGTGCTAGTCATCTCAGTATTGTTTGAACATTTCTGAGTGAAAAGATGTTCAGTGATGGGGTCCCGCTGCCGTATTGTTGCCGAGCCCACATGCTCATTTGCTATATTGGGAAGACCTCCGGCTGATCAATCCCTCATCAATTCCCCGATATGGGAATAATGTATCCTCTTCTACCTCAACAACCACTACACCAGGCACCTTAAGGAAAGTGGATTGTGTCTCAAAATCACAATCTCTTCCAGATTTTGAGGTGAGGTAAAAAATTCTGCAATCCGAAGCCCCTTGTCAACCCGAGCGAGTTTGGCCACAAGGCAAGTCGCACCTCGCAGTCGGTCCCAGAGGAAAGAGGGAGGAAAGAGCAGACAGAGAGAAGAGGAAAGATCTTGTGTGGGTGTGTGGGAGGCTCGGCCGTTCCGGCCGACTGGACTTTGCCGCGCAGCGTGAAGGTGCGGGAAAGTCCGGGTCGGGGGGAAGCCGATCGCGGCAACGGCCGAGCCTGCACACCTGGGCCAACGAAGGTCAGGAGAAAAGGAGACCAAAAGCAGCCCTAGCGCGAGCTAGAAACAAACGGGAAACAGGAGGAAGGTGGGAAAAAACGCGTGGAGGACAAGAGAAAGAGTGTTTCTTCGAGGGCGACGAGGTCGCGCTGGCCAGAGATCAGATTCGTGGGAATCTGATCAGGCCAGGGCGACGCGGCAAGGGACTGGCTCGGCTTTACTGCCTTGCCTCCCACTAAGTCCACTCGTTCCTCCTTGGCCTTAGCTCACAATTGACACCAACACATCGAGCCATCCGTTCACTCAAGAGGGCGAGAGACAAAATTTGGTTGTAGTGGCCAGAAGACGCGCCCGATACATAACACTGTATTCCTTGGCGGAGTGGTCCGCTAATTGGGCGGTGGTGTGAACGATCCTATGCATCGCCCAGCCAGTCATACCACGAAACGGTGGCTGGGTCATGGCCACAGCTACCGGTGGCTGAGTCTGTGCCACAGCCACCTGTGCCCCAGCCACTGTTTTGTGGTTCAAAATGGGTGGGCAACATACTAGGAATATCGCGTGATATTCCTGGATTATATACATAGGCAATTGGAATGAAGGGGAGGGTGGGCATAGTCGCCATTTAGCATGCAGAGGATAATAGACAGTTTGCAGTGCAGCCATTGGAGCCATCCAATGGCTGAATGACGTTGCGTTGTCTGGTGGCTCCACCTGCCAAAAATGATGTCAGATGGCTGTGGCAGCCACCAGTAGCTAATTTTGGCGGGTGGAGCCATTGAGCATTGCAACGTCATTTTGCCATGGCATGGCTCCAATGGCTGCAACGCAAAGTGGCTAATGTACGTCTCCCTTTTCTTGTCTTCCATCCTTTGCTTCGACAACCTTCCATGTGCTCATCGACCACCATATCCAGGACCTGGACCGACAGCTCCGTGCTGAGCGTCTCGTTACTCTCCTCTACGATGGACACTCCGATGTCGTTCCATCTCCAATTCCATTCCATTTCGGCCACAATGGGACACTCGCGGCAGCGACCGGTGGGGACGGTTGAAGGAGGATGAGGATTCGGCCGTGGTCGTTAGTATGTGGTGAGTGCTCCTCCTTTCTTCTTTTCCAACCTCTGTTCGTTCCTGAGGGTGAAGGAGCATACTTTCTGTCTTCCCTCCGCTATGTATCCCTATACATTTGTCCTCTCGCTCCCGCACATACATACACTGTGTTCCGACCCCCTGTAGACGCACCTGTGTCTACGTTGATTGACATGTGCCGACATGTGGCGATGTTCGGCTACGTCCGGCGATCTGCGTCTACGCTCTAATGTAGACGCACCTTTGCCGCGGTTGATTGATGTCCGGCTACGTTCGTTTACGTGAGGTAGATGCAGTGCATCTACCCGTCGGCTACGTGTGTCTGCCCGCATCTACAGTGTAGATACACCTAGCTCAACTCCGTAATGCAAACTCGGCCAATCTTGGTATGAGACAGCATCAAAATTGCTCCTCGGATGAGTCTTAAGTCTCTTGGTAAAATCTATGCCTTTTAAAGTTTTACATAACCTTTGCATCACCTACATGCGGCTACATGCGGCTACATCGGCTAACATGCGGCTACGTCGGCCAATATGCGGCTACGTCGACCGACTAATGTGGACAGACTGTAGACATACTGCATCTACCTCATGTAGACATAGGGGTCCATCTACCTTTGGCTACGGGGGTAGACGGACCCTCTGTCTACATGGGGTGGGAACGCAGTGATACTTTCATTTCCCAGACGACTCGGCACGCACGTCCTCGCGCATCTCTCCATCCACGCGCCCAGCGCATCCATCTCATCCGTTGCGCGGCACCCGCCGTGGCCCCCGCAGGTAACCGCTCACAGTGACACCTCGACGCTTGCAACTGTTTGGTGTTGGAATGTGGACATGCGGCGTATACTTTTTCTTGGACTCGTTTGCCTTCGCAACATGTCCCTCATCGAATTTCGCACCGACGCCACACTGCGATCTCGCTGGGCGCATTCTGCACGTTCTGCGCATGCTATTACAAATTTTCTTCTACACGCCCTTGGCGCGCGATCGGCCGTCAACGGACCCAACACCCCGCGCCCCTGTCGTGAATATCAGCACACATTGTAAAATTTTCCGCTCCTTGCATTCACTGGCTGAGTCGGCATTCCGCACGCTCCCTGGCTCTTTTACACGCATCCCATTGATGCTCCGCTTACCTGTTCAATTCTTTCTGAATCCCTTGTTCGCGTGCTCACTTTTCGGTTCCTACGCAGGTCTGCGTCGCGTACATCCTGAGTTCACTCGGTCAAGTATCTACTTTTTGTCTCATCTTGGGTGATGCCTAGTGAATCGCGGCGCAATTTTCTCCACCTTGTGTCCAGTATATACCGCATAGTCAATCCATCGCGCCCCGTCTCTCTCCTGTGGTCTGGTCACTGTATCGTGTTTTCTGGTTCATCCGTGATCGTCTCAGCCTCTTTGACCATTTGAGACATGCTTGTAGACATCCAACTCCACCGGCGCGCGGGAGAGATTGGATTGACACGGTCTGGCATTAGTCATCACACAATGAGTTTATAAATAACAAAGACGGTTCTCCTGTGGGCAACGATCCTAACCAACACGCGCCAAGTCCCGTGGAACCAGAAGAGCCTGACCGCACAGTAAACACCCTCCTCAATTCCAATCCTTCCAAGAATAGTGCGAAGACTTCACACTGGCCAGCCAACGTGATTTGGATGAGTTATGGGAGTTGACTTCACATAAATGCACTGCGGTAGTCTTTAAGAGACCAGAAAGCAATGTATTGCGAGGAATCCATTTTGCAGATGCCTACATCAAAGCCCGAGTACGAGAGCTCTCAAGCAGTTAAAGACAAATCTGAAGAGGCTATTTCATTCGGATTGCTATTACGAAGATATAATCTCTAGTGACCCAAGGGTTTGCCGCGTTTGCTGTTGCAGGATAACGTGCCAAACAAATCCCCCTTTTCCCTGAGTTTGAGACAAGCCCCTTCTCAGAAGGCGTGCATCTGCACGTGCTGGTCATGTGGGACCGAGAAGGCGGCTTGATCCGAACCTATCGCCCACCCACTTCCTTCCGACTCGTATGTACCCTCATCCCAAGCTCCTCAAGGTGTCAACCCCCGCCGTCGTCAAGCGTCGCTGTTCAAGTTAAGCATCTCGGCACCTCAAAGATTTCGAGCATTTATCTTTGTCCGGGTCTCGAGCACAAATGGCAAGAACATTCCAAGCCTCTGGGATCCCTAGTCCACCCAGGCACCTCAAGAGCCCGCAAAGGAGCCTGCAAACAGGCTCAAGTCTTACCAGAAAACTATCCGGACCTGAGCAAGTGTCTGCGCCCGAGCCCAAGATCAGCACGCTCACCGTCACCGCAGTGCATACCCTCAAGCCACTGCACGGACCCGCCCACGGCATCGGCGCCCAACGCCCAACGCCGCCGCTCATGGCAGTTGCTGTTCATCACCCCTCGTCCCGCTCGACGCCTGCGATGGCAAAGCAACACATAACATGTCTGCGTCCGAGCCTGAAATCAGCACTTCAGCGCTCACCGTCACCACATTTCATACCCTCAAGCCACTGTACCCACCCGATGGTGTTAGCGCCAAACACCGCCGCTCAACACTCTGCTCAAGCCCGAGTCCGAGACCAGCATGCTTGCCGTCGCCTGAGCACGTACCCTCAAGCCACTTCATGGACTTGCCCGCCCGGTCGGCACCCAACGCCGCCGCTCATCGAACCTGCTGTGCGTCGCTGTCCGGCACCCCTTGTCCCGCCCGGCACCCGCGACGGCGAAGCAACACATATCACATCCGCACCCGAGCCCGAGATCAGCACACTCGCCGCCGCCACAGCATGTAGCCCCCTGCTGCTGCACAGACCAGCCACGCGGTGTCGGTGCCCAATGCTGCCTGCTCATTGCAAGCAGCTCATGTGGTCTGTTGCTGTTATCAAAGCCATCGACATTGACGTCGGTGCCGTATCCTGGTTGTTTGCAGTAAAGTACCATAGTATTATTAGTAGCCCCAATGAATTCTTTTTTTTGCGCAATAAAGCTACATTTAAGTTACTCTTGAGACACCTTTCCTCAATCCGTATCAACCTTTTCAGACGTCTTTTTGGCTCCTTTTTCCCTTGAAAAAGGTAAGGAACTTAGCTTTTAAAAGGGCAAAGTCCTTTTCACCTTTTCCGGCTTTTTGTCCTTATAGCTCTTTGCGGAACTTAGGGCGCGGCTCATTTTTTATCAAAATTTGATGTTTCCACCAGGATGGCTGCTGTGAGTTCAATTCCCAACTGTTTCCCTTGAAAATATGACCATTGAATTCACATTTCCATTCCGGAGGGCAGGGCCTCCTCAGACTGTCTGATGGCGAATCAAATTGCCTGATTGGGAGAATATCCATGTTTTGACTAGGACAGCTGTAACATGAGCTATATTTTTTCGATTGGGCTAATTTTTTGATACATTGAACTCACACGTATACCAGAGAGCAGACAATACCAGAATTTTTAATGTGACCCATACCTCAAACTCATTATCTATTACCAGCACACCAAATTCTATTTTTGAAGTCTTGAGTCAAATACAAGTCATATAAAAAATCCCGGTATTTACTACCCTCCAGTATACCTGTGAGAACATTGTATCAAAGAATCAGCCCAATCAAGCAAATGTAGCTCATGTTACATCTGTCCTGCTCAGCCAGGTTTTTGTGTTGAGCAGACAGCTGTGACATGAGCTATATTTGATCGATTGGGCCAATATTTTGATACAATGAACTCACAGGTATACTGGAGGGCAGCAAATACCGGGATTTTTTATATCACTTGTATTTGGCTCAAGACTTCAAAAATAGAATTTGGTGTGCTTGTAACAGATAATGAATCTGAGGTATGGGTCACATTAAAAATTCCGGTATTTGCTGCCCTCTGGTATACCTGTGAGCTCATTGTATCAAAAAATTAGCCCAATCGAACAAATATAGCTCATGTCGCAGCCATTCTACTCAAAACCTCGATATTCTCCCAATCAGGCAATTTGATTCGCCATCAGGAAATCCGGGGGGGCCATGCCCTCCGGAATGGAAATCCGAATTCAATGGTCATACTTTCAAGGGAAATGGTTGGGAATTAAGCTTACAGCAGCCATCCTGGTGGAAACATCAGATTTTGATAAAAAATCAGCCGCGCCCTAAGTTCCGCAAAGAGCTGTAAAAAAGGATCAAAAGTCCCAAAAAGGTAACTTGTCATTCTGCCGATGGAGCAGAAGCAAATTATTTCGTCCCCGACATCGCAAACCATTCCAGAGGTTGGCAGGCGAGAATAATCACGAAAACCAGCACAGGATTGGCGGACTTCAGGACTTCGGAGCCCTTCATGGACTCCCCGGACATAAGGGTCTTGCCTTTGGGTTGTAATCGGCATACAACCCAGCTACGATATGTGTAGTGTATTTTCCACATTGCAATTTCACTGCAAGTGCACTGCAACCTGTTGCAACGAGATTGTGAGTGATTGTGTTGCTTGCAACATTCCGGCTTGATTGCAAGCCCGGCAATCAGTTGCAACTCCTTTCCGGGAATTTGCTGATGGAGGGTGTCGTAGGCGGTAGAGAACGAGGTAACGGTGTTGAAACCAGAAGGGAGGCTCGGGAGACGGATTGAGAGCGAGCGTGAGTGATTCCACGGAGGCGAAAGAATAGGGACGCGGCTACGAGCAGCGTGGACTAGAATTAAGTATGGGAAGACTTCCGGCGATGGGAGGGTTACGAGTACTTTATGTACTCGTTCTTTTCATCAATTGGGAACCAGATTTTTGATATGGCGAAACATTTATCAGTGCGTTGAATGATGTAATGAAAATAGTGGCGGTGTTCATTAGCTTTTTGAAGTCTTTTTAAGAGCGAAATCTAATGAGTTTAGTGCTTATATAATTCATCAGACCGGTGAGTGTTCGACTTTCTGCGGGCACATTTATTTTCACACATTCATACTTTTTTTGATTCCTCTAGTTAGACACTTGTCATTTATTGCTGTTTCATTTGTCAGTATTACATCTCATTTTACCATTATTTACGACCCTGCCGCCTTCATTTAATCCCGAATGTCTTTGTTTTTCTGCAAAGGGCCTCCTCATACGATATTTAATTTATCATGTCGCATTACAGGTGGTTTCCTATTGTTCGTCTCTGCCTGTGTTGTCCCTATTGAATCGGCGGGCCGCACACGCTTCGCCCACGTTGTTATTGCTTTTGTTGTGACATACAAACTTTTGTCTTCAGGGTTGTTTTTTTTTGTATTTTCTCTCAGTTTCTGTCTTTCTATGTTCTGTGGCCCATATATGTTCTATCCTTTTTTTTTGTCTGCCCGGCGCGCTCAACTTCGCTCTGTATTGTGCCTTTTTTTCGTCTTAATACTCCGACCCTCCGTACGCTGGATCAGCGATCATTTCTGTCGGATATACCCGAGGTTCCCTGTACGACGGACTTCGGGTAGATCCGACAACATCATCGATCGCCTGTCTGATCGCACGTGACACGAATTGGGTGCTTCGCAAGAGTGCGTGGGTAACTACTGCGACTAATAGTAACATACAGCCACGAGGGCTTTCAGTTGGGGCTACTCTTCGTCAGTATGGAAGCGGATTCGGAAGAGAGGATACGTACAATAATGCTTGCTGTTCCGAAAATTTCAGTGCTGGGGCAGATGAATCTGAGGGCGGGTTTAGGTTTTGAACGATCTTCGGATTCTTGTATTACACATCCCTCTCTGGTCAGATTGGCAGAAGCCTCCGGTGGGAGTAGTTAATAATCAGGATAATATTTTTCAATACGGAAGACTTGTACTCAATGTTGTTGAACATCCTTGGACACCCAGCTGAATAGTGCTGGTAACTACTGTCAATTCCATTTTACATTTTTCTTCATAAGGGACGGTGAACTGTTTAAATTTTGCATGTCATTTTTTCTCCATTTTCTCCGTCTTTTCGCTAGAACTAAGGTCTGTGTTTCTTTCGAATCTCGCCGCTGATGTCGGGCTTGCGACCACAATAAAGTCGTGACTTGATGAACGTACTATTCGCGCTAATCTGGACCATGGAGGTCGAACAATGCGACCCGGACCTCAACAACCGTATCAAGTTCCTTCAATTGCGTATGTTTACCTTCACTGGTTACTGGCTTGGAACTTATGAACATTCTGCAAAGCTACTCGAGGATGTCTCAAATGCAGTGACACAGCGTCACTCTCTTTCGAGATCTGGCCGTGGCTTGCTGCGCACATTGGGATATTCTGTCTCCCCATAGTGCTTGTTTTCATCATCTGCAAAGCCTTTGAGCCGGCTGCCCTTGGTATTTTCTGTCCTCACACCCAGCTTCCTCCTCTGTGTCCTCGTTCTGTCTGGTTTTTTCGTTGCTCTACCTCAGTACGGCATTTTATTTCTTTTGATTCCGGAATTGAACGTTGGTTTTGTGTGCTAGTTAACCTCCTCTTCCCCTCGTTCACGCGATACCATGCCTCGTTGACGTCCTCCAAAAGTCTCTGCGCAAGACACGGACCCAGTGGTCCTTTATCACCCCACGACGCTAGCGCCAATATTTATCTCCGGAGCGCCGCTCATTCAGCATCTTCATTCGGGGTATCTTGGCGTCCACAATCGCTATGAGTATGTCCCGTGCTTTTCGCATCGATTCCTAAACTAATTAAGAGAAGGTGTCTTTAAGAGCACAACCGTTATGCAGATTCAAGACAACCTCCTCCATCACCACAGCCTCATCGTTCAACGTTCAATCGCACAGAACCTCCACCACTTTGAGACTGCAGTGCCCTTCCCTCGAATTCTCCTTCTCCATCAGACTGTCACAGAAGCTGGAATCCAGCCCGATAGTCATATCTACGTTAGATTTCCGCTACTCGGCGGTGCTGGCTCAAATTCAACGCCAGTCGAAGTTGATAATGGTGCGTCACCTCGCCAAGTTCGTAAGTTACTAACTGGTCAGGAGCTGACTAATCTCATAGATGACATGGGCAAAGGTTCATCCATATCTTTTTCCACACTGATCCCAAGTTTTCACATCATGCACAGGCCTCTACGCGTCACACCCGCCAGCCCCCAAAGACAATAACACCAATAATGTCGCATTCCCGCGATAATCCTGACCCCAGACTTATCGTGAACGGCCCTCGGCAACGGAAGCAGGCACCGATGCTCAGTGATCCCAACAATGACGAAACAGAGAGTACGTGTCTTTGCATTGCACTATTCTACTTCTCAAAATCCATGTTAGTTGCGGCCATGGAGGCTTTTGTGGAACAAATTGACACGCTAACTCGTAAACTGCCGAGCAGTATTCCGATTGCCGCCCGTGAGGGCCACATTTCCAGGTCACTGACCCTCCCTGGCCAAGACGGCGACGCTGCATCAACTTGGGTGGGTTAGGGTTAGGTTAGGGTTATTATGGACAACTCCTGGAGTTCAAGGGTTTTATAACCCTAGCTATTGCCCTAAGCCTGACTCAGGGTTTATTTGTCATGATGGGGACTCCTAGGCACAACATGTCCTTCCTCTACAATGATGTGGCGGGGGTTGCAGTGGGGGTGATCATTACACATGTTGGAAGGAAAAGAGAGTTAAATGCACATGGTGTCACAACCATTCCAATGTGGTAAATGGGGCAATAAATCGGATATTTTGTGCTGGCAGGCACTCTTGTCGCAACTGCTGCAACACAGTAAATAAAGCAGTAAATGGGGCCATGAATCGAATGTTTTGTGCTGGCAGTCACTTTTGTCGCAACAGTTGCGACACACTAAAGAGAGCAGTAAATGGGGCCATAAATAGAATATTTTGTGCCAGCAGGCACACTTGTTGCAACCGTTGCGACACCGTAAATAGAGCAGCCAATGGGGCCATAAATATAATATTTTGTGCAGGCAGGCTCTCTGTAAGGTGGTGTCGCAACCATTGTGACATGGTAAACAGAGCAGTAAACGGAGCCATGAATTGAATATTTTGTGCCAGCAGGCACTCCTGTCGCAATGGTTGCGACACAGTAAATGGAGCAGTAAATGGGGCCATAAATCGAATATTTTGTGCCAGCAGCCACTCCTGTCACAACCATTGCGACACGGTAAATGGAGCAGTAAATGGGGCCATAAATTGAATATTTTATGCCAGCAGGCACTCCTGTCGCAACCATTGCGACACCGTGAATGGAGGAGTGAATGCGGCCATAAATTGAATATTTTGTACCAGCAGCCACTCCTGTCGCAACCATTGCGACACGGTGAATGGAGCAGTAATTGGGGCCATAAATCGAATATTTTGCGCAGGCAAGCTCTCTGTAGGGTGGTGTCGCAACCATTGCGACACGGTAAATACAGCAGTAAATGGGGCCATGAAACGAATATTTTGTACCCACTAGGCACTCCTGTCGCAACAGTTGTGACACGGTAAATGGAGCAGTAAATGAGGCCATAAATCGAATACTTTGTGCTGACAGGCACTCCTGTCGCAACCGTTGCAATATGGTAAATGGGGCAGTAACTGGGGCCATAAATCGAATATTTTGTGCCAGCAGGTACTCCTGTCGCAATGGTTGCGACACGATAAATGGAGCAGTAAATGGGGCCATAAATCGAATATTTTCTGCCAGCAGGTACTCCTGTTGCAACGGTTGCGACACGGTAAATGGAGCAGTAAATGGGGCCATAAATTGAATATTTTGTGCCAGCAGCTACTCCTGTCGCAACCATTATGACATGGTAAATGGAGCAGTAACTGGGGCCATAAATTGAATATTTTGTGCAGGCAGGCCCTCTTTAGTGTGGTGTCGCAACCATTGCGACACGGGAAATAGAGCAGTAAATGGGGCCATGAATCGAATATTTTGTGCCAGCAGGTACCCCTGTCGCAACGGTTGCGACACAGTAAATGGAGCAGTAAATGGGGCCATAAATAGAATATTTTGTGCCTCGTCGCAACCGTTGCGACACGGTAAATGGAGCAGTAAATAGGGCCATAAATCGAATATTTTGTGCCAGCAGGTACTCCTGTCGCAACGGTTGCGACACGATAAATGGAGCAGTAAAGGGGGCCATAAATTGAATATTTTGTGCCAGCAGGCACTCCTGTCGCAACCGTTGCGATACTGTAAATGGAGCAGTAAATAAGCTGTGGAATAGGGCACCCTATTCTCAGACGAGACAGACAGTATTCCCATGTGTGTGTAGATATATAGAGAAGCCCCCCATTCTGCCCACTGGCCATCCTACCAAAGAAACCCAGAAAAATGCATGCCCATCACAATATGTGAAATCAGCGAGGAAGATAGGCACTGTTCTCAACAATTTCCCCTGGTATTGGCCTCGATACTTCTTGTGCATGAAGGTAGTATGCCCATGGGTGTATAGATGTATAGAGAAGCTCCCCATTCCGACCACTGGATGTCCTATGAAAAAAAACTAGAGCCTATGGATCACAGTATGTGAAATCAGCAAGAAAGAACCACATTCTCAACTGTTTTTTCAGGGAGCTGTTAGGCCTTCCAGACCTCCAATATATTTCCTGTTCACAGTGTTGCAATAGTTGCAATGCTATATACACTGAGCAGTTGGGTTCAAAAGGCCTGCTTCCAATCTCGCAACAGCTGCGATGCGCAAGAGAGAACTGCACTGTTCTCAACCGTTTCTCCTGGTATTGGCCTCGATATTTCTGGTGTAGGAAGATGGTATGCCCATGTGTGTGTAGATATATAGAGAAGCTCCCCCATTCTGCCCACTGGACATCTTACAAAAGAAACCCGGAAAAATGCATGCCCATCACAATATGTGAAATCAGCACGGAAGATAGGCACTGTTCTCAACAATTTCCCCTGATATCGGCCACGAAATTTCTTGCACATGAAGGTGATATGCCCATGTGTGTGTAGATGTATAGAGAAGCTCCCCATTCCAGCCACTCAACGTCCTACAAAAAAAACCAGAGCCTGTGCATCACAATATGTTAAATCAGCAAGAAAGAATCACATTCTCAACTGTTTTTTCAGGGATCTGTTAGGCTTTCCAGACCTCCAATATATTGCCTGTTCACAGTGTTGCAATAGTTGCAATGACATGTACACTGAGTAGTTGGGTTCAAAAGGCCTGCTTACAATGTCGCAACAGCTGCGATGCTGCAGTGCAGAGCTCACCTATGCAAGACACAACATTATTTCCCATGCAACATGACCTTCCTCAACCATACAGTGCTGGGGGGGCCAATGGAGGTGACCCAAAGGTGCCTTGTATCGCACGGGATTCCAAACATTTACTAAACAAAATCCTTGCAGCACTGCAATGAAATTTGGGAAGCAGCAGGTTACTCACGCACAACAGGCCATAGTTTCCATATTGGGGGTACTATGGAACTTCTACTGGCAGGAGTAGCTCCAGATGTTGTAAAGGTGATGGGGTGCTGGTCAACCGACACATTCCACCGTTACTGGTGCTCAACTGAAGACCCCACATCTTTGCATACATCGAATTTGCCTGCCCGTCCCAAAAATCCCATACATTATGTCTCTTTCTCTGGTGTGACTCGGAATGATGACCACAAGACACTGGAAATATATACACTGTGGCCGAAAAGCCCCATAGAGTGGCCAAGAGAATAAAAAAATAAAGAAATCGAAGTGTTGAACAAAAGAGGTGTTTAGATAATATGAAAATGCTTAATGTCAGCTACAGGAATTGAACAGCTGATGTTCTGACTGCCGTACCCCAACCTTGAACAGTGTCGACGCACTGCCATTCTAGAGAAGCAAAGACATATGCCCTTCTGCACCCATGTATAGACCTGAAGTGGCCAAATAAAAATAGACCAGACTGATTTGAAAAGTTATTGAACAGAGGTTTCAGATAATAATACATAATCCATAAATTGTTTTCAGACCATGGAATTTGGTCGGAGAATTGATGTCGGTTTGTGTTCGCCAAGTGGCATGGAGCATCCAAACAAAGAGTGTGGCAGATAAATAGAATTACTGGCTTACCTGCCAAGTGGCTGCAGGCTGAACAAATTACACTTTGTGGATGTATTGAACACTCCAGTAAAAGTGAACCACTGTGTCTCAAGCCTTCCATGGTTGAATTGCGGCATTTGGAGTTCAGACAAATTTTGATGTATTTGAAGCGACAACTTGGAAAAAGAAGAAAATATCTCAGGCTCCAGCCCTCATTGTGGTGTCCACTCTTCGGTGCCTTCCGACTACGACTGTCTCACCTCGCCCCATTCGGAATCGGAAAATGTGTGTGTCTTCAATCTCAACTCTGACGAAACAGCTCCTTACTGCTGGACTGTATCCACTGGCCCAGAGAAATGTGCACAGTCATCAACTGGTTGGAGCCCCACTCATCGAACCGAGTCTGAATGTAAGAATCCTGATCCATTTCGTTTTCTTCCACATTACCTTCTCAGTCTCTCATGCATGTATTGAGGACACATGTATGTGTTAGTGTTGCCGCGACTTGTTAAGTCGCAAGTCGACTTGCCCAAGTCGACTTCCAGCAACTTTCGACTTGACTTGACTTGACTTGGTCAGCTCAAGTCACTTGAAGTCACTTCGAGTCGACTCAAGTCGGTTTAGTCGCATCATTAATAATTTATAAGGGTAGATGTCGCTTGGTGTACAAAGTTTCGATGTTAAATAGCAGTTGAATCCTGGCAATATACAAATTCAACTACTCATTCTCCTCTGGCATTTCTGTAAATACAATCCCATCTGCTGCATCACAACTGTCAACAATATCGCGCCAAACCACATCCCTGTCTTGATCGTGTGAATCGGCCAGAGTTCGAAGCCAGTCTTCATCGTCATCGGCAACAGGGATGGTCTGCCAGTCGGACATGAAGTTGAGCCTCGATTTCTTGTAATTAAATTTGAGCATTTGCAGAGCCTCCATCAGAAGGGCACTTGTGCGGTTTCGGCATTTGGTATCTGTCTCGGCCGAGGACCAGAATACCTTTTCCAAAGGCACTGAGGTCGCCTGGATGGGGGCATAATCGGCAAAGAGACGAAATACCTAGCTTGAAACTTACCGCTATTTTTGCTGTAAGGAATTTCCCTGGCTTCCTTACCCTTTAGTCTAGTCACCTAATTTTTGGGTGGTTCGGGTGGCCAGTGGCTGAAAAGCACTGGCTTTACGATTGTGTTTGTTGATGTTTGCCTCATAACCAAAACGGTTGATACCCAGCTTGAAACTGACAGCTATTTTTGCTGTAAGTAATTTCCCTGGCTTTCTTACCCTGTAGTCTAGTCACCTACTTTGTTTTTGGGTAGTTCAGGTGGCCAGTGGTTGAAAAGCACTGGCTTCACGATTGTGTTTGTTGATGTTTGCCTCATGACCAAAACAGTTGATACCCAGCTCGAAACCAACAGCTATTTTTGCTGCAAGTAATTTCCATGGCTTCCTTACCCTGTAGGCTAGTTGCCTGCTTCGCTTTTGGGTACTTCAGGTGGCCGGTGGCTGAAAAGCACTGGCTTTACAATTGTGTTTATTTAGGTTTGGCTCATGACCAAAATGGCCGATACCCAGCTTGAAACTGCCAGTAAATTTTGCTCTAAGTAATTTCCGTGGCTTCCTTACCATGTAGGCTAGTTGCTTGCTTCACCTTTGGGTAGTTCAGGTTGCTGGTGGCTGAAAAGCACTGGCTTTACAATTGTATTTGTTTGGCTTTTCCTCATGACCAAAACAGCTGATACCAGCTTAGCACTGACAGTGAATTTTGCTGTAAGTAATTTCCATGGCTTCCTTGCCCTGTAGGCTAGTTGCTTGCTTCAATTTTGGGTAGTCCAAGTGGGCACTCATACTCAAATAGAATATTTACAGGCCATACATTACATTTGAAGTCCAGCAGAAACAGAGGTGAGCTTCTTTTGACTCCGTGTCATAATCCCTGCCACTGGATTAACATTTTCGATGTCCTCCACCACCTCCACCTTACGTCTCTTTGGGGCTGAGGTTTTGGCGATCTTGTCTGCGTGGGGTCGTTTGCGAACGGACTGATTGGAGGTCAGCACTTTTCGCCGCCCTACAAGTAAGGGACCAGGCCCCAATGCAATCTTCTGTGCCGACCAGACACAATCAACGAACACCCGGAAGCTGTAGAGCCCAAGAGTGGTGTTATTGACCTCGTCTTTGACATCAACGATGACTCGCTCACAGCTCTGCCAAAAAAATGGTATCAGGAATTGTGTTCAAGCCAACCACAGAGAGTAGACAGCGCACTCCTTGTTTCCACGTTGGGCCAGGCTGTGCTGTGAACGGGGTGTAACACTTGATTTTCCCGACGGTGATGAGGAAGTTTGGAGCCTTAATAAATTTCTGGTCACGGTCAGCACGAAGTGTGGCTTTTACCGATGATTTCGGTGATGCTCCATCGGGAACTGCAGCAAAATAAGACACCGCCACCACAATGGGGTCAACTCACACTCGGCACATCCATTAGGCTGGATAATCGCATTTGGCAAAAAAAAGTCCTAGCTCATGTGCGGCTTGCAAACAATCCTGGTAAACGAAGACATTGAAGCACCGATAAGTGAGAACATGATGGAGGTATTTGGTGTGCCCATCCAGGTTCATGAAAAAGGACGAAGGCCCGCAACGGCGGGAAGCCGGGCACTCGGCGCTGCAAGGTCCATCCGATCCTTGTCATCGGAACGGTAACCAAATCATGATGCCGTGTTGTTCCCGCTCACACAGCACCCTCGGGGCGAGAAACGGCAATGCGTATCAAAAGCGGGAGCCCTATGTGTGACGCACTAACAGTGACACAATGTACCCCCAGGTAAGCTTCACCAAAGCGCCTCAAAGTGCTGAAGAACATGTGCTCGCTTGTCATATCTTTCCTCTTCAGGTCCACCCATGGTGAGACCTTTGTCTCCCAAATTCTGGTGGTGGCAAGGTGGTGTACATAGTGGCTTGGACTGTAGATTAAATTCCCCTTAATGATTGGAAAATTGTGTATAACTCAAACTCAGAAAATTGCATGAAATATTAATTTGCAACCCATTTAGTGGGCTTTGCCGTGCAGCACACTATTGATGTTATTGCCCTCACCCAGTGTTTTGGAAGATTTCCAGTTTTAAGACCCGACTCAAGTCGACTTGAGTGACTCGAAGTCAACGTCCATCGACTTCGAAGTCGCGTCAAGTCTTGGGTCCGACTTGACTTGACTCGGCTCAAGTCGCCCCCATTAAGTCGACTTGAAGCCGTTCAAGCCCAAGTCGCGGCAACACTAGTATGTGTTGAATGGCCTGCAGAATGACAGAATATATGTCTCTTCCTTCTATCTTTTCTGCATCCCACTTTCTGAACACAATTGTCTGTCTCCTATGTTCCTGCACCAGAAATATCGAGGCCAATACCAGAGGAAACGGTTGAGAACAGTGCAGTTCTCTCTTAATGATTTCACATATCATGATGGACACGTATTTTTTTCCTAGGACATCCAGTGGCCAGAATGGGGGCTTTTTTATACATACAAATACTCTTGGACATGTCACCTTATAGCACCAGAAATACTGAGGTCAGGACCCGGGGGAACAGTTGAGAACAGTGTGGTTTTTTCTCACTGATTTCAACTATAATCACGCACATGTATTTTTTCCGTTTTTTTTTTTTTGTAGGATGTCCAGTGGCCGGAATGGGGTGTTTCTCTAGACATCCACAAACACATGGGCATATTGAATTAAATACACAGATTTTAGGACAGTCAAATATTTTGTGCTGATAGGCACTCCTGTCACAACCATTGCGACACGGTAAATGGGGCAGTAAATGGGGCTATAAATCGAATATTTTGTGGGACAGGCATTCCTGTCGCAACCGTTGCGACACGGTTAATGGGGCGGTAAATAGGGTGGTAAATCGAATATTTTGTGCTGACAGGCACTCCTGTTATAACTGTGGCGACATGGTAAATGGGGCAGTAAATGGGGTCATAAATCGAATATTTTGTGCCAGCAGGTACTCCTGTCGCAAACGGTTGCGACACGGTAAATGGAGCAGCAAATGGGGCCATGAATATAATATTTTGTGCAGGCAGGCTCTCTGTAGTGTGGTGTCGCAACCATTGCGACACGGTAAACGGAGCAGTAAATGGGGCCATAAATTGAATATTTTGTGCCAGCAGGCACTCCTGTCGCAACGGTTGTGACACGGTAAATGGAGCAGTAAATGGGGCCATAAATATAATATTTTGTGCAGGCAGGTACTCCTGTCGCAACCGTTGCGGACACAGTAAATGGAGCAGTAAATAGGGCCATAAATCGAATATTTTCTGCTGACAGGCACTCCTGTCGCAACCTTTGCAACAGGGTCAATGGGGCAGTGAATGGGGCCATAAATCGAATATTTTCTGCTGGCAGGCACTCTTGTGGCAACCATTTTTTCACGTTAAATGGAGCAGTAAATAGGGCCATAAATTGAATATTTTGTGCTGACAGGCAATCTTGTCGCAACCATTGTGACAGGGTCAATGGGGCAGTAAATGGGGTCATAAATCGAATATTTTTTGCTGGCAGGCACTCTCGTTGCAACCATTTTTTCTATGAGCATTTTTTCGCTTTTTTTTTGTGTAGGATGTACAGTGACTAGAATGGGGGGCTTTTCTATATATTCACACACTCTTGGACATGCCCCTGTCTAGCCCATACATATTCAGGCCAATATCAGGGGCAATAGTTCAGAACAGTGCAGTTCTTTCCCGCTGATTTTACATGTATTTCTTCTGTTTTCTTCTTTTTGTAGAATGTCCAGTGGCCGGAATGGGGGGCTTTTCTTTACATACACACACACATGGGCATGCCCCTACCTGGAATATCAACATCAATACCAGGGGAAATGGTCCAGAGTAGTGTAGCTCTTTCTAGTTAATTTCAGCTATCGTGACCCACATGCAGTTTTTCTGTTTTTTATTTTATTTTGACAAGATGTCCAGGCACCAGAATTGGGTGGTTCTCTATACATCCGGTCCAGCATGAGCATACCACCTTCTAGCACCAGAAATCTCAAGACCAATACCAGGGGAAACAGTTGAGAATGGTGTGATTTTCCTCACTGATTTTACATATTGTGACACATGTGTCATATCTTTTATTTTTATTTTGTAGGATGTCCAGGGGGCTTCTAGGGTTCCTTACTGATTTCACATATTGTGAGTCTGACACACATCCATTTTTCTGTTTTTCTTTGTAGGATTTCCAGTGACCAGAATGGGGCCTTCTATATACATCCACACAAAGATGGGCATACCAGCTTCTAGCACCAGAGATGTGGAGGCCGATACCACGCAGTGCAGCTTTTTCTCATTGATTTCACATATTGTGACCTGCCTGTCTTTTTTTCTGTCAAATTCTAGTGCAGTTGAGAAGAAATGGGAGTAACTACCACATCCTATTCTATGTCCACTGCTTGTAGGAAGTCACCAATGGTAACTGGGCACCATTATTCCACTCAATGTCCATCCCCTCTCGGACTATGTGCCCTCAAGCTTGGATTGTGCCCATCCCATCGAGGTGGCTGGCTGTGCCTCATCCTCGTCATTGCTGACAACATCCATGAGCTGTGATAATGACTACCCAATGCATCTCATCCGAAATAGGGTGCCCTATTCTATTTCTGTAGGCTGTACTGTACCAGACAGATACAGGCTGAATATAAAGGGAAAGCTGTGTGACAGATAGGGGAGTAGATACGGTAATCAGGCAGTTGGGAGTGTGACAATCCCATTTCAACCAATAAGAGGGGTTACCAGGAGGCCAAGGTGAATGTGATGTGAGCCGGGAGGGCATTTCAAGAACGTGTCAAGGGTGCCAAAGAGCTCGGTGACGTAGCAGCCTCCATGGTTAGCGGACATATTTGATTGTTGGAGGGGAATCAGATCCTTTTTTTTTTTTTTTTTTTTTTGTTTTTTGGGTGGTACGATTGGGCTACAAGCAACTAACAATTGGTTAGCCCAGAGTAGCGCGCGTAAGGTTCGGACCCAAAGGCCCAGGAGACAAGATACACCAACCAGAGAAATGCACACCTGCACGCCTTGTGGGGCAGTGTGGGGCTGCTGGGCTAACCAACTCCTACGCTGTTGTGGTTGCGGAGTTGATTTTGGGTAAGTGCCCTGCGACCCACTAACACTCTGGATTCCTTTAACCAGTTATCTGGTAGTTTATCCTCATTGTCGAGGGTACCTGCCCACGTGTCCCTGACCAAGTCAGGTGCCAGGCGCGGGTGGTTTCGTTTTGCGGACCTGTTCGCCAGTATCACATCTTGTTGTAGACGTTGGTTTAGGTCGTATGTCCACTTGTTCATAATTTCCTTTTCCGTTAACTGGGCTCCGGCCCGTGATATGACTCTTTCATTCCGGAGCTTCCATATTGTGTACGCCGACTCCGATACAAGAATCCTGTATAGGCGCCGTGTTCCGCTTTTTAGCTTCCCCCCTTTCGTCCTTGAACTGCATGAGCCCGCAACCCAGGATGTTCCCGAGGGAGATTATCGGCCATTCCAACTCCTTTTCACGCCAGAGGTTTTCCGCGGCTCTCCATATGATTTCGGCGCCTGGACTTTTACAGTCTACCATGTGTTTTAGAGTTTCCACCTCACCGCATTCTGCGCAAATTGCTCTGTCTCCGCAATCGGGAATGTGTTTCCAGTAGTTTCCGACCCTATGCGCATTGTGCATGGCCCTCCATAGGAACTGGGCTGTGCGTGGTAGGAAGTCCTTATTCCGGATGGAGCCCCAGATCTCTTTGTCGGTAAATACCCGGCCTTGTAAGCGTTTCAGACACTCCCTCACTTCTGTCAGTTTATTGTTGGTTGATACTCTGGGTTCCAGTGCTTGGGCCTTAACTTCCCGGATGCCTCGGTAAAATATCTTCTGTTTGTTGCCTTGGAGGCGTATACCTGTGAGGTTCGTACCCGCTGGCACTGTGAGATCTATCTGACGGACTCTAGCACTGCCAGCCCCTAATTTTGCAAGCCTTGTGGCCTCCCGGCAGAGGCTCCGTGCAGCCTGCGTCTGGGGTGCTACTATGAAGGTGGTTTTTGTCTTCCTATTTTTTAGTTCTGCTGCGAGACATTTTAGGACCGTGCTGTGTGGAACTCCCACCCAGCCTTCATGCTCCCATTGCGCTAGTTTCACAATCATGGCCTTGTGCATGTAGTCTTGTGAGCTGACTATGACGAGCTCAGCCTCCTGATCCGTGTTTCTGACAATGTCCAGAGTGGCGGCAATCTCCGCCATCTGTGCCGATTGCTTCCACGCTTCCGGGATGCGGAAGCATGTGTTGCGGTGGTCCTCGTGGCCATATACTGTGCTGGCTGCAGCCCTCGGGGGCTGCCGGGGTGGTGTTAGGGCAGCTCCGCCCACATACACTGTCACCTTATGCCTTTGCGGGGTCACTGGTGCACGTCTGCCTGCTCTGGGCCTTCCACGCTCTTTGGGCTCGTTCTCGCGCTGTGTCAGAGCGCGGATTCCTTGGCCTAGGAAATCTATTTCGCTGGGCGGGTGGAACTCGGCCGAATCTTCGTCTGCCTGGTGTTCCTGTGCGTCATGCCTTGCATTTACCACCTCTGGGTTCCATTCTGGGTGTAGCGAGTTTATTTTCCTGTCTGCGCCTTCTGCACAGGAGTGTGGGTCTTTGCACCCCCCCAGTCTGTCTTTATTACATGTGTCGCAGGGACAATTTGCTGATTTATCGTGCAGGGGGTCTCGTAGGCGTGTTGCACAGTCTGCACCTTCGCCGACTGTTAGCACATGGTGTCTGGCTCGCAGGCACTTTGCCTTCGCCCCATTATTTGCTTGCGGTTTGGAGTCGTCTTCGCCCGGGTGGCGCCACAGTGGCATTTCACGTCGCAGTTCTGTAGATGGCAGTATGGCCTGGAAAGCGAAACCATAGGTGTTTAGGCACTTCATCATGCCCTTGTGCTGACTGGGGTGTGTGTTACGGTTTATTTTATATTTCTGTACTAATACCTCAGACCGGGCGTCTGCGGCCACGACTGGGTGTTTCACTACTCGATCCTT
Source organism: Mycena olivaceomarginata (assembly GCA_029378375.1). Lineage (NCBI taxonomy): Eukaryota > Fungi > Basidiomycota > Agaricomycetes > Agaricales > Mycenaceae > Mycena > Mycena olivaceomarginata. The sequence continues at coordinate 106,619 of JARKIC010000820.1, read as the reverse complement.
GAGTTTGTGTCGGGCTAGGCTCGCCCAGTGGGACCTCTTGTCGGGATCCGTCTCTACAAGAGATCCAGCCTTAACCAGCTGGAGCGCCTCATTCCTTGCCTTTACGTCAAGCATTCCTATTCCGCCTTTCTCTCGTGGTGCCATCAGTTGCTCCCTGGACACCATTGAGGACTTCCCGTCATTCATAAATTCTTTTTGTGAGTTCAACACATGTTTTAGGACTGCTGGTGGCATCCCGTTAACTTGCGTGAGGTACTGGGTCCTGACCCCGCAACTATTTGGTCTATGTTCTTCTTCATATCCATGGTCGGGTTTATGTTTGCCCAGCGTGCATAGTCCGCATCGATTTTGTCCAGTACTGGTGTCCACACAGCGAAGGCATCGATGCCATTACCGACGAAACCTCCTAATATCCTGACGGCCTCACCGTCTTTGGCAATGTGTATATTGGCTGGGATCGCCTTTGTGAGTGGATGGAGCTGGCGTGTGGCGATTACCTCACTCCGGTACTGTTCGGTCCCGAAGGTATAATTTCGGTTTTGGATGAATTAAATTTCGCCCCAGAGGCTAAGCACCATCAGTTTAAGATTTTCTCCAGATCCTCAAAGTTATCTTGTTCGTTGAGGTACGCTGTCGTGTCGTCCGCGAAAAGCTGTATAATTGCGCGTTCCGCTACTCCAGGGATCTTATAGCCGCATAGTTCCGAGTTTCTCAGCATGGAGGCCAAAGGTTCTATCGCCAGGTTGAAGAGAAGGCAAGAGAGTGGGTCGCCCTGTCGGACGCCCCTGGTAACTCGGAATGTTTCCTCATCTGACTCAGTCCATCAGGAAAGACCTCCTTTGGTAAAAAGGCCAGATTACCCTGAAATTAGACCTAATCTAGCCAGATAAGGTCGGTTAGTTGTGTTAGCTTTCTAGTGACGTTGAAGATAATTTAGTGATAAATTACCCGACTTATGCTATGATTGGCGTGGGTTTTGAGCTTGTTTCCCAATTCTTAGCTCGCTCATATTCAGGCAGGAATGTATTTCGAGAGCCAAAAAAAAAATCATATTCATAGCGGAGGAGCTACTACATCATTGTAACTACAATACAGTCGATGCTCTTATGATCCATATACTCCTCGTTGGAAGCCGCAAGCATCTAAGTGCGTGCTTACCATCTCAACCGGGGCACGAGCTCAAAAGCATGACGAGCCTAGAGGCCGATTCAGTCTAGAAAGAGAAATTGAAGGAGTACTTACATTGACAAGACAGCAAACAATAATAACACACTGAACACATTGAACATTGAGTTCAGCAGCCGACACCGGTGAAGGGGGCGAACCTGCGGGGGAAGAGAGTGAAGCATGAGAAGAAGAAACTCAAGACGACATAGGGGTGTATTCCATTAGTCCCGACACGAAGACCGGGATAAAGCATTCACTGCCTGAAAGCGACGGCATGAGCTAGTTGCATGGAGGAAAGAGAGCGCAAGACACATTACCAGATGATTCGGCGGCACCAATATGGACAATGGAAAAAGGACAGACTATAGGAGATTAATGCAAGCAAATAGAAGCGGCAAGGGACGCACTCGGTACACAATGCCGGTGGCAAATTTGAAGGATGATTGAAACGACCTCCCGGAGACACAGGCGCTGTCGCACACCATCTCGACCAAGTCGAGACTTGACTTTGAGATGGCGGGGCTCCTGTACCGCACGGGCGGAGACATGAACAACCGGAATCGCTATCGAGTCCGCTTCTGAATCATGCTCGCTATTAGTACGATTGAGTTGGTACAGCTGCACTCCTCGATATGGGCCTCCATGCATTGCAGATGTGGACCCCGGAAGACCGCGGGGTTGTTTCGCGCATGACGCAGGTGTACCGGGGTGGTTGTCGCGCACAGTGGGGGTGTCGACATCACGGACACAGGGTGGACGGCGACATGAACCCTTTCGCGCATAAGCACAGGTATTGTAGGCACCAAATATACACACCAAGGTGGGCTCGACACTCCAGGCGCCCATAAGTCGTGCCTGCTGACTTTCTTTTAGCAAAGTGAGTGGTTGGAAGGGCTCGCGGTACATACCTGGTTGATCATGGCAACGATTTGGGTCAGCAGGCATCAAGGGGACGAGGTGGGGGAACACTGGCGAACGGATAGAAAGAGGAGATGGTGGGAGGAAGAGAAAGGAGGTTTGACGTGTCGGTGTCACTTCGAAACACCAACCACCCTTTTTGATCTCACGTGTGCGCTTACCGCCGGCTGTGCACAATTTAGGGCCGGTGTTTCGGCAACGGACTTGGTAATTCTTCAAATATTTTGGTTTCTGTATCCGGTGCAAATGAAGGTTTCATGCGAAACTCATACCAATATCATTGTACGCACAGGTCCCCAAGGATGATCCAACAGTCTCAGTTCAAAAAAACAACCTACATCCACGGGATCAAAAGATAATAATCAGCAATCGAGCTTATCAGCCTAACGTTGCCGCTTTACCCCGCATTAGCCGAATCTAAAATCGACAAACAAATTAGCCGTAAATTAGGAAAGGAGGTTTTTTCCTGATGTCGGGGCGTATATTCCTAGTACTGTCAGTGTCCGTGTACCATGCCACGGTAGCACTGCAAGTATGGCTTTCCCTGGTACGAGATAGTGAATTTTAACGCCGTCTATATTCGTCTGCTCTCTGTTCAGCACAATAGCAATACCTTTCATAGATGGTTTTTCGGTGAATTCTGAGTTGAAGAGCTTTAGTCTTTTATTCATGAAGCTTTCCTCGATTTCTATTGCCTGTGCGGCGGACATGTGGGTCTCCGATACTATCAGCACTCCTATTTTTTGTTCGCCCATCATTCTGTGGATTCGATGCCACTTGTGACTGTCTTGCGAGAGAGAGGTAGCTGTTACCCCGTTAATATTGATCGCCTTCAGTTTAAGGCTGGCTCTTGTGTTCCTGCTTATCTTGGGGTTACCTATCTGCTGGTTCTCCCTTTTTCTGGTGAAGAATACCGGTGCGTGCTCCTCGTCTTGGGGGCAGCCACGCGGTGGGCGGCGGTTCCTAGGTCGCGCCGCTTCGTTGTGGTGGTCGGTGTTTGCTCCAGTTGCTGGAGCTGTGGGGCCGGTCGCAGTCCCCCTCGCATTTCTCCTAGCTGCTCTCCGGTTTCCCGGTGCGTGGTTCGGATCTCGCGAGGGGGAGGGCGTTACCGTACCCCTTGCCTCCGTACCCGGTGCGTCCGTAGTCACGTTGGCGTGTGCGCGTCGCGTACTGCGTGTGCGCATGTTGTAGGTGTTTTGTTGCTCTTCGCCAGTCACTGCGGCAGCCAAAGCAACTGTGGAGCTGCCGCAGGGGGGGTCTCGCTGAGAGTAGCCGGGGCTAGGCCCCCGGTTGCCCCGGCTCCTGCTGGTTTCGTTTTTATATCTCGCAGCCTGCAGGCACTGACGAGGAGGACGCGCCGGGTCCCCTGAACCCTCCCGCGAACCAGGAGGGTCTGTGGCGCAATCATCGTGTTCATTTAGTTGTCTTGTCATTTGTGTAAGGTTGAGGGGTGGCACTCAAGGTTCGGGCTCTGAGGTCGTGCCGTATATCAGAGTTGTAGTCGTTCACAGAAATGTTATGTGGCAACAGCGTGTATTTGTAGCAAGAGAAAAACTATGTTGTAGTCAAAGATATCTATCCAAGGGTTCTAAGTATGTGTACGTGTGGGGAAGATACCTAGAAGAAGTCGTCGTACTCACGACGCTTCCCCTTGCCCTTGGCGTCCCCGCCCTTCTTGCTCTTGGCACCGCCCTTGTGTGGCTTCTTGTTGGCAGCTGTAGTGCCTTGGCCACGGTTGGCGGTAGTGCGGGGGGCGGCAGTGTTGGGGCCGGCAGCGGCACCGCCTCGAAGGAGCTCTTGAGCCTTCGTGGCGGCTTGGCGGCTGATGTCGTCGAGGGCGGCGATGGTCTGGGTGGTCGGGCCGAGCCAGCCGGGGAGGTTGGGGAAGGGGCACAGGCCGGTGGGGTGGCTGGTCGAGGGGCAGATGCGACACTTGAAGGAGTGCTGCATCTTCGCCGAGCCGTGGAGCGCTGTCATGACGTAGAGGCGTCCGAAGAGGCGTCGAAGCTGGAGCCAGGCGTCGTGGTCGTTCGTCGGGGGGGGTGACATGGAGTTGCCAAGCAATTGTGGTCGTGTCGCTGACCTTGAGCGCAATGCCCTCCACTGCGACCGAGTCAGTGAAGATGGCCCAGGCCTCTTCTGCCGAAACGTGGGCTCCGAAGGCGTTCCGGTGAGTTTGGACGAATTGGGCGATGCTGTTGTCCTTGCGGATGGCGGTCTGGAGGAGGCTCCGGGCAGCGTCTGCGCCTCTTGGGTATTAGGGAGGGTGAAGCCGCTGAACGTGCCCACGAGACCCGTCACGGGTATGTCGAAGGGGATGGTGTAGAAGGTGATGTGGCTGGACGACAGGACCTTCTTGTTGATGAGTTCCTCGGAGAGGTGCCCGGGGAGCCCCGCTACGAGCCATAGGATAGGGTTGGGGCCGCGCTCCACAGTGGGAGGGGTGCCAAGCTGGAAGTTTGTTGCTTCCACATTGATGTAGTTCCCAATGGCGTCGCGGATGAGGCCGTGGGTGTGCATCGTCTGGCCATTCCCGCCACTGACTGTGAGGAGAAATTTGGGGTGCGGGACGTCTCTGTACATCTGCATGAGGTCCGGGGGCATTCCCTGCGTGAGGAGGGCATGGGAGTAGACGATGGGGGGAAATCTGCCGGGCGGTGTAGGGGTGTATGAGCCTCGTGGCGGGTTACCGTCAGCCGTTGATAAGCCAGTAATTGGGCCATGGTTAGATACACGTAATTTTGCGTGTTTCTGATCGTGCTCATTGCTGAAACTGTTGTTTCTATGCAACAGTACTGGTTCCTGGTAGCTGTTGGACGAACCACAGAGAAACGGGTGGACGTTCTAAGGAATTAGAACGTCCATTGGCTAGTCTCGCCCTAAAAACTGTAAGGGAAATGTGCAGCCAGATAATAAGTCAAGGAACTTCTTTTGACTTGTTTCCAACATTCACTTAAACAACGGAAACGGGTCAAGGGAATGGGAGTTGGCAATGTGTTGTGTTATGTTGAGACGCTAGGGGAGACGCATTAGGTCATGAGTGTTTCGGTTGCCAGAGTTGCCGGTTTCCATCGGATGTGGATACACCGAAACAGGTGGTCGGCTATTCTGTGGATCCAGATCACAACTCTAAAGGTGTTCTAAGGTTCTTTCTCAAGAACCCTTTCTGGGAAACCCTAGAGAAACGGGTATCTACCGAGACCTACAAAGGAGTACTATCAAGTTCCGTACTTGGAACCAAGGGGAAACTTGAGTTGAAGCAGAAACAGGTCGAACAAGATGCAGTGCCGATCTATCGGTGATCGACACACCCTCTGAATAATACAGGGGTGCTGCTGACGGGTTCCTGCCTCGTAATTGGCAAGGGAACATGGTGTGCTCACAGTTGGGAACCAATGGGAGGCGACGCTCGGAAGAACAACCGACAGAAACACAGTTAAAGAGACGGATAAACGGACTTTTGACTCATTGGGATTGTGTTTTGGGCTTTGTAACAGTGTCTTGGCGGTTGTATAAGTATCCGAGGGCGTTTCTACGATGGACACAGCATCTTCCCCCGAACTAGTAGGCTATACGCTTGTGCATTGGGTTGATCTGGGATCCTCGGCGAACGCACTCTTATAGAGTAGCACTATTAGTCGAAATCTTAATTGTTTCTGAATCATATTATATTCTGGAAACGCACTTGGGCTTTGCCTGGAAACTGTCTGAACTCTGAGAATCTGTTGGATCTGGGACTCTGTTGAAAGAAACATTATTGTTGTTGTTTGCGGAGCGGGTTTCAGAAAGTACCATCAAGGGAAAACTTTGGAAACGTGACTGCTGGCGTTGCTCAGAAAGTACCTCTTTAGGGAAAGCTCTGTGAACATTCTTGGCCTATAAACTAGGGGCCTTACTTGAGTCTACGGGACTACTTTAAACTTGTTTCTCTGTCGCTTGGACACACATACACACACGCTGCGAAGCTATAAATCTATCCTGTTTGGAAACGATGTTTCCACTGTGTCTAGAAACACGTTCTACGCAGTTTGCTCTATTATCTCTTTGAGATACGAAACCTCTCCCTACAACCTTTACAAGGCCCTGTACTAGGGGCTGTAACTCGTCGGAATCTTTGGAAACGTGCATATATTGCCGTTTGATTTGTTTGTTGGTTGTTGGAACAGTCTCTGGACTGTCGCTGCGCCGCTCTCGAGTCAAGTGGGGTTATTTGTGTGTTTCTTATATAGGTTCTGAGCACATCAATCACCGTCCTCCAGATGGAGCCCGCAGGGGCGGTGGCGACAGCGGCGGCGGCGGCGACGGCAATACGTTGGGCCGCTGCGGTGGGTGCGGGGGCAGGGACGAGGTTCGGGAGGACCGTGGGTGCTGCGGTACCAGCAGAGGCAGCGGCAGCAAAAGTGGCGGGTGCAGCGGCAGCGGGCGCAGCAACAACACGTGCAGTAGCACCTGGGGCAGGCGCGGTCGTGTGCGCGTCGACGTCAGAGGTAATGGGCACGACGGCGGCAGAGACAGTGGGTACGTCGACGATGGGGGTAGGCACGGCAACGGCGGGAGCAGTAGGCGCGGCAACAACGGGGGCAGGCGCGGGTGCGGGTGCAGCAGTAGGAGGGACTGCAGTGGTCGCGTCAGCGGTGTCTGTGGGAGGGACGGAGGGAGATCCAGTATTACCTTGAATTGTGGCAGGGGCCGCGTCGCCCACCGAGTTGGTGCGAATCCTCTTGGGCGGTGACCCGAGTATGTGGTGCGAGGAGGAGGCGCCAGTGGTTGCATTGTCGCGCACGGTTGGGAGGCCGAGCGACGCAGCAATGGCGATCGCCGTGTCCGCCTTGAGGAATGGGTCGTCCTCGTCCGGGTTGGCTGTGAGAGAGGGGGTCAGATTATATTGCTGGTCGCATAGTCATGTCATACCCTGCATGGCGCGCTTCTTGCCCTTGGTCTTCTTCACTGCCTTCCGTGGGCCTTGGCCGCCGTGGCGGGGGCAGGGGTGGCGAGGGGAGGGAAGTCTTCCTCTGAGATCTCGACGACTGAGGCTGGGGTCGCTGCATGGGTGGGCTGTGGGGTCGGGGTGGCGTTGTGGGCATCAGACATGGCCTCCAATGCGTCCGAGTCATACACATCTAGGGCGCTGCTGGGGCGGTTGGTAGGGGAGTCGAGGGCGCTGTCGAAAGCTGGGTTGTCGTAGTACATGTCGCTGCTCTCCGACGCGGCAGGGGAGGGAGTGCGGACGAGGCTGGAGCTGCGAGTATTCATGGGCATTGCGACGGGCAGTAAAGGAGCAGGTTGGATGTTGAGATCTGAGTGGGTTATTGAGGTTTGGGGGGTGGGGAGCCAGCAACGAGTCTTGTACCTTTTTATTTCTCTAAGGACAAAGAGGCCAATTTGTCGGCGCTGGCCGGCATTGGCCTCTACGTCGGATGTGATGTGTCATCAGTGGTGCGTTGCTGCCGAGATTTCATTGGTACATCGGGGTCTGTCCTGCCTCGAGGATTCTTGGGCGAGTTGTTGAGGGACAAAGAGGAACTGCTCAAAGTCGAGAGAAAGACGCCGGGGGTTTGTATTTTGGGGTCGCAACAAAGGGGGCATTGTAGTGTCGATGGCGGTGGAGGTCGGGTAACGAGATTTTCGCCACTAAGCAGTCCGTTCGTCGACACCAGCTCCGACGAGCTTTAGAGGGCGGAGGGAGTCGCGGGAGCATGCGTGCTTTGGTCTGACAGTTCGCTGCCTGCATATATGATGCACGCGCTATAAGCTTCGTCAACTTTTGCAGCAGAGCGTCATCGGAGAAGGCGTTGTGGGAGGTGCTTCACTGATGCTGGGAAAATTTACTTAAAATAGGTGTTGTACCGGCTTCCGGTCATGTATACCCTGGAGATCAGAGATTTCATGCCGCGCTACAAAGAGACAAAGCGGTCGCTATGCGTGGCACCTATGCTGGGTTTTGGGCAAGGTGAGGGTGGGTGGCTCGCTGGTCGTTTGAGGGTGTGGGCGTAGGACCCCGCCGTCGGCCTCCGGGGGGTATTGGTGGGGTCGTACAAATCTCATACCTCGCTTCTCGATCCGTGTGTTGGCGCTTGATTCACCGTTTTAAATGTACAGAAGTGGCCCTCTTACGGTGTGGTATTGGCTATGGTCAGATTGCACCGACGCTGGGAGCCAGCCTTGGAAGGCCTCGGGGGCGGGGGGGCTTCAGCTCGAGGTTGCCCGAGCGTCATTAGCGGCCTCGCTGTACCTGACCGGCTCACGGTGGCGTGAGAAATCCGTCCACTGTGGTGGTACAGAACAAGGGAGCTCTTGAGTCAGATCTTTTTGCGGGCTTCAAAATAAAAGGTCTGTAGGTGTAATACGTTCAGAGTCAGGTGGATGGAAGCAGAGGTGGGATGAGCATGCTTCCCGAGTATGCCACTGGACGCTGTAGGTCAAGCTTCAAAAGCGCCTTTTTCCATATGCATCACAGTGAGCGGTTCCAGTAGATGAGAGCTTGGAGCCCCATTGTTATCGTGCGAGTTGCCAGTGTGATGGAGGGTATGGAATATTAAATGCTCCTGAATTGCCTTAACAATCCCAGTGGCGATAGCTGTAAGCAGATTCCCTTCCAGGTCATTTTCTGACTGCAAAATCATAGGGTGATGACATGTTATTGTCCTGCATGAGTGATTATTTAGCAATGTCATTAGATTTGGGTCTGTTCTCTGCCATGCTCTGGATGGAGGTTGGAGCGGGCACAAAGCTGCTTCCCGACAGTTGAAATTACTGTTTTGCTGATGTAGAAATACTCCAGCTTGGAGCTGGGGTGAGGTGTTATTATACAGCATGAAAATTTGAAGGAAACTAGTACATACTGAGGGATAAATATGCCCATGTGTGCGTGGATGTATAGAAAAGCCCCCAAATCTGACCACTGGACATCCTACAAAAAAAAAAAAACAGAAAGCCATATGTGCATCACAATATGTGAAATCAGTGAGAGAAAACCACACTGTTCTCAACTGTTTCCCCTGGTATTGGCCTTGATATTTTGGCTGCTACAGCGTGGCATGTCTGTGTGTGTAGAGATATGGAACAGCCCCCCATTCTGGCCACTATTCGTCCTACAAGAAAAAACAGAAAAAAATCCATGTGCATCACAATATGCGAAATCAGCGGGAAAGAACTGCACTGTTCTCAACCGTTTCCCTTGGTATTGCTTTCGATATTTCTGGTGTTGGAAGGTGGTATGCCCATGTGTGCGTAGTCGTATAGAGAAGCCCCCCATTCTGGCCACTGGATGTCCTAGGAAAAAATGCATGTGCATCACAATATGTAAATCAGCAAGAATTGACCGCACTTGTTCTCAACCTTTCCCTCGGTATTGGCTGGAATATTCCCGGTGCTGGAGGGTGGCATTCCCAGGTGTGTATTAATGTATCCCCATTCTGGCCACTAGCCATCCTACAAGAAAATACATAGAAAATACATGTGTGTCATGATATGTGAAATCAGCAACAAAGAACTGCACTGTTCTCAACTGTTTCCCCTGGTATTGGCCTTGATATTTCTGGTGCTGGAGGGTGGCATGCCCAGGAGTGTGTGGATGCATAGAGAAGCTCCCCATTCTGGCTACTAAGCATCCTACCAAAGAAACCAGAAACAATGCATGTGTTTCACAATATGTGACAGCCTTTGATCAGATCGACTCACCTGCCTTTCGCAGTAAGGCTCTCTGCTGGGCAACCACAAGAAGTCCCCATGTTGAGTTTGACGATCAGCACCATATAGTCATCCACTTTGTCGGGCCTGATGACCTGGGATACAATACATTGCTTGCCCAACACTCATACATGAAACTCAGGCTGATTTCATTTCACACATGCTTCAGGGTTACTCACATACCTCTCGTCTATCTTGTTGACCTGTATAGTCGTACTTATCCTGCTCGTGATCATGAGGGCAACGACACTGAGCCTTTCACCCTTCAGCAAGCTATTGACCACTGGCTTTTGGTCGAAATTTTGGCAGGAATTGGAGGACATTCGAGACTTTAGATAACTGCTACTCTAGTTTGTTCTTGATACCTGGTTCATCAGTAGTCTGCCACTCCTTGCTCAACAGTTCCTTTACACATGCCATACTTGTATATATTGAATCTTGGACTCAAGTTGTAACTACTCACCAAATATACTTCCTGCCATTTATGTATTTTCCTGCCCTCCCGAAAGTTATCTATTCTCCTGCCAATTATGATTACCAGTTGTCGGTGTAGCTGTCATGAATCACCCTGACTCAGCATCGCAGATATCCTTTTTCGGGTTCTACCACATTCCTTTTTGGGAATAACCCGTCCTTGATCGGGTTATTCCCTGGCCCACAACACTCGCTCGACCCTCAGGGACATGAACATCCCTTGGACCTTTATTCGGAATCCATGCAGACATGGATTCCTCACCACTTTATCACCCGGGTTCTTATTGCAGTAACCCGGGACTCTATACGACGATGGCATGACACCATACACATGCAACCCGGGTTCTGTGCGCTAGCAACCCGGACTCCTTTGTGCCGATGACCATATCCAATGGGTCATGACCACACTCCTTTATGTTGGTGGATACTCACTCCTGATATCCCTGCCAAGACGACTACACTCCTGAATGGCGACAGGTGTCCCCTGGGTGCCACCTGTTGACTCCTTTATGCTCATGACTCCTTGGTGACCCCTAGATGCTGTGGTGATAACACATAGGGACTAGGAGCATCAGCATTAATGTTCCTTAATGCTGGATACAGTAACCGATCGCGATCGTATTTAATTTATGTAGAAAGGTATATAAACTCGGTAGAATCTCCCCTGTACAGTAGATTCTACCTCGTCTATTCACAGGCCTTACTTTGGCTGGAGTGCTTGGTTCTTGGACTTGAGCCTGGAGTGCTCTTGTCCTCATCTCGTTGTTCTGGTCTTGCCTTCGCTCCCCTTTCACTCGACAACACCAGAACTCCTACTCTCTGTCTCTTGCCTTGGGATCTCGACCTAGCAGTTGTTGGATCTGGCCCGTTAGGTAGCGGCAAGGAGAGACGCTACCTAACAAGGGGAAGAGATCATCACACTAGTTCCCTGGCAGGGTTGTACAGAGACTGGTTCGCCTGAGTTCCCCTCAGGCACCCCTCAGTCTTGGATCCAGTTGGAACCCCTGTTTGGAGTACCCCTGAGTCGGGTTCCTCCTCTCGGGTTCTTGGGACGCAACCCCAAACCCCTATCCAGAACCCGAAGCCCCTATTTGAGACACCTGGAGCGGGTTCCTCTCACTAGGGTCTGGTGCATAGTTGCAGTACTCTCACTGCAATATCTTCGGGTTCTTCTGCATGGGTTGCTCACCACCTATGGATGTTGGCCTGGTTGACCACATCCTCCTCTTGGATCCTCGACGCACGGTCATGTGCTATTCGAGCGGTGACGGATTCTCTCTCAACACCTAGGGATGGCTGCTGTTGTGTCTGGTGTGGACGTGGTCCAGCTGACCTAAGGGCCGTTGCTGACAGTAGCCTAGAAAATATGATACTGAAGTAGAGCCCTGGGACTGCCAGGATGGTCACTACTGTTCCATCCCGTTGAGTGTGGTGAGAGATGCTGCTCAACTTGAATGATACTTTTGTGTCACTGAATATAATTGAGCTTGGTGCCACTGCAGTTGGGAAGATGGCTTTGAATTCCATGATGGTCTAATGGTTAGATTGCCTGTGTTAACACTGGTAAAGGTTGACATGGGGGAACGAGCTGGTGACCATTCAATCCCCCTACATGGCAAAAAAAATCAATCACTTAATGTTATGTATGTGCTCTTTATATGATCAGTCTGGTTTTGCCTCAAGCTTGTTTGTTGCTTTTATTTTTATTACCAGACACCATGAGATTGGGAGACTTTGTACTCAAATAATGCTGTTTTGATGTACCAGCTCCACAAGAACTCAAACCTTGGTAGGCATTTTCAAGCATATATTTGTGTTTATCTACTCACCACCTTTGCCTGCCCCTGTATGCAACTCCACCGGAGTAGGCATTTTCAAGCATACATTTTATCTACTCACCACCTTCACCTGCCCCTGTGTGCAGCTCCACCGAAAGACCCTGCTGTGCTTTTTCAAAGGCTGCTTTGATGCGGGATGCAAAACATATCGTTGCTGCACGGGTGTGGGCACCACAAAGGCGGGTTTTGCCATGAAAATTCTTGGGGCGAAAAGAACTTCTTTCTGTTCCCTGTCCGACAACTGTTACCATGTCAATTTTAGTGCAAAAATCAACAAGGTTGTGATTTACACAGCACCAATGCAACAACTCAGCATAGAAGGTCCGATTTAGGCTGGGGTTTGTGGAATCATAACCACGCTATAAATGTGTTGTCAGTGATGAAACCGTGAAAGCTGGGGGAAAAAAAAAAACTCTGTACCTCAGAAGATTGTTGATATGCTTCGTTGAGGTTGGATGCCTCTAAGGATGCTGTTTCACCAATACAGTTCTCATAGAGAATGGTGTAAATCTTATGGTTGGGGACAGAATGGTCAACCAATCTCAGGATGGTATAAAAGTACATGAGCTCCCGAGTCTCATTGTCGGTCAAGGCCTCCGAGTCTGCAGCCTTTGTAAGGCTGAAGAAATTATCTTGAACATTGTTGGAGTAAGCGTCCAAGGTCTGAAAGTAGTGATAATCAGGTGCCAGGCGAAAGCATATGTTATCAATATGCACACCATCCTTGCTAAAGTCCGGGACTTGAGGGCAGCCATCTACGTCTACACACAGATGGATATACCACATCCTAGCACCAAGGATACTGATGTCAATACCAGGGGCAATGGTTGAGAACAGTGCAGTTCTTTCTCGCTAAATTCACATATTGTGGTGCACATGTATTATTTCCTAGGATGTCTAGTGGCCAGAATGAGGGGCTTTTCTATCCATCCACACACACATGGGCATGCCCCCATCTAGCACCAGAAATATTCAGGCTAATACCAGGGGCAACAGTTGAGAACAGTGCGGTTCTTTCTGGCAGATTTCACATAGTATGGCTGCAAGGCCCAAAGAGTGCTCACAGAGGGAAACCATCATACGCTTGCCCTGGCGGGTGATCAGGTGTTACTAAGTGGTAGACGACTGTCTACTCTTCGAGAGACTACCCGAGACCGAACATTTCATGTGCTCGTAAGTGGTAGCCTCCTTAGTACCTCGAATATTTGTAGGCACTGAGCAGACACTCGGGGTTGTGATCGTGCTTGGGGCGTAAGATGTTGTAGAAGCATAAGTGTATCAAATCGAGTGGTCGCCTCGTACCTAGTGCCTCTCAGGCCAGGTAAGGCTGTAAACAATATCCCTCTTGCCTCTATCAGGGCTCGGAGCTACTCGACAAGGCTGGAAAGGCGGTGAGGCGATGATGGTTTGTGATAAGAGATGATAATCATCAGGTGACCGAAATACATGTGACTTGTAGGTGAAGAGTAAATAAGTAAGTGTATGATCCCTTACATAGCCCCCCACTCTTGAGCTGCAAGAAAAATGTGTTGAGGGAGGGATTGGCGGGAAGAAAAAAAGACTGGAAAAACTTTGCACTCCATTTCTCCGTCGCGTTGCTCGCTTCCAACTCCGAGGGCTGCCCTGCATCCTCTCCATCTCCATCTCCGCTGCCTCTCCAAATCCACTCTGCGCAGTGGTCGCTTCGCTCCCAATGCCACACCATACCGTAACCCATCCTACTCCGCTTCGTGGTCGCTTCGCTCCCATATCATGCCATACCATACCCTACCCTGCCCCCCACGGAAGTAGTCCGGTGCAGTGGTCGAGCAAGACGGGCTACTTTCGGAACCTATCCATATATCATTCTCAGATCCAGCATAGATCCAAGTGTGGAGGGTATCGGGCGGGTGGGAAATTTGGTGTAGGTAAGAGCCAAACGTTGAGCAGCCTTTTCAAGGACTTACACGGGTGGACAAGTGATCGATCTCGTGGGGGCTACCGTGCATGATAAAGCCCCCGTTGAGGCATCACGCTTGAGCATCAGAATGACTGTGAGAATGCTAGCAAGATGCTTGTAGGTAGTTGAGCGTCAGCGCGAGGTACAATATTCGGGCACACGGCTGCGGACTACTATGGCGCGAAGGCGCCACAATGTACACTGCGTGGTTTCCAGTCGATCGGCGGGATACGGTGCATGCAGCTCAATTGCTGGACCCGGCGGTGCCGAGGCGAAAGGTAATACCATGGTTGGAGCGCTGCGTGGTGGCAGTGAGTGAAAGCGGCAAAGTTGAGGAGCGCAGACGAGCACCATGGCCAGCACTGTAGGAGACCGAGTGCGCGTGGAAAGAGAATGCATGGTCAAAAAGCGGAAACTCAGACGAAATGGAACGGACGCGCCTTGCGGGCGCTATCGTGCACGATGAAGCCCCCGGAAAGGCTCGTGTTTGTTTGCGGCAGCCTGGTCCTATCCTCTCCATTCCGACGCGCTGCATAGTCCCGCTGGCGTTGTGCTATATGGGCACTGCGTGCGCGAAGGCAAGCACTTGTTGCCGTATTTGGAAGCATGGCGGGTACTCGGCTGCACAATACAGCACAAGCATGCCCTCGCGTCACCGCGGACCTGCACAAACCAGGCGAATACGAGCGGCGAGGGACCCAGGCGCGGCGGTAGATTGCGTGAGCGGCACCGTGTATATGAACAGGAGGCGCAGCACGCGCTTGCACCGTGGGCGTCACTGATGTGAGGTGCCACGAGGCTGCTGAGACTGGGTGCCGTAGCGAGCGGGGCGGGATGTTTTTTGTGGTAATGCATCAGCCGTGCCCCCCATTTCCGATGCGTGCTCTGAGCAGGCGACGAAGAGACTGGGCGCGTTGAAGATCCTCGAGTGCTGACAGCAGCTGGTCCTGTCAGCGGAATTTTCCATCTTTGTGTTATGCCAATGTCGAATGAGCTGCAAGGACGCGAGGTGCCGGACAAGCATGAAAGAAAAAGTGAATGAAGAAGAATCCAGACAAAGATAAATGGACGCGCCTCGCAGGGGCAATCACGCACAATTGATGCCCCCGTTGAGGCTTTGCACTTGTTGTGTTGCCATATTCATCACTCCTGGAATTCCGCCGCATCAGTGACACCCAAATCGGGAAGTTTTTGCGGCAGGTTTCGGCAGCTTGGATCGTGCCGGATTTCGGCCATACCTTTGGCAAACAGCACCATCACCAGCGCGCTGATAGGGCGTGTACCAAAACATGCATGAAAACACAAGTTTTTATTTCATTTTGAACCTATTAGTGGGCAGAAGTGAGGCATTAGATTATGAGCGTACACCCTCCCTGGGGTGGTAGGCTACACTATTGATGGCCGAAAGTCAGTGTAACAAACCAACTATGAAGGATTGAGTAGACTTGACAAGGCAGTCCAAAAAGCTGTTACGTCCTGACTATGATATTCTACACTGAGCTATAGATGGTGGCGGTAAGCCATTATCTTATGCGCTGGAGGTGAAACATCAGGGAACTACTCAGAATTATTGACTTGCCATCTCAACGGCCTCTGAATAGTCTGATGACTATTAAAACAAGATATGCGAAGTCAGGATTGGTACAACCACATTAGGGCCAGCAGGGATATAGCGCCGCGCCACTTTGTGTATAAGGCCAACTGATTAGATTAGGATGAAGACTTGTTACCGAGTTAATCATCACTGTGGTTACTCGGGCAGATCTGACCGTTAGAAAGATGTGGGCCTCGCATCAAGGATTTACTGATATGATTGATGAGGATCGACACTATAGCATAGCGCCGCGCTATGCTTTACTAGTCACTGTACTGGTCTGCCAGTATAGCGCCGCGCTATACTTGTCAATCTGCTTGATATTTACTATGCGTTCCAACTGAGCTTGTGAAGTGTGGACTGATAGAGAAATTGAATAGAACTTGACTGAGACTGACTTGACTAGTCAGCAATGACAGACTTGCTCAGTCAGAAACATGGAAACCAAGACAACTAAGCACGTCTTATGGCGTGCTAGAGAAATACATGTGGACTAGCCCCGGTAGCAGGTCATAATACCCATGGTTGAGAATGTCTTCTACGCCATTGGCCATTCACTACTCGGGCTCCCACCCTTTATTGTTCCTATTCATTCCATCTATCTCCTTTACTTCTCTCTGAAATGTATAAAAGCCAGCTGTGTACTCTGTATTAGCCAGTAAACTATCCACCCAAGATATACGGGCAATATAGTAGACTCTAGATTTGTGAAAAGATATCAGACAGATTTGAAGACGCACAGAAAAGATTAAAAGATACGGGACGTCGAAAAGACTACCACTGCATTGATATAAGAGCCCTCGTTCAACCTATTCAACTTGTCTCCTGTAGCAGCGCTTTAGGCCTCCAGGTTAAGACTTGTTAATAGAAGTGAGACCGCCGCCTTCAGTGTAACCGTCCACGCGATTAGCCCAGCCCCCACCTTCTGTGTAACTGCCCTCGTTTCGTTGATACCGCCGCCATTCGTGCAGTTAAAGTTGATATTGAAGTAGCGTCTGTCTGTTGATAGTCTGCCCTACCTTCTGCTTCTTGGCTAGTTGCCAGTAGTGTTAGGTTCTGCCGCTCACAAAGAAACTGAAGACTTGAACAGTCTAAGGTTTACTTGAGTCTTGATATTCTGTTGGTGTGAAGTCCCTGCTACCCCAGCATAACCGTGCTTAAACCGCATAGTTGCTATTGAAACAGAGTCTTATAAAACCTTTGCACACCCTCTTGACGGGTGATACGTACCCTACTTCCCCGAACACACACACACGAGCATTAGGATTGGATCAGTGTTTTGTTTTGATTTTGGTTGGATTGTGATTAGTGACTAGCTCGCTTCACTCTCTAGTTGATTTCATTAGATTACACGGCCGCACCCTAGTGCACCGTTTCAGCGCCTCTTGCTTTCTGTCCTCCATCATCGCGCCCACACCCGCCATCCCATGTCCCTTTCCTATGCAGCCCTCGGTTGTCCGGCCCCATCCATCAACACTTCCTGCTTCCGTTGTCCCTGTTGGTCGTGCGGGTATAAGGTTCTGCAGCGCGAATAATACCTGAAGGTGCGTCGTATCGTTCTTTCTTGAGGCTCGCCAAGGCTGATTTCAATCTTCACCACTGGAGCTACTCTCATTTAGACGTCCCAGAAGACCGACGCCGCTGGCTTCACTCCCTCCAGCCCCGCCTACTGTTCAGCGCTCCCTGCCACCCCGTCGACCAGGCCTGGATGGCTTCCCTGTTTCCACTCCCACCCTCGTCCCCACCACAGCCGACATCTCCCACCCGCCGCTCAAGTCCTTTATTCTCGTGCCGCCCAACATTGTCGCCTCATCCTTCGACATCCACGCTTCTTTGTCCCCTGCCCGCCACGCAGGTCCTCTGCTCCCATACTACCCATCGTCACCACCACGCCCTTCAACATTATGCACTTCGTCGTCTCCTGCCCAACGCAAGCTCCACACAGGCCCTGCACCGAAGTTCTCGCACATCATCGACATTGACGATAGCTCGGGAGGATGAGCACATACTAGCTGGACGCAAGCGCCTAGCGCTCAAACGCGAGCCTCCCACCCCTCCGGAAGTCATCGAGATCACCGACAGCTCAGATGACGAGCACGCAGCTGAACACGAGCGCTCGGTGCTCAGACGCAAACTCAATGCTTCACGTCCGCCCAAGTGCCCTCAACTCTTTATCTCACCTCCCCTCCAACCTCGTCTCCAGAATCCCCTCCCATTATCGATATTGTTTCTCGTCGCTTCTGATATGTATTATACATACATTATTACCTCGCCTTGTAGCCATTCCCCCTTAGATATGTTTATTTTCCACCGACAGCATGTATTCCAGTAGAATAGCAATACAGCTATGAAAGTCTTTCGGAAATATCGAGTGAAAGGAAAATCGATGCGCGTCTGCAGTTGCCTTTTTAGGCTGACTGCATCTTCTCTCCTGCTTCCTTTTGTGTCTTGGTCACTACACGTCCCGCCCACCGCGACCATCGTACTCGCCTAGGAGGAAAGAGTTCTCAGCATGTCCCAAGGGCGATTCCGACTAAATTCTTCAATCACGCCGCTCGAAACACAAAGTCTGCTTGCAACAACACACGCTCCTGGTCTTTTCACGTTCCGTGCATTTGTGGACCCAACGCCCCCTGCTCCGCCTATCGGATCTCTTCAATACGACCTCATGTCCAAAAAATACACGCTACGCTGGGAGTCTTGGCAAGAATTCAAAGTCTGGCGCAATGACGAGCAGAACAAGAAGGGAATTCAGCTCAAGCGCGTCAAGGTCTATGAATACGCTAGCAGCTCACATTTTGATCAACAAGTTCGCTACGTATGTTCAAGGAAGGGAACAGGTGGTTTCAAGCCCTATACAAAGCTTCATCCCGAGTGGAATCAGAAGCGGAAATCCATGCGGACAGATTGCCAATGTGTCCTCCTCGTCAAGACCTACCCAGGGGTTTCTACTGTCCTCGGTAATTACAGGGACAAACACAACCACGCGCTTGGCAACGAGAACCTTCGCTTTACTCAAATCTCCAAGGAAACACGCGAGTACATTGCCGGCTTGCTTCGTCTCAAGGTTTCTCCCAATCATATTGTATGATTGCTTTGTGGATGCTATCTACTTTCTGCTCACACATGCGGTCCTTCAGCTTCAGCTTATCCACAATGGAGTCTATAATCAAGACGATCTTTTTGGATGCGACCAAGATGGAAAGACCAGTGCCGCAAGAAATGATTTTATTCAGCTCCGGGACATACACCGCATCGAGAAAGCAATCGAGGCTGAATCTGTTCGGTTACATCCAGATGATGGACAATCCACCTTGCGCTGGGTCGAGAAACTACGTGCTGAGGACAAACTGCTCGGCTTCAAGGCCAAATCGGACTTCCCACCAGCTGGTTCTGGGCTCGATCCTGACGCCTTCGTGCTGATGCTTCAGACCAAATGGCAGAAGAAGAAGTTTGAGCAATATGGGGAACAACTTCTCTGTATCGAAGCCACTCACAACACGACGGTTTACGAGAACCTCAATCTTACGACACTGCTTGTGAGAGATAACTGGGCCCACGGTACGATTCTTAATCACTGATATCGTTGTGATATATCAATTAAGTAACTCTGACAGGTATTCCGGTCGCATTCATGCTTGCATCGAGTGGTACCCAAGCGACAATCTCTTATTTTCTACGTCTAAACCGGCTACGCTCACCGCTCATCAAACCGCGCTACATAATCTCGGACTTTGACCGGGCGCAAATCCATGCCTGCATTGCCGAGTACGAGGCCTTTATCCTTGTGTGCTGGTGGCATGTCTTGCACACGTGGCAACAACATTTCCAAGATTTCCTCGCATCCGGACCTATGGGAGCTTCTGAAGCAATGGATCCGTATCACTGATGAAGCGGAATTAGATATGATGTGGAACCGGATCAAGAGCAAAGCACCGCAGAGTTTTGTCGACTATCTGACACAGTATTGGATGCCGGTGCACATCGTCCGCATGTGGTCTGCTGTCTACCGGAAAAATCGCAATATTTTTCAGGCATGCGACACGAACATGCTCATTGAAGCGTAAGCTCTGCTTGAGCTTTCAATGCGATCACTACTGATATCGGCACGCACTCTCAGATGGCATCATGTTCAGAAGGGAAATTTCCTACAGGGCAAGCGGAACAGACGCATGGACCACTTGATCAGCACACTTGTCAACGACGTCCTTCCATACTATGCCCTCAAGCAGCGACGACAAGATCTCGGATTTGAAGGGATCAACATTGAGGTCAGAAAGCGCCAAGATATTCTCAAACGAAGTGAAGTGTATGTAGCAGCCGACATTGAGGTGCGTACATTATATCACAGATTTTAGGTTCACGAGCTGATGGAAAATTTCGCTACTGCAGCCAACCGAGGACGCAAAATATCTTGTTCGGTCCAAGTCCAACCCCTCACAGTCTTACCTGGTCGACATCTCAACATATACTTGCACCTGCCTCGACTTCCCCTTGATTTCCTTCTGCAAACACATCGCAGCAGTCCAAAGACTATTCAATGAAATTGTACACACCGTAGCCTTTGGATCTGACACTCGCCAAGACGATCAAGGCCACCTTGCAGCCTCGAGTGACTCAGACACGGTCTCTATTGCCTCAAACAACTCGGAAGACATACCACAGCCGAGTGCTTCACCAGCTCCGAAATGTGGGGTATTGACCATTCTTGCGCAAAAACTGGAAACTCTAGCTGCTCGCCTGCGTCACCCTCGGACAAAGGCATCGGATCTTCCAACACTGTCGACGTTTGAGACTCACCTCGAGGCTATGCTCACGGCAACGGACACCGGCTCAATCTTACCGACAGCGCAACGTGTCAATTCGAATGTCAACGGGTGGCGGTCGACTCAGCAATCGATGGGAGTGATGCCGAAGGCCAAAACGAAGGCTAGGAAGGCGGGCGATCAGGCGTATGGAGGCGGGGCAAGTAGCGGGTTAAAGGTTAAGAGGGTAAAGGCAGACAAGTGCGTACCCTTTGGTTTTTTGCAGGTTCGATGCTTACCATCGCACACTAAGGGCTACTTCTGCATCTACTGCATGTTCTTCCACCACCTCTCAACAACCAACCACTTCTACCTCGGCCGCTACTGTATATTCTTCCACTTTGCAGCAACCGCAACCAACCCCACCGTATCTTTATCCTACTCCAGCCTATCCAATTGCATTACAAACACCTTATCCACCTACGGCATCATATCCAGCCTACTATCATTCCTATACTCCACAAGATAGTCATAAACCCTAATATATATTTCCTCCATCCGCGTCAGTGTCGCGATTCCCCGCTTTGACCATCTGCGTCGTTCCTTGGGATCGTAGATATCAATGATGGATATATAGGAACTGGAGAAGACGGTGGCTCCTTCACATCGAGCCTGTGAGGGCACTTGAGCTGCAGCGTTTGTGACCATTTCTTTTTTTTTGGCCAAGTCTCCTGCCGTGCGGCCGCGATCAAATGTGCCGAAAACCGCCGCGATCAAACTTCCCAATTGAGGTGTCACTGATGCGGCGGAACTTAAACAACTCATATTCATCGCTACCAGGACTTGGGAGACGCTTGCGAGCGGCAAAACCTAGCCCCCCAGCCCTGACGAGCTGTATGCGATGTGGACGCGATGTGCAGGCCTGAAGAACGGCCTCAGAGAGGCGGCTGATGTAGCCCAGCAGCGCGGAGGAGAGCCTGACGACACGGACGTGAGGCGCCCGCGGTGCGGGGCGGTCAAGAACCCCGTGTCGTATCGCAAAGCACTACGTCACATCCACTGCGAGCGCGTAGTCGGCTGACGAGGTTGAAACCAGCCCACGACCGAACAAGACAAGGTGGCCGAGCGTCGGTGGGATGGCGTGAGAGGATGACTTGCACGGGGCTGTACGCGGCGCACACTGCAGCTGGCATGCGGGGCAAAGCGTGGCCATGCCTGCAAGGCATTATCGAGCGAGGTGTTGTATCAGTAACGCACAGATGCGACACGGATACGAGGCGGCTGTGCAAAGAATGAAGACATGAAGATATTTGTAAAAGTAAAATAGACGCGCCTCGCGGGGGCTATCGCGGATGATGAGGCTCCCTTGAAGGCTCGCATTTGTGTGCATCAGCCTCGCCCCCCACGTGCTGCTTGCTCGGTGGAGTCGAGTTCGCTTGAGTCGGCGACCGAAGGTAGCGCGCTTCGGGAGGTTCCATGCAGACCCTAAATGCAGCCTCTCCTGAGGGCTTACGCGAGGCCGTTGTCGAGTCCATCTCGCAGATGGTGAGCATGCCCGCGACATTGGAATCTGAGCCATAGAGACGCAGAGGCAGAAAGAAAAGAATGCAAACATGGAATTATTTGTAAGAGAAGGATAGACTCGCCTCGCGGGGGCTATCGTGCGCGATACGACCCCCTTTGAGGCTTCGCGTTTTCGTGCATTGCCATTGATCTCCCGTATTCTCTCTACATGCCCAAAGCAATGGAATCCATTTTGAAGAACTTGAAGACGCCAGTTGACCAAAGTCGAGGCAAGCTTTGAAGATTGCATTGGGTTTGAGGGAGTTCAAGATCAAGTAGAGCGATGCAGGCACATTGAATGCAAAGCAGCGAGGGTTAGAGGAAGGGATACGAGGGACTGGCAGGACAGTGGTGGAAAAGACGAGAAAGAAGCAGCGAGAGCCTGAGGCTTCGGCCGAAAGTCCGAGGCAGCTCAAATCGGGCCAGAGATTGATTTCTGACTACCATTCCATCCTCAACTCCTTGTGATGCGGCACGCGGTGGCGGGTTGAGCAAATCCTATGCTCACTCAGTATTCAAGTCAATGCAAGTCCACCGTTGCTCCCGTGTTCTTAAGTTCCCAGCCACGAGGTGAGCCTGAAAGAAAATTTGAGAGACGAGAACTGATGGAAAGAAATCGTAGCCAGGTATATGAGTGTCTCGAGACGCTCTGCATAGAGCTGTCCCCGAGGTCGAGGAGCCATGCCATCGTTGTAACCGGGTGAAAGTCCAGGGTGAGTCCCGAAAATCCATGGAAGATGAAAGCTGAAGAAATTCAATCAGTTGCGTGTAATGCGCGCCCGCGCCTGTGCGATTAGCTCATCGCACGTGTTCCTATCCCTTCCCACGCCCATAAGAGGCACGGTGCACTTTCCTCGACCGGGGAACTTCCGAGGTGCGTAGCCGTGAGCGTCTGTAAGACTCCACTGACGAGCGCAGAATCCAAGGCCATAACCGGAGTGAGATCCAAAGGACAAGAGGAAGTAGTGGAGGAGACGAGGGAGGGCGCACGGTATGAAGAGCACTCGAGTGTATCGTTGCTCACGGGCTCGACAAAATCCAAGGTGTGCGGCTTCTCTGCTGACGCGACGCGTGCCTGATTTTGCTGCAAAGGCAATGCTGTGCTGCCCCCCAGGCTCAACATCTCGTCCTGCAGCCTGCTCACACATCGGCACGTACAGTAGCTCGTCTGTTGATGGTGCTGGTGACGCGCACACCACCTCAGATGGCGGCATATCCAGATTCGAGAGGTACGCGGGCCGAAACGACGGGCAGATTGCATGCGGGGAACGATGCAGTGTGCCGCGAAGCTATACCCTCGAAATTCTTGACGAGTTTTGAGACGTGGCCGCCGTCCCGCAATGCGATGGCCACTACAGCCTTAAGTTTATTCATCGACGTGAGTAGTTTGCTTCCGCCCGCCTTGTCCATGGCATCCGGCAAGACAGATCCGCGCGCTGATGCAAGTAAAGGCGCGCACGGAGGACGCTTGACCGCAGTCACTGCAGATATGTTTTCAGTGTCTTCGATGGTGGTGTCGCTGACGAGGTCTCCAATCGGGTGTACAGGAAGGGCGTGTACGAGAGCGCGGTTACAGCAATAACCACTTAACCAGATTGGTTGAGTGGTTATTGCTGTAACCGACAAAATGCCAACCCCATGTGGTGGTCGCGAGTTCGATCCTGCCTCTGGCCCGGAAATATTCCCTTCCGGTTTCCCACGCAGGTCCCTCAGACACCCGGGTCCTATTATGTCGGTGCATAACCACAGTAACAGCTGGCCAGCGGGCTTAGCTTAGAGAGCAAGCAGCGCGGTGTTTGAATTCCCGGGGTCCTTGACACCCGGGGTTGGCATTTTGTCGGTTACAGCAATAACCACTTAACCAGTCTGGTTAAGTGGTTATTGCTGTAACCGACACGCATGGACAGAGGATCCTTCACTGCGGTTGTAGGTGCGTGTCCCGGTGTCCGAAGATCCATTGTTGAGCTGACTGCCTGCGCTATAGGATGGGGCAGAGTCTGGTTTGTCTCCACAGCGCTCAGTGCAGGCGCTACACGCGGCAGCGGCGACCTCTCCGTAGGGGAGACCGCGACAGCCACTGTGTGCATAACAGGGGAAACTTCACGATGCGTCCCTGCCTCAGCTGCACGACGCACATGCTCCTTGTCGAGAGCTTGCATTCGCCTGTGTGTCGCTGCATTGGCCACTTGGCGCACTGGGTCGGGCGCATGCTGACCCAAACAGTACAGCTCGAAAGCATCCTGGCAATTTGCATCCGTTCGACCAGTCCATCCCACACGACGTGCAACAAGGAGAGACCAGCCGTACCACGAAGCGTACGGATCGCATCGCGGCACGGGTCGATGATAAAGAGAGAGCTCCTACCAGCGAGGGTCGAAGCGTGGGTGAGTAGTGACTGCATCTCTGTTACCATCTTGTCTATCTTAACAAAAAGCTCAGGTTCCAGAGTGAATTGTCCGATGCGCGAGCGGTTACCGCGGTCCACAACGTCCTTGCTGTCCAAGCTCGTCTTGGCAACAATGCTTGTGGCTTGGTAGGACACGGAATCGGGACCAGCCGTGTATTCAAGAGCAAGGTCGGCCATGGACACAACCGAAGAATGAACAGACTCGCCTTGCGGGGGCAACCGCGTATGGTCTAGCCCCCGTGTAGGCGTCGGGTCGCCGTGCAGGTTCTCAGGAAGGGCAGGAGCCACATTGGGTGCCGCAACCGCACGTGCAGAGGGGTCATGAGGTGCATCCATGGCTAATGTGTCGATCACGGCCGGACTGACGGAATTGGTAGCACCAGTGACTTTGTCAGCTGTGGTTGCCTGTGGACTCACTAGCCCCCCAGCCTCGGCGCAATTCCGCCTTGCGTGGGAGCCCCGCAGAGGCGACTGTGAGCGCGAGCACGTCTTTCCGCCCTTGTGTGCCTGGGCCATCCGGTGCACAGCATCTCCAGCCTTTTCGATGGAGATGCCATACGACTGCAAGAAGTCTGCAGGGAGTTTGATGAGGAGTGCAGGTGGGAGTGACACGAGGATCTGGGGCATCAGAGACGGTCGCTCACAGCCTAGGATGTAGACAGGGCGGCCCTTGTCAATGACAGTAATCCAATTCCAGACAATTTGGTTTTGCATAGCGGGAGCGATGTATCCAACAGTTGAGGTTAAAACCAGAAGTTCTGTTTGACCAATGAATGGAGGAGCACTGAGCTTGCGCTGCTCAGAAGCGAGACGTAGCAAGTGATGTACCGTGGGGTGGTTCGAGTTTAAACCACATCGTCTCCAACGATAGCCTGGTTTAAACCATTCTGGTTCAAACCACCCCTTTGGAAGCCATATAGAAAACAGGGTAAGACATGGTGGTTTAAACCGGTTTAAGCTGTGGTAGTTTAAACCATTTGTAGGTCCAACTGTAGTGGTTTAAACCGGTTTAAACTGTGATGGTTTAAACCATTTGTAAGTCCAACTGTAGTGGTTTAAACCGGTTTAAACTGTGATGGTTTAAACCATTTGTAGGTCCAACTGTGGTGGTTCAAACCAGTTTAAACCGTGATGGTTTAAACCATTTGCAGGTCCAACAGTGGTGGTTTAAACTGGTTTAAACCAAGGGTGGTTTGAACCGGTTTTAAACCATTTGCAGGCCGTCTGCTGTTCTGTAGTGGAACCAAGGTCAGTTCAAATCATTTTTAGACTGTCTGTTGTTCTGTAGTGGAACCAAAATTTCAGATCCATAGCTTGGGTGGTGCTTGATTGTTCTTCTCACAAGAATAAATGGAATACAGCAATTAGAATAGTTTATTACATTCAGTTTTCCTCAGCTATGCTAGCATCCCAATCAATCCTCTGATCTGGGCGCTCAGATTTGATGTGTTGGGCAAGACCAACTCCAGCTCTGGGCCAAGTGCCACCTACTTTTGCAAATTTCTCCTGTGCATCTTTCCCCATCTCTTGATACACGTTCACCTTCTTCAATGCATAAGCCCTCTTTCCTGGATCTTCTTGATGGTCATGAGCAAGAGCAGTCCAGACAGTCTCCATTTTGTTGAATCCTTGAATTGCACAGTGGAACTCTTGTGCAAGGATTTCAACTTCTTCTTCTTGCCATCCTTCCATATCCGCATGAGTGTGGTCCGATTGTACTTGTGCTGCTATATAATATTAAATTCTGAAACAATCCATGAGACAACTTGACTCACAATATAGGACATATTCAGCTTCTTCTGCTTCAGACAAATTTTCATGATAGCCCTGTCACCAAATCTGACCTTCAACTTTCCCTCCATCACCCAGATTGTGTGGCTGATCTACATTTTTGGTGTAAAGATCTTTATCCCTCAACTCTGGAAACCCGAACTTAGGGTCTTGTGGGTTGCGTCCAAGTGTGATCAGTGCAGTACGAGCCTGACGATACTTGGGTACATAACTTTGGATTTTGGTTTGGACATCCTTGATTCTCTGCACTGCACATGTGTTCTTCTCCTGACCATGAACCACATTATTGTAGGCATTTTTGTGTTGTCTGAGTGCCTGGCTGTGTTGGATGTTCTCACGCAGGCTACAAAGAACATCATTTGCTTCACCCTGTCGCAGTTTGAGTTCTTCTTCTCCCAGACTCTCTAGCCCAAGTTTGGTTCGCTCAGAACCGGTGAAGTCAGAGGGCAAGAATAATTTCTCCCATTGAGGCGGTTCCAATGCTGATGTGCATTGAAGAACAAGATGCTCAGAACAGTAAATATACTATCTGAATCCTACTGAGGAGTTGAATAACTGTGTATATTCATAATAATACTTGTACATCCACACTTGAAGACAAAGCACTTATTAATAATGGGATGCATGAAAAATTTGAAATTGTGTCAGGGCATGCCAGAGAGGATGAGATTGCATACAAAGAGTGTAGAGGAGTAACAGCAATAAATGATGGACGTGGAATTTCTGTGGGCAGGCATGTTGTCCATGATTGTGTCAGCCGAGTCAATGAATTTTCTGAGTAGGTCAATGGCTGGAGGTTTCTTCCCTATCTGAGACAGCAACAAGGGGTGCAAAGAACTGGAGGATATTCTTGTTGAACAGTCAAAGGCACCCATAGGCCTAAGGCCAGGCACAACTGTGGCAGCGAGTTGTTTTGTAGTTGCAAAGAGAAATGAAGTTGGCGTGATTTGCACAAAGGATGGCCATCGCACATGCACGGCTCACAGTAGCACGAAGGATGGCCTGCACATCTTGAAAAAAATTGGCCTGGGTTTAACCCAAGCCAGGTACTATCTCCGAAAAGATAGACCTTGAAATCACTCGGCCAGCCAACAGATCATCTTGATATTGTTCCAACCGTGTTGACGTTCTTCTGGAATCTGGAGCCTCCACATCACAAGCCACCCTCGGAGTCGATGCCGGTGAGCTCTCATGATCTCTCTCTACTTTCGGTGTGGATGGTGGTAACAAAGAACAGAATTCTGTCTGTGTTGTTCTGTGGTTAAAAAAAATATGAGTTCAAACAACTTTGGTTTAAACTAGATGGTTTAAACCACCACTGTTAGACCCACAAATGGTTTAAACCACCACATTTGGACCTACAAATAGTTTAAACCATTACGGTTTGAACCGGTTTAAACCATCACAGTTGGACCTACAAATGGTTTAAACCATCACGGTTTAAACCGGTTTAAACCACTAGAGATGGACCTACAAATGGTTTAAACCATCATGGTTTAAACCGGTTTAAACCACCATAGTTGGACCTCCAAATGGTTTAAACCACCATGGCTTAACCTGCTTTCTATATAGCTTCCAAAGGGGTGGTTTGAACCAGAATGGTTTAAACCATACCCATCGTTGGAGATGTGGTTTAAACTTAAACCATGCTGTTGCTGAAGTGATCCATGTCAGAGACCACGTCAACAAGTCGTACGGCAAGATCGCGGTGAAGCACAAAGCCGCTGAAACAGCGTAACATAAATGCACGGCATCTAGGGCTAATTTTGCGATTTCCTATGACCAGTATATTATACAACGGGAAGCAACTAGCACTTCTGTTGTTACTAGCAAACCAGCTAGCACGCAGACCACTTGTTAGGTGATATAAAGGAGAGTCAGAGCGAGCCCTAACTGCTGACTGTAGCACGAGGCTGCACTAGTGTGACGCGCTAGCCGCCAGCTGAGTGTACAAACAACCAGGGATTAAACCACTGCCTATACATTTATGATACATGACCTAGGAGACTCTAGTAGTCCAGAAATGACTTGGGATGGAGTTAGCGAAGGTCTAACAGACGGATATCTACGATGGAAGTACAGCTAGGGAGCTACGCCTTAAGCTAGGAAGCTCGGCGTGGTAACTGGTGGTACTATCTAATCTCTAGATAAGCGACTAGACGGTGCTAGGCGGAACAACCCGACTAGTGACCGGCTAGGGCTTTGACAAAGACATACCACGACATACAAGATGAGGCAGCACGCGGCTAGTGCCCGATCTGGGCAGCTAGGGCGAAGGGGAATAGCCAGTCGGCTATTGAAACGGAGCTAGGGACGATCGTACAGCCTGTACCGATGACCGGAGGGTGGATCGACGTTCTGACCAACGAGCTATGACAATTTTGATGTCGGTCGCAACACTGCGTCGCCTAGATGTAATAGATCGACGCTCTGACAGAGTAGAGATGACCTAGATCACCGGCTACATCGCCGGTTGATCCAGAAGGAGTACTCGGCATAGACAGAGGGCTGAGGATCCATTGATATACCCACGGTTGAACACTAGCCAGTCAGCGAGGCTGACCTGGCATATACCCAACCAGTCCCAAAACCAAATGGCAGTCGTCTCATTGGCTGACCGTATTTCTTATCATCTAATATTGCTTATTGTATTATTCAGCTCGCTTTCACATGTAACTCATACCTAGTAGTATAAAAGGGAGCGCAGGACAGACTATGGTCTAAGAACATTACACCCCAGACTTTGGACGAAGCTGGTGCTAGTGGACTCAGGCTGCTAGTGGAGGTTGATACCGAACTTCACTTATAGTAGTCTTTATATTGGAATCAGTAAACTGTGGACTCTGGAAACATCGAGTGACTAAGTGGAGGATTTCGTGTTGTTGGTCCTAGACCTCCACATATAAACAAGGGTGTTCTCTTCGAGACCCAACTGCAGTTTGCGCTAGTGACTTTGCCTTCACCCCGATAAGACGGAAGCTCTGTCGTAGTGTGTTGGATCGCTTGCTAGGTGGATTGTGTGTTGGCTTGAGCCCACTAAGAAGAAGATGGACTAGGTGCCCCCACCTCTAGTTTGGCTATAACTTGTCAGTTACTTCGCCTTCACCCCGATATAGACGGAAGCTCTGTCGTAGTGTGTTGGGTCGCTAGCTGTCCGCTTGTAGTGAACTAGTGCCGATAAAAGCGGAAAGGTTCCTGTTCTTGGTTAAGGAATAGGTCGGCGGTCAAGGAGAGTCTTGCCGTCTGAGGATTGAAGTCCCTTTGTTGTTAGCCTCAGTAGTCTTTGGGGCTGCCCTTAGCGAGGATTTTCACAAACCTACATACTCTGCCCTGGTGTTCTCGACCTAGCGGTCCAGCCATCTTGTATCCACCACATATAAACACACCCCCGGACCATCCCAAGGTTCCTAGCAGTGTTGTTGTTGGCGGTTGCATATTGCTAGTATGTTGTAGAAGTGTGTTGTTAGAAGCCTATAAATCAAACTTGTGTTTGTTCAAACCTGCTGGTCGCATACTACGGCCCGGACCCGAACTCACAAAGAGAAGCACTTAGATCTTTGGAGGTAGATTGGTTGTGGTTGGTTGTTTTGGGTGTTTGTTCGCAATACCTATCAATTAGCTATTCCTAGTCATATAAGGAGTGCACCGTTTCACCGCCGCCGCACAGAACGATGTGGGAAGGTTGGAGGACAAGCGTGATAAACTGTACACACGTCTCATAAAGGGAGCCCATGCCAGATGGAGGATCAGGTGAAGATAGGTATTTGGTCCGTATCCAATTCAAAGTGGAGTTTGCCATAACGAAACTCAATCCAAAGGGATCCAGCCAGGAGGGGACAATGGTTCCGGATTCGTCCACTTTGTAAGGCCCAAAGAGTGCTCACAGAGGGAAACCATTGTACGCTTGCCCTGGCGGGTGATCGGGTGTTACTAAGTGGTAGACAACTGTCTACTCTTCAAGAACTACCCGAGACCGAATGTTTTGTGTGCTCGTGAGTGGTAGCCTCCTTAGTACCTCGAATATTTGTAGGCACTGAGCAGACACTCGGGGTCGTGATCGTCCTTGGGCGTAAGATGTCGTAGGAGCGTAAGTGTATCAAATTGAGTGGTCACCTCGTACCTAGTGCCTCTCAGGCCAGGTAAGGCTGTAAACAATATCCCTCTTGCCTCTATCAGGGCTCGGAGCTACTCGACAAGGCTGGAAAGGCGGTGAGGCGATGATGGTTGTGATAAGAGATGATAATGATCAGGTGACGGAAATACATGTGACTTGTAGGTGAAGAGTAATAAGTAAGTGTATGATCCCTTACAATGGCACACATGTGTTTTGTCCTAGGACATCCAATGGCCGGAATGGGGGGCTTTTCTATACATGCCGCCTTTGCACAGCAGAAATTTCGAGGCCAATACCAAGAGAACCAGTTGAGAGCAGTGCGGTTCTTTTGTACTGGTGTCACATATTGTGGCACACATGCATTTTTTCCTAGGACATCTAGTTGCCGGAATGGGGGGCTTTTCTATACATCCACACACACATGGGCATGCCCCCATCTAGCATCAGAAATACAGAGGCCAATACCAGGGCAACGGTTGAGCACAGTGCTGATCTTTCCAGCTGATCTCACATATTGTGGCACACATGCATTTTTTCCTAGGACAGATAGTGGCCAGAATGGGGGGCTTTTTTATACATCAACACACACATAGGCATGCTCCCATCCTGCAACAGAAATACCGAGGCCAATACCAGGGGCAACAATCGAGAACAGTGCAGTTCTTTCTCGCTAATTTCACATATTGTGGTGCTCATGCATTATTTCCTAGGATGTCTAGTGGACAGAATGGGGGGCTTTTCTATACATCCACACACACATGGGCATGCCCCTATCCAGCACCCCAAATATCAAGGTCAATACCAGGTGCAACGGTTGAGAACAGTGTGGTTCCTTCTGGCGGATTTCACATAGTATGGCACACATGTGTTTTGTTCTAGGACATCCAATGGCTGGAATGGGGGGCTTTTCTATACGTCCACACACACATGGGCATGCCCCCTTTGAGCAGCAGAAATTTCGAGGCCAATACCAAGGGAACCGGGTGAGAACCAGTGCGGTTCTTTTTCACTGGTGTGACATATTGTGGCACAAATGCAATTTTTCCTAGGATGTCTAGTGGCCAGGAGGAGGAGCTTTTCCATACATCCACACACACAACGGCATGCCCCCATCTAACACCAGAAATACACAGACCAATACCAGGGGCAACGGTTGAGCACAGTGCTGATCTTTCCCGCTGATTTCATATTGTCCATGTCCGGTTTGCCATCCCAGACAAACAGCACCTTCAATTTGATCCCGGCAATTACTACACCCGGAAAGTTTGACACACTTCCCACAGAGGACGGTGTCTCGAGAATGCATCCGGCTATCATTGATTGGGGCTGCAAACATGGGCCAAACTGCCAAATAGTTGTCCCACTTCTTCATCATGCACCGTGCCACCGGCCCTGCTGAAAACATCCCACCCTCTTTCCACAACACCCGCCATACAGTGGGCCCCTTGGACTCCGACTGGTGACCGCTTAGCGAACTGTCGATGGGAGACAAGAGAGGCCATTTTTCAAGGGAGGGGAAGTTCAAAGAGGATAGCCAAGGTGTGTGTCCACACCTCCTGGGAATGAAATTCACTGCTCAAACTCGTAAGACGGAAGGGATATGGATAGAAAAGAGAAAGGCACCACTGACCCCCGATATGCCGAAACACCACCCCAATTGTCTGCAAACAGCGGCCTTGGCATCCTGACAAAGACGATCCCCGCTGCGGGGTGGTGGAAGGCCCCAAAGTTGTAGTTGTAGCCATTGATGACGATGGCACCCTTGCCAATGAACGAGTTGCCAACGTCATCATGTGCAGCCATGGGTTCAGGTGTATTGTCTTCATCAAGGGCACCAGGGTTCCCAAGGCACCTCGTGTTGTGCTCTGTAAAGTAACAACACGGAGAGCTGGCGTGGGCAGCCCTGCTTGAAACTGTCCCCCTGTGCTGAAGAATGCCCACGTCACGCTCTGCAAAGCAGCTATGAAGAGCAGCCGAGCCAGAATGTAAGCTGCTTGGGTGCTTGCTAACATCGTATGAGGTGTGCAACAGACTACAGACACCATTGGGGCGGTCACGCGAGGCTGCGGCATGACAAAAGTGGGGAGGAGTGAGATCGGATGGGTAGCACCAAGACAAAGAAAGATATTGTGAGCTCCACCTGCACAAGGACCTCATTTGTGTGAATCAAAATGGTGGCAGGAGGCAAAAAGCGAGAAGGTCTTGTGTACATTTTGATGTTTCCATCACGTGGTGGTCACGTTACCATGTCAGTAAATGCACAAAAATGAAAGCAGCTATGACTCAGCAATGAGGTCATTGTTTCTATTTTTATGTGACTAATCAGCGCTATTTTTAGATTGCTTACTCATTGGCCTCAGTTGGCAATGCCACTCCTTTCTTTGGTTGGGTCAGAATATACAAAAGAACAGCAACTTCCCCACCTACTTTCTACTCCCAAGATGTCTGCCACCTGTGCCACCAACTCTGCCACTACTCCCACCCACCTCTGTGGCCAAGATGACCCCTCCAAAGAGTGAATTGCTTGTTATACTGTACTTGTCTTTGTCTGTTTGTCTGACTTTGTTTTCAGGGCCTCAGACTCTGAAACAGAGCAGTTAGACCCCTAAATTGCCCTTGTCTTTTTGCTGACTTTCTTCCTAGATCCTCTGGCTCTGACTCTGAGGAAGATGCAGTATCATTTATGCAATCCGACTCTGAGTGAGTTGTGATATTGTCTTTGCTTTTTTGCTGACTTTATTTTCAGCTCTGATGACACTATCAACAAGGATCCTTACTGGTACATTGGGTGGGCAGATGAAGGCCCTGCTGTGACCAACCTCTTTTGGGATGTTTGGTGCAGTCTTCCAGAGGACTTGGGGTATACTTGGCAGGAGGTTCTTGACAATGTAAAAATGAAGATTGAAGGGCAGGATATGGGGATGGTAGACATAGATCTCTTGTATTAAATTGAGGGAGAGGAGTAGTTCTTTTATGCCACCCATTGTTCAATCCCAAAATGGGAATCTATTTAAGTGTGATAAGCTCTTAATGAAGTCAATGTAGTCTGGGTGACACAATGTGGCTGACTTTTTCAATTACTAATTCTTTTGTGTGTTTTTCATGGGGACACCCAGGCTCAAAAGCTAAAAGTCCATACACTGCAATGCTATACACTGGGGTCGTCAAGGACCGCGAATTTCGTGGTCCTCGTTCATGTAATATCACCCTGATTTTCATTGTAAAAGTTGTTTAATTTCATGGAAGTTCTGTTAAATTCATGTGAACCAAATGACTACGAAATGCCATGAATTTCTAGGAGAAAAAGTTAGATTCCACTATCACCATTCACTATCATTCAACATGAACAACGCCTTGCATGAGCGGTTCTTGGCTTTCGTGTTACGCTAATTCATGTTAAAAGAAAAAATCATTCATGCGCAAGTAGAGTGAAATGTAGTTCAATTTATGGGTAAAAGCATATTCATATCTATGGAATCGGCGCCCTCTTCCCGGCTTCCGGCCCTGCGCGCTTGCCTTGCGCTTCCCTCTGGCCTTCTCTGACATCTCCTTCTCATCCTCCCCCTCATCTCCCTAAAGTTCCTTGACAAGCTCCTGAATCTTCTCCGTGGACATCCAGTCCACCAGCGGACAGCTGGGCTTGTTGTCAAGGCCAAGCAGGGGAGCCTCACTGAGGTTGACTTGATGGATGTCAGGGTGATGGCTGGGAATGGGCAGCCTGGGGAAGAGATGGAGGTTGATGAGGATGAAGAGGGAGACACAACACTGGACATGACAACCCAAGTCTCCTTTATAAAAACAATGATAACTGATCTCATTGCAAATGCGGCTGGGGCTGGTACCATCCTCACCGTCATTGCAGCACTTGCCAAGGGGAACATATTTGTGAGTAGTTTTCTCTCTGTGGTTTAATGCACCTGATGGGCTTCACAGGTAAACCCCAAACCCATGTACCACGCCAGTGCCAAAGCTGGCAAGCACTCTGGTGTCCTGGCAGTCTAACTTTGGCTCCCTTGGCACCTTCTTGAAACGCACTCCTGGCAAATGGGACATTCACCTTGGCCTCCTGGTAACCCCTCTCAACTCCCAATTTGGAGTCCCTCACATTGGGCAACTCAATGAGATGACCCATGCCATCATTGTCGGTCTCATTCATGGGCATAATCCAAGCTCGAGGGCACTCCTAGTCTTCGATGTAAACGTGCTGAAGACAGAGCCGAACAAGAGCAAGGGGTCACTTGACCCATGCACACTCACCATGATCAGACTGGCCAGAGCTGATGCACGGTGCCCGAAGTTCCATTCCTTCTGGATCCCCCAAGGGCAGAGGAAAAACCACCCCAACATATGTCTCCTCCTTGTGCCTTGAAAAGATGCTGGACATAGCTCAAAAGGGGATTGACATGTAGTGGAAGAATTGGAAATTAGTTGCTATTGGTGACTTTCTACAGGTGGAGGACACAGAGTAGGATGTGGTAGATAGGGGAATGCCCATGTGTGTGTAGATGTATAGAAAAGCCACCCATTCTGGCCACTAGAGGTCCTAGGAAAAAAGGCATGTGTGCCACAATATGTGAGATCAGCAGGAAAGAACCGCACAGTTCTCAACTGTTGCACATGGTATTGACCTTGATATCTGGGGTGCTGGATGGAGACATGCCCATGTGTGTGTGGATGCATAGAAAATCCCCCCATTCAGGCCACTGGACGTCCTAGGAAATAATGCATGCGCACCACAATATGTGAAATTAGCGAGAAAGAACTACACTGTTCTCGATTTTTGCCCCTGGTATTGGCTTCGGTATTTGTGTTGCTGGATGGGAGCATGCCTATGTGTGTGTGGATGCATAGAGAAGCCCCCCATTCAGGCCACTGGACATCCTAGGAAATAATGCATGAGCACCACAATATGTGAAATTAGCGAGAAAGAACTGCACTGTTCTCGATTGTTGCCCCTGGTATTGGCTTCGGTATTTCTGTTGCTGGATGGGAGCATGCCTATGTGTGTGTGGATGCATAAAAAAGCCCCCCATTCAGGCCACTGGACATCCTAGGAAATAATGCATGAGCACCACAATATGTGAAATTAGCGAGAAAGAACTGCACTGTTCTCGATTGTTGCCCCTGGTATTGGCTTCGGTATTTCTGTTGCTGGATGGGAGCATGCCTATGTGTGTGTGGATGCATAAAAAAGCCCCCCATTCAGGCCACTGGACATCCTAGGGAAAAATGCATGTGCATCACAATATGTGAAATCAGCCAGAAAGAACCACACCATTCTCAACCGTTGCTCCTGGTAGTAGCCTGGATATTTCTGGTGCTAGATGGGGGCATTCCCAAAGTCACCAATAGCAACCAATTTCCCATTCTTCCACCGAATCTCCATCCCCTTTTGAGCTATGTCCAGGATCTTTTCAAGGCACAAGGAGAGATATAATGTCATGAATTGCCCAGGTTCTACTTTTTTGCGCAACGTGTCCGTATGGACACAGACGCGTCTTAGCGGCACAGGACTCCCATGATGCCACCATGTGACCTTCTCACAGAAACCTGGCCACGGATTCCAAAGCCGCAGACTCGGGGAGTCTGTGCCACGGGATACAAAAGACGTTAGGGGACTAGGAACTCATACAGACGGATCCTACTCGTTATGGACAAAAGTGATGGATGGTCGATCATGTGATGTCAGTCAACCACCACTTTTGTCGCGCCATACTGCACCATTGCTGCACTTCACTCTGTTTCTTCATGTCCGGGGATACACCATACCAGTACCATGACTCTGATACAAAAAAACCAGTTCATTGGAGCCATGCTTATTCGCCCCAGCATCAAAGAAAATGCCGAGACATTTCACATCCCATACGAGACAGCGCGGAAATTATGGAAGAAGTACAAAGACACGGGGAGCATAGAAAATTGACCCCGGAGCGGTTGACCGAAGACCATACTGTACAATTTCGACTAAGTATGTCGTTCCGGTGGTCTGTAAGCTACGTTTATACTCGAACTTCTAGCTTGAGGGCAGCCTTGGTGAATCTCTGACTCTTCAAGACGCGCCTGGATAGGCCCTCGCCGTATCAGCAACCCATCCACTTTTTGCTACCAATCCGGTGCCCGTTCTAATTCCACTTAGATAAAGGCTTTTTTCTTAACATCGAGATTACTTTGAGTTTGCCTTGATAAGAAGGTTTAGGTGTGTTCTGCGATGGATAAATATCCGGGCTATGCAATGGGAGGTAAACCGAGCACAAACAATGGAGAAATTCATGTACTACCTGAACACTTGGTCGAAATAATACAGTAGAAATGACTCACGACCAATCTTTAGGTTCGGCGTTCGAACGCCTGTTCTATGCCGAGCGCCGAACCGAACCTACAGTTCAGGTTCAAGTATTCGCCGAATCTGAACGCCAAACGTGCGCACTGCGAGCGAGGATTCATCTGAGAATACGTAAGTCCGGGCCTGAAGTTTTACCTCTCTCTTCCTTTCCCCTTTGTCGGTTGCATTAAGCACGATCTAAGCCATCTCGCACTACATACAGACAACATCAGCTGCAAATTTGGCTCTGGAACAAGAAGCAGCAGACGCCCCGTGGCCCGACGCAGAAGCGGTGGGATGGTCTCGCAGCGAGTGAAGCCAAGTACCCGGTCGAGGCGTGGCCGTTGGAGGCTTGGGATATTGTGACCAAGTGAGACGGTACAGTCAACCACGCCTGAATAGTAATATGAGATACACAATGTCCTTGCACCAAATTGTGAATCATGTTTGCTCCAATTGTTGTATCGAACGTCCCACCCCATCCGAGTATTTCCGATCAAACACAATCCCAGGTGTTCCTTCCAATGCAGTCCATGCGACCACCCACATTTTAGGCGGTCAGATCTCCTTGCTACGCGTATGATTGATCATGAGAAGCGATGGAATTTATCAAATTGAATATAAATATGGCTGAGAACATATCTACACAATATTATTCAAGTAAGTTGCCAGGTGCTGTACCTAGAAAATTTTGTACTATGCCAGGTTGCACTTTATTTGCAGTACGGAATATTCGTCGCAGTGGACGCGAACGCATACCCCACAATCCCCTCGTACGTGTAAGCACCCGCCGCCGCCGAGTTGCGCTCTGCCGCGCTGAGCGTGTAGAAATGGTCTGTTCCGGTGCTGTAATAGAGGCGGTAGGTTGGGACAGTCCCGCACATCTGCGTTGGATAGATGTACATCAACATATCCTCAATCACGTATCCACTGGCATGTGCAGCCTCCGTCGGGTTGGTGGTGTAGAAATGGTCCGTTGCAGCGGGCGAATAAAGCCGGTAGAAGCGCACGGAACCAGGGACCCTGCGTGCTGAAGACGAGCATGCTAACGCCCTCCTCATTATACTGTAGATTAGCGACGGCATTCTGCGATTCTGCGAGGCTAATCTGAATGAGAGTTAGTTTTTGACTGCGACAGTTGTGGATGCCTCAACTGTATAGAAATGGTCGATGATTGTGGGGTTATAGTCTCGATACAGAGGTACGGCCTTAGAGGCGCACGGGCACTGAATGCCGGCCGGTCCAGTTGGAATGCTCTTTGACGCCGAACTGGGCGTCGAAACTGTAGAGTATGTTGAAATACTAGTGGTGTAGATGGTGGTAGTGTCGTTGGTGGAGGATGAGGTCGTAGTATTATAATTCTGGGCGAAGACCTGGATCCAGAGCTCATTAACCTGAACTCCGCAACATGTTACGTCGTAGATACGCACCTCCAAAGCTAGAAGAGCAATCACCGAGAGGAATGAGGCGAGAGTTTTCATATTGAAGGAGTCCTATGTGGTGGGAGGTACAGAAACAGGGGGGGAATTGAGGGATCCAGTCGATGCCTTTATATTCTCGAGACAGAGAATACTAATCTGGGATATTTTGACGCCCCTTGCCGACAAGCGCGGTCCTAGCGCTCATGCGCAGTGGAATGCTGTCACCGAACTGGCATATAATGTATGCTGAGGACAAGTCGAGCATGCTGCCTGTCCAGGATTCTTATTTTCAAATAGAGCGGTGGTGAGTTGAATAGCAATCTGGGACATTTTGACGCCCCCTGCCGACAAGCGCGGCCCTAGCGCTCATGCGCAGTGGAATGCTGTCGCCGAACTGGCATTCAATGTATGTTGAGGACAAGTCGAGCATGCTGCCTGTCCAGGATTCCTGTTTTCAAATAGAGCGGTGGTGAGTTTCCAACAATGAATTACAGTGAAATGACGCACCAAAGCCGCACCGAATGCAAGATGTCGTTGCAGTATTGACTTGGACAGAGAGAACGATCATGTCGCCCTTGCGCGTTACAATTGCCCAAACTGATTGACGCTGCAAGGTATTTTACCTCAGCGCCGTTTTTCCTGCCACAGAAAAGGCGCTCGATGACCCAGTTTTCTGTTTTCTGTGGAGCGTAGAAACACGGTGGTCTTGAGCACCGGTATCTCTGGATGTGCCGAGCGCGCCCAGAGCTCCCAACGCAATTTCCGGTACCAGTTCTCCCACCCAACGTCCTGCGTTGTATTCTCGGGGTGTTTGTGACGTTCTGGAATTGGTATGGAATCAATTTGGAGTATTCCATTCACTATGCCCACATTTCATTTTGGGAGAAGATTGGGTCAATGAGACCCCAATTTATACGTCCTCGGCACTCTTCCTGCTCCATTCCATTCACTGCGTCCGCCTCCATTCACCGTGCCCACAATTCATTTTGGGGGGAAATTGGGTCAATGAGGCCCCAATTTATACGTACTCGCCACTCTTCCTGCTTCATTCCATTCACCGTGCTCGCCTCCATTCACCGTGCCCACACATCATTTTAAGGGAAATTTGGGTCAATGAGGCCCCAATTTATACGTACTCGGCACTCCTCCTGCTCCATTCCATTCACCGCAGTCCGCCTTCATTCACCGTGCCCACATTTCATGCCATTTTCTGCGCTCCTCTGGCTTTCCTCCATACACCCCTTGTGGAAGTGCCTCCCGGCTCGCTCATCGCTCATGCAATTATGCGTGATGCACACAAGTTCCTCATCTGGCGTTATCAGCCACCTCATTTCTACTCACCATCTATTTCTCTTCATTATTCCTTATCGCCTAGGTACCCTTCCATATCGTCCCGAGACGCGTTCGAGCTGTATACACGATTACTCTCGATTTCACAAGCCACGTACAAGAGGTCACCTGACCGTGTTGGTTTCGCCGCGCCATGTTCACATGCGCCATTCGATGGATTAGAGGGTCGGTTGGCTCGCATGGACTCCCACATCGCATTGGTATGTTACACTCCTCGTCTCTTATTTTCCTTCCCCTTCCTTTCCTCTTGAGCCAGCTTCTGTGAAGCGTGACTCTAATGTTCCTACCCTCTCGGCTCGTGCTGGAGATCGACGTGTCCGAGGCCTGGTCATCCTCTGGACAGATGTTGAGGCGGCAACATCGTCTCTCTATTCGTCTTTGCGCGTGTCCTGGTTGGTGTTGCATTGGAATCGTGTTAACAGATGGCATGGTTTTATATCGAGCTCTCTATGCTCATGGACCTTATATTATATTTCATATTTGTATTGGATGGTTGCGCAGGGCTCTGGTGACACGAGAGCACGCGTGACGACCACCCCGATCGAGTATTTAAGATCGAAATGTACATGAAACAGGGACTTCTCTTTTGGCTTCTTACCTTCACCTCCCTCAAGTATCCTTCGAGTTAGGATCCCTTGAGTCTGGTTCTCATCGAGTATTTGAGTGCCTAGAGTACAGGCACGAGTTCACGAGCTAGGTCCAAGTTTTATTATATCTTGTCTCTTGTCTATTACAGCGTTGCAGCATAGCGAAGCTCGACCTTCCCTCGACCTCAGTCCACCATTGGACAATCTGTTACTTCGACACCCTTTGTCTGTGCCGTACATACGGCACGATACAGGAGAGTTAACGTTTCGGCTTGCAAAATGGGCTTGGGCTTGGATTTGGGTATAGCGCCAAGCCCAAGCCCAGCAGATTGGCTTCCAAGCAAGCCCGTTTGATGGCTGGGCGAGCAAATGCAGCAGAGCACAGAAGGGGTTAATCGAAGAGCAAGAGTAGGGGCAAAAACAAAAAGAGAACAAGACGTGCCTTCGCTTCGCTCCGGCGCAGGCAGGCGCCGTGGCAGAATTAATCTAAAAAATGACTTCCCATTTGACTCGTCCAATGATTGAGTGTTCCGATTCAGATGAATTGTCGATCTATCACTAAAGAAAACTGTATAAACAGGAGTGATCGGTATATGGAATCTCGGCCACGAGTTCGAAGTAAGAGTGCACGAAAACATTTTCAGGGGAGCTTACTGTAGAGAAGAAGTTGAATCTATGTCAAAGGTGCACGGAGGTGCACGAGAGAATGTAATAATTTTGTTAGGAAGTTCACATCGACAATTGGCTATGCAAAAAAATGGAGGACGGCTTACTGTAGCATTTCGTTCAATTCGCGTGTCACGCGTCACAGGCCCCCCAAATTCGCGAAAAATTTCGCGAATGTCACGGGTCACCGAGGCCAGTTGCGAACTTGCGAAAGAAGTCACAAAATCACCAAAAAAAAAACCGCGAAAAATGCGATTTTTCCCCCCCAAGTACCTCGGTGTTTGATTTGCCTCGGCACTCATATGACTGACGTGATCGGGAGTAAACAGGACTTCTTCCAACACGACTGCCACATTTGCCATGGTGCTGCAGCGAGTGCACAAGGACAATGTATTTTATTCCTTGTCGGTGAGTATGGCACGACCGAGGGCCTTGACCACGTCAGATGGAGGCAGCGGGATGGTCCCCCGGATCAAAGTCGGTCACCATCGGAGTGTATTCTGAGAGGTAGTGGGTAGGATTAAGGAAAGCCCTGGTTTTGTGCAGCGGTTGTGGGGAGGGGGAGGAGAAAAGCTTTTCTGTCACTTCCGGGACTTTGAGGAACTCGGGGAGACCACCCATCGCGACGAGGACGACAGTGCGCGAAAAGAGTTACAACACTAAATTGATGTCGCGCCATCTTTAATGCGGCTTTCTTGTTGGCGCCATAAACACATGCTGGCATGTGGATGCACTTATTTGAGTGAGAAATGAGCTCTGCCTAGGTCTTGGTAATAAGTCTCAGTGCTCCAAGCAAAAACACGAATTTGTTTTCTGTGTCACAGTCCAAGGGGCTTCGGATTGCAGAATTTTTTACCTCACCTCAAAATCTGGAAGAGATTGTGATTTTGAGACACAAAAGGTGCCTGGTGTAGTGGTTGTTGAGGTAGAAGAGGATACATTATTCCCATATCGGGGAATTGATGAGGGATTGATCGGCCGGAGGTCTTCCCAATATAGCAAATGGGCATGTGGGCTCGGCAACAATACGGCAGCGGGACCCCATCACTGAACATCTTTTCACTCAGAATTGTTCAAACAATCCTGAGATGACTAGCACAACTGATACTTTGTCAATTTAGTGTATATATAAGGTCCCAGAGATCAAACCAAGCTCCACAAGCCTCCAGAAGGCGATTCATCACTTCCCAAAAAGGAATTTCCTCTTTTGGGAGGGGGGAGGGTCGCCGATCTTGCTGAAAAAAAAACTTTGAGGTATAGTGCAAATTTCGCAGATTTGTACCCCCTTGTCACAGTCCCCCGAGCCAATTTGCGAAAACCAAAGTTCGCGAATGGGTCTCACGCATCACAGGCCCCGCGAATTGAACGAAATGCTACAGTAGTCTGTTGTTAAGCGCGAGGCCCTGATCAGGGTAAGCGCTTGTTACATAATTTGCACCGCCACGGCTGGCGGTGCCTGTCGTCGCATCCACGTCACATCATTTAAGTACTCTCGCTCTTTTCTTCTGCTTTCCACACTGTCTAGACACATTTTCTTTTTTGTTCTATCTATAATCAACCCCAGCCTATGACACGAACCCTTCAAGAGCGAGAATAGCGGACTATAGCGGATTGGCCGGTCTTCCGCACTCGACTCCTCTTCTCTGCACTCGATCAACATCTAGGGTGCCGAATTTTTCGAGGCATTTACCCACGTTGGACGCTTCTTCCGCGGCTGTTTTCCCAGCTCAGCATTGGTGGTCGCCTTGACTGCAACTCTTGTGCCAGGAGCAGCGACCTCATCTGTCTGCACCTCTCTCAGCCTTTTTGACGGTGCCTTGCACCTCATTCAAAGCAGTAAACAAACGTCTCAATGTCCAGTTCATAAGTAGATGCACATAACTACTGAAAAGCGTGTACTTAATTCATAAACTAGTGACTAAAGGTCATCTTCTACGCAATCATTGTCTGAATCACCCCTCTCCCTCATTGTCATCCATATTCCATTCCCCTCCACATCTCGCTCCCCTTCTCCCTTGCCGTCTAGTTCCATGTCCATGCCTGCGGATGACGACACGAGCAGGCACATTGGCTACACGCATGCCGGCAACGTCGAGGCGGAATTTACAGAGAAGTAAGACGAGGAGGGGAGAGCAGGAACGAGGACAGCCCCTTACAGAGTGAGCGCCTGCCTGCTGTAGCAGGGACGTCAAGAAGCGGGTGGGGTGGGACAGGGCGAGGCGAGCGTGAATGCACCCGGCGCAGGCGGTGTGCAGGACATAGTAAGACGAACAGTGCCGGTGGGAGACAGCCTACACACGGTGTCGGGGGTATAGGATCGCCTCGGACTCTGGAGACACATGGAGAGCATGGGAAGGGAATACGGAGGGTACAGGTGGTAAACGCAGATGGCGCTGTCTTCGCCCAAGGTAGCGATGTGCCCGGGGAAGGGACACAAAGACTCCTGGTGCGGATGGGGCGGACGGGATTTCATCGACGTTGATGAGCGCCTCGTGACGCGGGAAAGGTCAACTCCAACAGGTTGAGCACCATGAGTGTCTTCGCGTCCCCGCTCAACGAATTTTGCAACAAATACGTGAGCTGCACACACTCAATCAGCCTCTCGCTCGATCCAGCAGCGGAGAAACAAACACACCTTCGAGTTCCGATACGGAACATGCGCACCCTGCCCGCTCCCCAGCGCCGCGACCACGTTCCCCAGCGCGCTCAAACTCCGATTGATGGTCTGTGTCTCCTTCAGCCGCTCGCCCCCAGCACCCCCTGCCACGCTCGTGCCGAGCCTATG
Organism: Mycena olivaceomarginata; assembly: GCA_029378375.1. Classification (NCBI taxonomy): domain Eukaryota; kingdom Fungi; phylum Basidiomycota; class Agaricomycetes; order Agaricales; family Mycenaceae; genus Mycena; species Mycena olivaceomarginata. The sequence goes on along the minus strand of JARKIC010000820.1, from coordinate 63,249 downwards.
CCCGAGCGTTGCCAGCCGCTCGCTCCCCATCAGATCCACCAGATTCAGTGTCCCCACCCGCACACCCTCTTCCCCACTCACACCATCCTGCACGCCGCGGATGCGCAGTGTAAACACCGAGTACGAGTGCGATGAGCACTCTATGAGCGTCGCGGCGACGGCCCTGCGCCTGCGCGAGGAGGGCGAGGACCTGTGTGGGTGAGGTGAGCATGGGGGTGAGGACGTCTGAGACGGATGTGAGGTGTGTGGTGGGGTGGTGGTGGATCTCGTGCTTGCGCAGGGGGGTCGCCGTCGGTCGGGGGAGGCAAGAGGAGGTTGGTGATAGTTTTGTTGTCTGCAAGGATGGTGAGTAAGAGTGAGCGTGAAGACGAGATGTGAGGAACAACATGAGAGATGAGTAGAGTGTAGCATGAATATACATTCGCGAATCTCTCTCTTTATAAAATTATCCATGTCTGTCTGAAGCCTTTTAAACTCCGCTTTTGGAAGATCAAGACCGAGGCTTTGGAAGCGCCGGGTCCAGACCCTTGGAAGCGCTCAATAAACGGCACTTCCTCGGGGCTTTTGGCCCCATGATCAACCTCAAGCGCGCGAGCGCCTATAAAAGTGTATACAACTCCAAACTTCGCTTCTCTCACCGTTAAAGTTTCCCCGGTCACGGCAGCTAGCCGTCACAATTCCGATTTCTCCCTACTTATCTCTTTTCTCTTTTTATAAAATTACGCCTGTCCGAATTCATTTCGAACTCCGCCCGTCAATTAACCGGTGTTTATTGATTGCGCGCCAATGTATAATTTTTCTCACCCTTGACTTCCACTTTGATTCATCCCATCTGTTCATCGGTGTGATGATATTTTAATGCCGCCATGATCCGTGAAGCCGGCTCCCAGGACCAGCCGCCCGGCATAAATCGGAACCTGTGCTGCTGTACCATACAATCACCTCACATCACTTCTCCATCAAATTAACTTACAAGTCGCCGCACATTTCCTGGCAAATAGCCAACAAATCTCTCTAAAATTATTGTAAAGAGATGTATCAACAACCTCAGCTCAGCTCAACTAAAGCAACTTCGATATCAGTCACGTCTAATGCAGACAGGGTGAGTAGTTACTGTAGTAAACTAAGTGTCAGCTTCGAAAAAGAGGATGGGAGGCCGCGAAGCGGCCGACCAGCCTCTTGTATGAATATTCATTGAAGTGGGAGAAATGATATTCGCATTTGTACGAGTATTAATGGCGAATATTCGTGGATTAGTAAGCTGTATTGCGAATACTCGTGAATGGCAACTATTGACATTCAGCGAGTTTGAATACTCGTTAGTTGTGAGTTATTCATGAATAGCATGCATATAAAGTTCAATTTCAGCTACTGAACTACAAGCTGTTGTCCTCAACAACAATAACTTTAGATGATCCCTGTGCCTCAGCTGAAGCTGATGCTCTTCGCTTCTTTTTGCATGTCCAACCCTCAACAAGCTGGCTTTCGAACTCGTCAACTGCAATGAGGTCTGGGTCACTTGCCCACTGGCCAACCATCACAGCGGAATGGGTAGATTTCTCAGACAGCTGATTGCAGAGTTTCATTATTGTCCCTCCTGAGAAGGAGAAAAGCCATTCAGCATCGACAGAGGTTGCTATAAAATGGAATCAGTATTAGAACCTCGGGATGCAAAACAAAAATGTATCATACCTGGTGCAGACAGGTAATCAAGACACATTTGAGCGAATGCCTCTGCCTCTGGGCTTTGTCCGGTCTTTGCTGCTTCATGCTGTCTCGAGTGATATCCAATTGGGTCATTCTCGAGTGGAAGTGCAGCAGAGGTCAACCATGCTTCAAGAGCATCAGGCGCAGAAGAAGCTGCCTGGCCATAGTCAATAGTAACATCAAAACTGATCTTCAAACACTACAAGATCCAATAGAAGTTATAGAACTTAGAGGCTGAACCAAATGAATAACTTGCAGATGTACACAGGAGCTGGTCTGTGTTTATGATGTATTTGGAACAGTAAGTGTCGTGGGGTTTGTCCGAGCTGGCTGTGGCTTGTAGTGGGAAGTCCACACAAGATGTAGAAGTCGAAGAGCTTCATCAATCCATGTCTGCTCCCATCCGATGGTCAGGAAGTAGGATGTTTTGTAGTGAGGATGCAGAACTATAATCAACCATGTCAGCTTGACTCAGTTGGTTGACTGGACATACTCATCGCAATCCGATAGATTTCGCTGTCGTCTGTCGGAAAAATCCTATTCGGCTTTGATTGGCATTAAACGTGTTCCAAGCCATTGTATGGCCAAATGGCTTTAGCTGGCTTCCAATGCACAGTCCAGAATCTTCCAAACACTTCCAAGCCATGTCAATGGTTCTAACACCTTCTGAGATGATTCCCGGAAAGTAGCAAAATGTATATGCTCCTGTTCTTCTCAACGAGTGAGGGTTCATTACAGTCACAGTTATTCTAGTAGTCATTGTTGGCAGGTAATTAATGGCTTGTAGGAGTAAGTAGGAAGTAAGCAAGAACAAGGGGTCACTCCTCAACTGATTTTTAGCATTGTGTAAAGCACGTATACACGAGTAGGAAAATATCCAGGGGTCATCAACAGAGTTATGTACCTTGGTCCGAGTGCTGGTGGAGCCCTGCTGAAGGCTTTTCACACGAGCTCCACAGCTATTAGATTTCGACAACAAGAGTGGTTGAAAAAATACAACCAAGCACAGTGTGTGTATCAAGTCAAATCACTCCTCTGAGGCACAGAGAATTGACCTAAAGTATTTCTGACCCCCAAAAATATACATGTACCTTGGGACTGCTTGGGACTGCTTGGAACTCACACAAAGCCTTCAAACGGCTTGAGACTGGTTCCAAGTCCGTCCACCACACCTTGGAATCACTCCAAAGCCATCCCAAGGTCACATGCTGAACCATGCCGTTGCAAGCTGAATGGCTTTTTTTCCGACATCTGTGAATGAGTAGTACTTGTTGAGAGCTGCCAGCCCTGTATTGGCAACATGTCGAACAGCAATATGCAGTGATGTGTTGTCTATCATTTGACTGAACATGCTGGTGAACTTGTTGATGAGGGGGATGACTTCAAAGACCAAAGCCACCTCCGCCTGCGATACTTTCTCGTCGCAACTATGAAGATCTTTCAAGTTGTCAGCATTCGGCCACAATAAATAATGCAACTTATCTCCAGAATCTCCTCCAGTTGTTCAATAATTGTCCACTCCTCACCCAAGAATATATATTGTCTCAACTTGAGATTTTGATCGTTGCACGTCTGGGAAACAACAGGCTGCCGGTCAAGAATCCGGAGCAGACAATGTGCATGAGGGTTCCAGTGTGTACCAATGACCTTGACAAGATCCAAGAATGCAAGCTTGAGCTCATTCGATTCTTTCTCCCAGGCTTCAGAGTTGAGCGAGCTATTTTGAACAGTCTTCGACAGACCAATAGCCTGACAATTTATGAGCTGGGCTTTCCTTCGAGAGCGAAATATCACTTGCTTTTGAGAGAAGCACCTGTGCTTGTTTGCGCTCCTCCACAGTCAAGGGAGGGAGCTCAATCTTGTCATCAAGCTGTCAGCCTGTGCACTTCTCTCCATCCTCAAACTCGTCAAGCAGCTCATTGTCAGCCGCATTCCGGGCAGCATCGATATCAGTGTCAACCGGCGCGTCTCCTTCCTCGTCTTCATCGTTCTCATCCTCCTCACTATCCATCTCATCGACATCTGAATCTCCCGCCTCCCTGTCACTGTCAGCTGCGTCATACTTTGCAACCTCCTTCTCCAAAATGTTCCATTCGTCTGCCGTTCCCTGCGCATGAACGGACTTCTTCACACGAAGGAAGACGTGAAGGAAGGCCTGGATATAGACCAAACTCAACACACAGTCACGAAGAAGACATAGAAAGGGATACCTTCATAACTAGGTTCAGGATGTGTGCGAAACATCTGATACAATGGAGTGCCCCATTGAATCTGCCCAACCGTCCGATTTTAATGGCCAGTGCAGGAACAAGAGTGTTATTGTTTGAGGTGTTATCCGCTGCAAGAGCACGGAGCTGTAAACTAGATGTTAGTGGTGGTAGCAAAGCTGGAAGGTGACAACCTACCTGAAGATGAATATTATAACTGACCAGGCAGTCATATAGAGCCTATATATCTTGGGGTGGAATCAGAGCTCAGACTCCCGGATATGGCTGTGCTCTAGCATCTTCTGAACCAGTGGCTGTGCTTTATGTCCTCAAACATCACAACATCATGTCCACCCTCCAGAATTTTTCACCATTTATTGTGGACTTTTTTCATCTCGGAAGGGTTCGGATGATGCTATAGCACAGCCACATCCGGAATTCTGAGCTCTGATTCCACCCCAAGATATATAGATGTGCACTCTATACCGCACCCGGCACCTGGCCCACTTGCGGTTGCGGCTTCAAGGGTTGTGAGTGAGGAAGAGGCAGAGATGTGGGCCTACTATAGAGAAAATGGGGCCGACTTTAGTGCCGGCGACAACGTTGCGGATCCAGAGGCAAGGTTTGAGCAGTTGCGCGAAGAGGCGAACTGCTTTGGCTTGTGGAACCCCGATGCAACAGCAAGGAGGTTGGGATTTGGAGATGCTCCAGAGGTACCCGAGGACATTGAGGATGACTATCTCGGCGAGATTATGCGCGATGCAGGTGAGTTGGAATGTCTGTGGAGTCTGGAGGTGGTGGACACTGGAAACGGGCAGAAAGTTGTTCGTTACGATCACATGATCATGGCGTCTGACAAGTTGGCGACGTGTTTCCTTTCTACTCTCCCTTCTTGACGTCGCTGCATCGAGCATTCTTCGCCTCTCCTGGACATGCTGAATGATTTTCTCCCTCAGGTCTACTCGATCCGGAACCTGAAATTCTCGGTAATGCGACAGCTGCACCCAATGGTGCTGCCCGGGACTCTGAGTGGTATCCGTATCCAAATAAAATGGCATGCCAGACTCATTGCGGTGTGAAAATAGCTCATTTTTCTCAATCCCTCTCCAGATGTTTCTCCTTGATACTTTGGACAACCTCCCTTGACTTCGAGTTTCGAGCTCATTGATGCGTGCGATCTTGTGGGTTCTGAAGGAAGCCAGATGCAAGGACGCTCTATCGTTTGATTGCCTCCGGAAAGTTCAGAAGGATCTCCGTTCCGAATGTGGGATCCCCAGCATTCCGTGCAAATCCGTCCAAGGCAACATATTCTTCATGAAGGACCCACGGAAAATCATTGCTTAGGTATTATTGTGAATTTTGTGATTGTGATAATTTTATGAATTCTCTGAAAGGACTGGTCCAACCCAGCGACGCGAAAGCTCATTCGGGTGTACCCGGAAATCCCTGAAGACGGCATAATACGTGAATTTTGGCATGCCCAAAAGTGGCGCAAAACCATGGATTTAGATATCCTAAACCCCATGTACAATGCGGCGGGAAAACACTACTACGTCAACGAGGTTTCTCGACTTCAAGACGGTAGATTTGTTATTCCCGTACACTGGGTTACGTTTCGGGGCAAGGTCGACGCGGACGCCTATGCGGTTGAATTAAATGATCAGGTTAGTTTTCAATACCAAAGGTTCTCTTGTGCTCACCCATATTACTGGGGCGAGGCCACAATTATTGACACAAAAACAACGCTCATCTGCTCAGATATCTTGAACGAGAATTACCATGATCTTGAACATGTAGAAGCCATACCAAAGTGGACGGGTATGTCTATTACAGCACATGCTTCCTCGGATCCTCATTCCTTCAGCCTCGACCAAGGAGGCTGGATACTCAGATTGCATGCCGAATCCGAAGCGCAAAATTGCAGCGGGTCGTCCCATGTACAGCAGCTTTGTCAACTATTTCAGTGATGATGTCTCCGGGAATCAAACAAAATCTTGGAACAAACATTGGAATGCATACATGATGCATGAAAATTTACCCCAGGAGCTTCACCAGCAGGAGTTCCACGTCCATTTTTTCTCCACATCTCCGAATGCGAGTGCTTCAGAGCAGTTTCAAGAATTTAAGACCGCGGCAGAGTATGTCACTCAGCCTTCTCACGGGATTGAGCTTATCAAAACTGCAGGGCGACACATACAGACCCTGTCGCGGTTCATGATGAGTTCGGGAAGGCTTCGTGTTTCTGTCTCTACGTCAATGCCGGTGCCTCGGACAATCCCATGCAAAGCGAGGTTGCCTGCCACATTGGCGGCAAAGGCAACTTTTATTGTCGCAAGTGTGGCATTGGGGGAACACAGCAGGAGAAAGCCACGAACGAAGGGTATCATGCTCTGTTTGAGGTACGTGCTCTGACACGGGGGCTGGCTGAACGAAATTTCACAGTGCTTCAATGGCAGGGCAGAACACCTCGGACAAAGGAGAAGATCCTTAAGAACTTGAGAAGCAGGTTGAGCTTGCTTGCTTGGGAGTCGCCAAGCCAATCCAAAACTCTCAGACAGCCACTGGAGTCAAAGATGTGTACACTCAGTTTTGGATCGAGGACTTGATTTCCCGCTTTCGGGAAATGTGCAAAGACAAAGCCCATTCTCTGGAAGATATTAAACAAAAGCTGATCCAATGGACTGTCGACAATCGCGATAAAATATACAGTCCGTTCTTGTCCATGAAAGGTGAGCAACTTGCCATCTGTCAAAGCTTGCATTCCGAAGAATTCCGGATAGGTTTCGATCCCGCGAGAGATACTCTGATCGAGATTCTACACACCATCCTTCTTGGGGTGGTGAAATATGTTTGGCATATCACACACACCGCTTGGTCTCCTGAGGAGAAGCAAAAATATGCTGTTCGCCTCCAGTCAACAAATGTCGATGGGCTCTCTATTCACGCGATCCGATCTGCCTACATCATGCAGTATGCTGGGTCTCTGATTGGTCGTCAGTTCAAGACTCTTGTGCAAACAAAGATTTTCCACATTCAGAGTCTGGTGAGTGACTTGAAGTTCAAGGCTTGGAAAGCAGTCCGGCGAACTTTCCGCATTGCTGTGGGTCCCCGAAATACACAATCCCATGGAATATCAGGTCTTTGTCATTCAAATGCCGCCATTGCTGATATGCTCACTTGCGTCCACAGCAAGACCTCAAAGTTGCCGTCGGAAATGTTCTTGACATCTGTGTGATCATCGACCCGTCGAAAATGATCACAAAAATCAAATACCATCTCTTGGTGCATTCGCCGTATGACGCGGCACTGGGGTTGCCACGGAGATCTTTGAATCGTTCGACGGGGTTTTTCGCTATTGCTCCATCTTGTCTAACCATTTCGCGCCGAGCCGAGACATTGCGCGGCAACTGGGTGATCAAGAAGGATTTAAGCATCGGATTACCGGTGCGAAGTGGCTGTCGGGGCAGGATGGGGAATGGGTGCGAGCAGGGAGTGGTGTTCGACGTTTCATGGTAGAAAACCCGGTCCTCCAAAAGCTCGTTGGATGGGCCGAGAAGAAGTTTGTTAAACACGGTATAATTTCTCCAGTTCATCCTAAGCTCAAGTCCCGTTGACCCCGGCCCAGGCGAAGTTAAATTGGTCTCTTTGAAGCGCGGCCAAGCAAAGCGAGACAATAGAGAGCTTGAGCCCAAGTGGCATGCTGCTTTTAGGTTGTGCAAAAAGCGGCATGTGCAAAAAGCGGCATGCCGCTTTTTTTCTTTTTTTCCTCTAAAGAGCATTAACGAGGTGCAATAGCATAAGGGTGTGTGAATTTAAGGTGTACACCAAAGTTGTAAAAAAAGCGGCATGCCGCTTGGGCTCAAGCTCTCTAATGTTCCGCTTCAATCAACTAGCACCGCTTTGGCGTTGAACTTCGGGGATTACAAACCGGATTCAACATGGACAAAGTGTTCGCATGTAATCAGCGAGTCGCTGGACGAGTGTTTAACCAACTCCTGGGTGTTTTCCAAGGGTTTAACCGACGTACGTCCGAGTCTCACCTTGATCGATACCTGCTCAGAGTCCTACAATTGTCAGGATGCTCCGAAAATCATTGGCAGGGTATCCGACATATTGATTGACCCCACCGGTGTTGTTCTGGTGGTCCTGGAGAGATTTCAGGTCCTCCAGGAGCGTGATGATGTGTATGGAATGCCGGTTCTCGTACGCCGAGATGGAGGCTCCCTGAAACTCGACACAGCGACACATCTTTCGAATCCGACACACGTCAGAAGAAGTGACACACCATTCAGTATTTCATGCCATCCGACACTGTCTTCTGTGTATGACGAGGTCGTACAGAACTTCCGACACACTGGATTCCAAACAGACCCGACACACTGTACGGCAGAGGGATCGTACAATATACTGCATGTACTCCTGAGAAGCATACACATTCTGGTGCCTACCACGAGATGGGTGAACCACGTTGCCAAGCCAGATCATTTATATGAAGGCCTGAGAGAGTTGCCTTTTGGGGTGAATTTCGGTGCAGTGTACTCGATGCGACTCAGGCGACGTTAACTTTGATCCGAAGAAATACTCAAATACAATCTTGAGGCCATTTACATATATCCTCTACTCGCCGAGCCAATGTTAGTGAATATACCGGAGCAAGTCGATGCGGAGGCGATCCCTCACATACTAATGCGACAGCTAAATCTACCTGTCCCGACTTGACGCTCCTCATTCCATATCTACGGCCGAGCGAAGAGCATGCGTACGCTCGCTCACATTTCTCTTCACTTATACTTCACATATACATATAGTAATGAGGTCGCCTTTAATGTAGGTGTATGATACATCGACTCCGCCCACATCTACGGCTGAGCGAAGACATAACAAGCTCGCCTTGAATCTAGACTGCACATTGTCCGCTGCTCCTCCAACAGGACCTTTGCCCTTCAGAGTAGTGCGTTGAATGACAGAAGATAAGCAGATGGAGGCAGATATAAATAAACGTACTCAAGGCATTGGATGTGCTCTTCTGTCTAACATGAACAACGCCCGAGGAACTGGTCTGAAATTTTCTCAGGAAAGCTAGCGTGAGATACGAAAATAAAGGACCTTTTTCTCCACAAGAAGAATCGAGAGTTGAGATCTCAGTCACTGCGTTCAGACCCTCCCTGCACAGAGGCTTGGTTCAGGTACCTACGCAGACCTCTACAGATCGCTCTGTGTAGGTGGCTGGACAGGCTCTGTGTAGCTCTGTATAGCTCTGGGCAGGTCAGTGTATGTCAGTGCATGTCAGTGTAGGTCAGTGTAGGTTGTGGTAGGTCTGTGTAGTCATCTCCACAGGATTAAGATACTGTAACAACAACTGCTGCGGATGTTGAGCTGGCAAGAGAAACTCTAGTCTGTGCAGCTCTGCAGATGTACCTACCCTCACTACACTGACAAAATACAGACTCTGCGTAGTTGTCTACGCTTCGGCTACACCCAGCTACCCGGACACTGTGTGTAGTCATCTGAACAGGATCTGTGTGGCCGACTAAACATGTCTACGCATATCTAAACTCAACTACCCAAACTGTGTTTAGGCCACCCTTGAATGTAGTGAGTTCTTGGATTTTGGCGTTCCCCGTTTGCGCGAACTCGGATGGGCACATGTCTTCAAATTCCGAGTAGCTGTAGCCCGAAGATGACGCCCGGAAGTCGCGCCAACAGTCTCTTGAGCTCATAGTAGGGATACATGAGCACCGACGTGGTGGGAGGAAGTGAGTGACGAGTCACGACCAGGTCACGACAACCGGGTTCAACAGCCAGATCCGTGGCCGTGTGTCGGGTTTCCAGAATGACACATCAATGTGTTGGATATTCTCAGAATTGTGTTGCTCTTTCTGAATGTGTCGGATATTCTCAAAATTGTGTCGCTGATTCTGACAGCTTCTGACATGTGTCAGATTTAAAAGATGTGTCGCTGTTTCGGCTGTCCTATATCCTCCTGAGACGGGGAAGTGACATTTTCGATTGTTCCCGCAAAGGTACCGTGGATATCGCGCCGCAGCTGGGACACCGACTGATACTAACCACAGGCAATCATGTTCAAGTTCAATGTTCAACACAATTGTAAGTCCGCAGAGTGCGAGGCCACTGGGGTCCGTTCACGGATGCAAGAGCGCGTTGAATCCGACAAGACTGAGAACTTCATTGTGCACAAAACCCTTGATCGTTTTATCATCAACACCCATGCTTTCCACAACGCTCATCTTCTTCGCGCAGCTCTTCCTCAGAATCTAGTTGCTCCAACTCCTTTCATTGCCGACCGCACGGTGAAACATCACGAGCTTGCTGCAGAGTTCCGGGAACAATGTGCAACGAAGGAACGGAAGCGAGCACAGGAGGATGGGGATGAAGAAGTGAACAGAAAGCGTCGAAAAGCTCCGAAGGAAGCCGTAGAGCGAAGGCGGAAGACTGCCGACGTGACACCGAACGAGTCCTTGGTGTCTGGGCGGTCCAGACGCCAGATCAAGCTCTCCAAAAAAGCAGCGGCCACGCCAGAACCCGAGAGTGAGGGGGACAGGGAGGAGGAACTAAAGGATGTCTCTGAATCCGACTCGGACATGGATTAGACCGACTGAGATGTTGATTGTTTGGATTAAGAGTTTATTATAATATTTTTGGGGTCTGGGACCCAGCTTGGCTGCCAGGATGGAAGCCACATGCTGGAAAGCTGGAGGCTACTCGGATAATGACCTGGACACCATAGCTGGTACTACCAGCTATGGTGTTTTCTCTTGGCCAGAAGAATTCTGATATTTTTCGCTATTTTGGCGAAATTTCCACAAGTTTGAGTGGAATATGTCCACAATTGCAACATTTTGAGAATCCCAGGAAACATTTACATCAAATTTCTCAAATTTTCATTGCCTTCCTCAAGTACACAAAGCAGCCAGGGGGGCATGATTGCATCCCTCAAGAGTCCAAAACCCCGGCCATTAGAAACAATCTGTTCCTGGCGGCAGTGATTCAAGCAAGTAAAGAAAGAGCTATTTTCCGGTCAGACTGCCAGTCGCGACGAACTTGCAATTGAAGTTGACATGTTGACGTGCGAAAGGCAAGGGAAGACAGGCCCTAAACCAAGATCGGCTATCGGATTGCTGATCGGCCGACGTCAAACAGCCGGCCATGTCACGTGGTGGTACTTTATATGGTTTGACAGCGCCACGTCAGCCACAGCTCTTCCTTTCCTCCCACTTTTTCCCTCATCCCTCTTCGTTTTCACTCCTCTCTCCGCCATCTTTCCGGGACTCCAATCCTTCTCTCCCGTGCACCAGCCCGAGACCCCGAATCGGAGCCGGTCAGCAAGTAGGATGGTGAGTGCTGTGAAAATGTGCAGCCTACATGGTCTCATGTCGCACACAGCTATTGACGTCAACGTCGCGACCTCATTCTGTCCTCCTATCCCTCAGTCTACTCGGTGCGTATCGCTGTGCGTTCGTCCGGCTGTCACTGACAGCCCGCAGACATCCAGCTTTCATCACATGTGGGGGCACCCTGCGCTATGCATGGTGTGTGAACCTTCTGCCGATCCACTACACTTCTCATTGCTTACACCTCCTCTCAGCTCCTAGCAGCGAACATTGCAATTGGCCGTCCCACAGGCCGAACCACTGCAGTGTGGTGTTCCCAGCCCGGGATTGCCGCGTGGAGTGTCTGTATGTCTCTGTCACAATTCCCCCTTCATTCGTGCTTCTGATTACTATTTACAGTGTTTGCGCACGTTCGCTATCTGCCTGCACATGTCAAGATGTCGGCAGCCGTCTTCTTTCCTTGGAATATTGGAATTGGATGGCTGTCAATAAAACTCTACCTACGTTATCTACCCACCATGTATTACCTAGTGCCATGAAATATATCTCGTTTCTTAACTTCTCTTGTGCTCTGAGGTTCAGAAAGCGATGCAAAATTCAATGAAACCTGCGTGAAATTTGGCCCAAAAGTTGCCAAATTGCGAGAATTCGATGGTTGCACAAGTAACTTATGTAAACTAACTTGCCCTGCCACAAGTAACTTGTAGCTAACTTGTGGCGGGGCAAGTTAAATTTACCTGCACAGTTCCGCACAAGTACAAGTTCCGCACAAATAAGTTAACTTAAGTTAAAATAAGTAAGTTACATGTTAATGGTTCTTTCATCCCGGTGCCTATGGGGTGCCATCCTAGCACCTAATATCACCTCAAATATGAGTCTCTTGCAGTTCTATGATGCTTTTGAGGCAATGATCCATGTTGTCGTGACTAATGTTCTGCTGGGAGCAAGTTCAAGCTGGCGAAGAGATGCATTGGAGGTGTAGGACATCGAGGTTGAGTTCATTTTGCAAGATATCATTTGTACGTCAGATCTGGGCTGCATGGGTGCTTGTGTGGTGCTTGTTCTGGGTGCGGTGACTGTTTTGCCCCAAAGGTGAACTAACTTGCTTTTGACTTTGGATGATCAAGAGCATGTGGGATTTCCTTCAGTGTATGACTGCTCAAACATCAGAACTAACCTTTTCATGTCAGGTGCTCCCTGATGACAGCTGTACCTGGATTGCATCTCCGAACATGTGAAGTGCCCCAAAAATCAAATCCAGCCAATGTTCAGCTCAAAATATTACCTGACTTGATGTGCAGATGTTATTTAATCATTGAATACTCTCAGTTTGAGTCTTTGAATGTCTTGAGGCTTGCGAGATGCTAACTTGCATGAATTGATCATACAAGTTGATTTTGGCCGAGAATTGATGCCATCTGATGGCATAAGTTAGTTTGGTCGTTTAACTTGATCTAACTTGGCCCACAAGTTCGCTTAAGTTAGCTCTGGCTACCTTCAATTAACTTAGCATCTTGCAGTTCAACTCGATGAATGGAGTGTTTGAAGAGAACAGGGTTGTTTAACTTGGAGAAACAGATAAACTGGTGGTAACTGATGGCATCTAAGTTAATTTGTTCGTGTTACTTTGATCTAACTTGGCGGGCAAGTTAGTTACTCGCAGTCGACTTGTGCTACCTTCAGTTCACTTCTTAACTTATAGGTCAAGACAACAGTCGAATGGGTAGCATGTTTTGAAGGTCATTTAAGTTGAGGCGAGACGGACCTAGGGGCATTATTTGATTGGTAGCTAGCTTCTCAATACCTCCGAAATGTTTGGTAAAGTAGATTCCAAGTACTTCCCCAGACTTGACTTCGTTTAACTTGAAGAAACCGGTGAACCTGGCGGTAACTGATGCCATCTGATGGCATAAGTTAGTTTGCTTGTGTTAACTTCGTCTAACTTGGCCCGGAAGTTAGCCTAAGTTAGCTCAAGTTAACTTAAGTTAGCTTGGGCTACTTGAGTAAGCTTGTTACTTTGGAGTGTATGAAGAGAACTGGGTTGTTAAACTTGGAGAAACCGGTGAGCTTGGGGTTAACTGATGCCATCTGATGGCATAAGTTAGTTTGCCCGTGTTAGCTTCGTCTAACTTGGCCTGCAAGTTAGCTTAAGTTAGCTCAAGTTAACTTAAGTCAGCTTGGGCTACCTTCAGTTAACTTGTTACCTTGGAGTTAATGAAGAGAACTGTATTGTTTAACTTGGCGAAACAGGTGAGCTTGGGGGTAACTGATGCCATCTGATGGCATAAGTTAGTTTGCTCGTGTTAGCTTCGTCTAACTTGGCCTGCAAGTTAGCTTAAGTTAGCTCAAGTTAACTCAAGTCAGCTTGGGTTACCTTCAGCTAACTTGTTACCTTGGAGTTAATGAAGAGAACTGTATTGTTTAACTTGGAGAAACAGGTGAATGGGCAGTAGCTGATCATCTGACGGCAGAAGTTAATTTTTTTGTGTTACTTGTTACTTTGATCTAACTTGGTGGGCAAGTTAGTGTCAAGTTGCTTGCAGTTAATTCACTTGGGGGGAGGCCGGTGAAGTAGGGAAATGTCCCTGGAGTGCGGTTTGGGATAGGTCAAAGGAAAATGGAAGAATGATGGAGCAGTGGAGTAGGCAAAGTAGCAATATGGGTAGGTAAGATAGGAAGTGTCGTAATGTTGGCTTTTGGTACGGAAAATGAGGAACTGTAGCCTGGATAGAAAGATGGCTCGGGCGTGCAGCCTGAGATACTAGCAGGAAGGTAGGGAGTGGCTGCAGAAGGGCAACCGTGGGTATTGAGAAGCGAAGTTTCTCTCCTTTGTGCGCAAAGAAGAAGAACCCAACAGAGGCAAGAAGCACGGTTGAATGCTGAGGTGTCAGATGACCACGCGAGGCTAAGCCGATTAGCCGGAGAACACAAAGGTATACTGCTCAGAGGTGTTGATACCCCTGAGAGAACACAAAGGTATACTGCTCAGAGGTGTTGATACCCCTGAGAGAACACACGAGAAGAGTTATGAGCCCAGGCAAGGCAATTTGAGGTAGATGGGTCCGCCCGAGTGGCTGGTGAGTGGCAAGCTAAGATGTGGCATTGTTTTGCTCATGATCCGATACAAACCTAATTACCTAATCACCCAGCGCGTCCGTTCTCTAAGACCGCTGGGGCTGCAATATCTAAAAAAAATGTATGTAGCCCATGTCAAGGCAAAAGCCAAGAATCCAGACAGCTAATCAATCCCTACACCCATGGCATGCAAGATTGCAATGACTCAGTCGGAAAAATGCAACATAAGCAAGGAAACTGCCTGCCAACAGTTCCAGTGTTGGCCCCAACAACACCCTTGTGTGCACGACCTACGAACCATGGGTTTCGGAACTGACTTCGCCATCTGAATTCCTGTCAAAGAAAGGATAGGTAAATCATATGTACGAAAATGCACATCACCATAACCAAAAATCCAACTTTTTATAAAAGACGTCCGAGCACGCAGCTCGGAGATGTTGAATAAATATTGGAAGTGAATGCCCAAAACTCATTCAGGGCTTGTCTTGAAATGCAAAATGAACAGTTGATCTTGTACTGTACCAACGGACTTGTGCCCAGCGATCGTGGGAAGGGTGGCTGTACACCAAATCCAAATGCTTTGTCAGCATAGTGGATTCGAATCTGCGAAAATATAAGAAAGAATAAATGTAGTTAGTAGCCCAAAAAAATCAGAAGAATGAAAAGTATCAATGTAACCCTGGTATTTGCACCAGAAGAGGCTGCAAGAAATAAAAATGCCGCAAATAATGCAGCTGAGTAGCCATCCAACCATCCGTGTGAACGATTTCCACACTTCGGCCATCCGGCTCTGCCACACCGGTGCTTCACACGGTATAACTCATACTTTAAGCTTTTTTCTTCTCATGAGACACCCGAATTTCTTATAATTCAAGTTTCTGGATATCGCCCAAATAAATTGTACCAAGGATTGGGCGGCTACTTATACTTTTTCTTGGCCACAACCCGAACCAGTAGCATGAAATGGCCCTATCGAGGATGGAATCTCGGTATTCTATCACATTCGAATCAATAGCGGTCACATTTAACATCCGTATCCTGTTTTGCCTATGCCGTGCCTAAAATAAAATTGTACCAAGGATTGGACAGCTACTTTACTTTCTGCCGATCACAGCCCGAACCAGTAGCATGAAGTAGCCCTAGTGCGTATTGAATCTCGGGATTCCATCACATCCGAATCAATAGTGGTCACATTCAACATCCATATCCTGTTTTTCTTGTGCCCTGCCTAAAATAAAGTTGTTAGTGTTGCTTGCAGTTAATTCAGGCTATTGGGAATTGGTTACTATTAATCTGGTAAAGAAACATGAGACACCTGCAGACGAAGGCTGTAATTTAAATGAGTACAATACTATCAACCCACCAGTACACTTGGGGGGAGGCCGATGCTGTGCATGGCATAACTCGTATGGCAGGGATCACAGTCAGCCCGCTTCCTCTGTTGTGGCTGTGCTTGTCCTGCGTACGCAAGACTTCGAATAATACCGAGGATTTGATGTTCGGCTTGATCGCCGGTCAACTGTTGAACATGAACCAGAATGGCAAGCTGAGGTGTTTTGTTCAAGTCGGTTGGTGACAATAGACACAGAAGTAAGGGCAGAGAAGCGGAGTCTCTGACTGGGTATTGGCGCATACGGATACAGACGATCTGTCTGGAAACATCTTCTCCGGGTTCACAGGAACCAACTTGGATCTCTCAATAGGGACGTCGGATTCACCCACAGTTGTGTGTCCAACTTGAATGAAATGAAATTATATTTATCCTCCGAAATCCTCCCATAAACCCTGGTACATGATCGTTCCATTCTAAATTAGATACCTATCGAGCAATCAGACCCAAAGCGAGCGAAGAGATTATGAAGGGACCTACCGA
Organism: Mycena olivaceomarginata; assembly: GCA_029378375.1. Classification (NCBI taxonomy): domain Eukaryota; kingdom Fungi; phylum Basidiomycota; class Agaricomycetes; order Agaricales; family Mycenaceae; genus Mycena; species Mycena olivaceomarginata. The sequence continues at coordinate 47,035 of JARKIC010000820.1, read as the reverse complement.
TAATGCGGAGATGCATCCCGCATGTCTGCGAACACGTCCATCTCGCCTTTGCTCTCCTCAATCTGCACCGCCTTGATCGCATTCAACCGGCGATAGTTCCGGCTCATAAAGAGCGCTGTTGTGAATCTATAGTGATGTCAGCTCGCTGCTCTCCAGCTCCCAAAAGGCGAAAGGTCGGCATACAAGAGACAGAGGCAGCCAATGGCGGTTCTGTGGCCGGGCTGGTACCGTCGGCTTGTCTTGGGGGCAATATACAAACGATGAGCACACACTAGATGGATTGATCGGTCAGTTCAAGTAGTCGTTGCAGCCTGCGTCGCGAAAGAAACACACCCGCCCAGATTCCCTAGGCCGATCACCAGGTATAGATAACCAAGCGGAAAAACCAACAGTGAGCCGACGAACCAGATTGTGTACCCAATGATCCCCATGATGGCGACCCTGAGAATGTACGGCCCACTGCGTTCATGTATTTAGAAAACAATTCTGCGGCCAAATTCAGATCGATTGATGCTTACCGCATCTTGGTCTTGTCGGAAATACGTGAGAGAGCGACGGTGACGAGACACACAAAGATGTATGGCGGGGCCAACATCAACTGCACGCAAAACAGTACCCCGGGATCACGGATCTATGTACATATCATACGAGCGGGATCGTCCGCATGACAAGGAGAGGACCAAAGATAAAGGGCGGCAGCGTACTTCAAAAACACCAGAGCATATAGGTACAAGTTGTAATCCCCCGCCGCCTGGCAGAAGAATTTGATCTCGAATTTCTTCGAGAGACCTGCGGAATCCTTCGCGAGGTCGACCAGATATGGGCGCTCGGCAGAAGTCAGGAATTTGGCCTTGTCCGGATACTGTGAGTGAATATTCATCAGCATCGCAGTCGCAGTCGCAGTCGCAGTGGCATAGAGAGGTATTTTTGAGCACACGCACATCAGGCAGGAACCGGAAACCAAGGACAGCAATGACTACCATAACTGGATATGGTTGAGTTGAGGTTGAATTGCGGTAACATCAGTCAGGCGGATACATACCGAGCCCCTCTAAGAATGCATTAATAATACATTGAGAACGAGTTATGGGCACACATACCTAAGAGGAAGAAGATCCAACTCCACCCTTTCAGGTTTCTGATTCTGAAATCACATAGTTCAACCCCGTGTGCGAGGGCTTGTGTAGTGCTGAATGCACCCGTCCATCTTTTGAATCGCAAAAGCTAGAAGCCCCCGAAGGCGCCGGTCAATGTGTTTGCGCCGATGAAGAGTCCCATGCGTTGAGCGTAGAATCGGCGGGGGTACCACTGCGAAAGGTAGAACGTAGCCCCCTAAAAAGTCTCGGTATTCAAGGGAAAAATATTCAGACATTAAATTCGCACCGGAAGTAGCCCAGCCTCCGCAACACCGAGGAAGAACCGCGCGACTACGAGATGCTCGTAGCGCTTCACAGCCGCCATGGACACCGCGGTTGACAATCAGATTTCAGAGTTGAGCGGTGAATATTTTGACGTACTCATGATAGACCCCCAAACGAACATGAGGAACGCGACTGGAGGAGAGATTGTCAATGTATCATGGGGGCTCCCGTGATTGAGACCTACGCCAAAGATTCGGGCGGACTTTCTTGAGCACCATATCGCTTGGGACCTCGAAAAAGCAGTACGGCACGAAGAAGCATCAGCAGAGGCGCATACACCTGCATATCTAAAACTTAATACAATTATGTCGGTACCAAACACGATCCTGACTCGCTGGGAATGCCACCAGAATATGATAATAGCTGTGAATGGCACAGACAGATCGGTGTGAAAGCGGTGTTGAACGGCAGAAGCATGAAAACCTACCTAATTGGCCCGGTTATGGCTTCGTCGGTATCGCTTGGTGTTGCTGGCCAACTATCGGTGAGTTCCCAATCGAGATAGTTGCATGTTTTCGCACTCCATCTGATTGATCTCCCGCAGGGTATACATGCCCTGCGCAACGATACTCCACGATTTATTCGAGTAAGTGTCGTTGCAGATGACCTTGGAGACAAAGATGAAGAGGTGGTGGCCGGAAGAGCCGCGCACGGTGGGGAAACACGCTTTTAGGCGCTGCAGCAAGACAAGTGCCGCATAGGTGACGGACCGATGCAACTTTGTGGGATGGAGGGTGTGATAGATTGGGTTTGAAATGGTTTCCCGGAAGATTTACAGATAAGACAGGTATGCGACCCGCCAAGTTAGTACAAGTTGATTTTGCAGCCCGTGGGAAAACTTAAGTTAACTTGCGGCACGCCTGCCGAAAGGGGCAAGTTCCGCACAAGTTACTTTTCATAAGTTACTTTTTACGGACTCTGTCATATCCCATCGACCAACAAGATTGTTGCTCGGGTCGTAAGCCAGTATGGCAAGGCCTACACGGTTGTCGGTCCAGCTGAACGCTATACAAGTAGGGAGATATAACAGTAAGTGGAACCCGAGACGGAATTGAGAGATTTCAAACCCTCACCCCAGTAGCTGTACCCTGCAATTACCAAGACAGGATAGTGCGCATTATCGTCAATGACGGGTCCCACCGTGTTTGTGATATGGGCGTACTTGAGTCCAGGAAGTGGAGCAGGGCCAAGGGCGGCGTCTTTGACGACAACTGATACCACTGTGACCTGGGCTGCTCGAGCGATTAGGTTCAGTGCAACAGCTTGCGGAGCCGCAAGTCCGGAAACAGAGAGCAACAAGGTAGTAAAGCCTAGTCCGAGAAATTTGAACATGATTGTGGAAACTAATTCGCGGTAAGTATTCAGCGCAAACTAAGAGCGGATGTGGATCTTATATATACCCCAATCCCGCTTGCGGCCGTAGTTGGTTATACATGGATCCAGACCCCGTGGTAGGATCCAGGGCCATCCGCTCGGGGTAGTTGTCAGTTCTGACAGGAGATAGCACTTAGATAGACCTACTGATCGTGCCAACTACAGTACGCATCTCCCTCTTTATAAGATTATGTTGACTGTCCGAAGCCTTTGCAACCTCCGCCTGAGCATGCGCAGAGCAATTGCTTGCCGCGGCCGACTTTCCTCACCAAATAGCCATGGAATTCCATAAAGACAAAATCTCAGCGCGACGCGTCGTCAACCTCTTGTTTCCTTTTATGAAACTTGAAGTCCATCTGAAAATCGCCTTCATCCATCTGCCAGGCGCTTAGAAACGCCTTTCGTGCGCAGAAGGCGGTGAGCATACCGGAAAACTCGTGAATTTAGAACAATCCGTCATTGTCGCTGTCGAAATCGAACCCGATGACAGCGGTGGCAGTTTTTGGCAGGCATCCGCACCGATCTGAGCTGCTGTTGATACAAACTATCTTTTTGGGTAATTCGCATCCTATTTCCTTCCCTCTTCATTGAAATATCGGCGCCATTACATGTAGATCCTGTTAGCGAGAAAGTTGTCTTGGAATGTTTCATCCGTTCCACCAAAATCGACATCGCGGCTTTTCCTGCGTACCGGACTGTCAAAGTTTGACATTGCGCTTCTTTGATCTGCTTTTTGGTGCGCAGCGATTCGCTCTCTGGGCGCTCTCACGGCATTGTTCACTTGAAGCCATTCTGGCTCGGTCGGCCCTGTTGTGGAGGGGTCGGACGGCCAGGATGTGGAAATCCTTCCACATCCTCATTTAAATTCTACACTATTACACCTCCTATTTTACATTACAGCATTTGTTTGTAGATAAACATTGCCAGTAAGACCACGTTGGAAAAATCCTCTGGCTTACTGTTCTTCCAAATTCTCGTTTGAGCGACGCAGTTGGACATGTATTTCTAGACATGGTGTCAGCATTTGGAGGTGTTTTTGTCTGTTATCTGTTCTCTTTCATTGACTGACCCTCAAAAGCAACGTCGGTTCAGGTTATCTTTGATGGTGGGAGCGAACTTGGTTGGTTGGCCGCATTTCAAACGACACTGAGGTAGGTTTTTGATGTTCCAGCTTCTAGATCACTAATTCATACTTGCCTTTAGAGAAACCTTTGCACCAGAGCTCTCTGCGGAGGAATGGAAGCCTGTTTTTTGCCGTTCAAAGCTCAAGCAATATTCCAATCGAGTCGACGTGGTCATATGATCGCAAGTTCAATGGCAGAACCATCCGGGATGTACTCGAAGAGGGCCGTATTCATCTCATCCCGGGAGATGTAATCCACAAGTGAGTTTCTTTTGCCTCACAGGAACTTTTATTCATTGCCACGACCTCTTAGAAACCTCTTTCGTTGGCTTTGGCCCAAGATCGTTCAAATAGGACTGGATGAATTCTTGGATTATTTCAACAACAAGAAGACCCGCAAACAGCGCAACCGGATCCTGCATTCTGGCGTTGCTCCGAATGTGGTGTTCGACATGCCAGCCGACTACAGTCTCCAGAACCTCGCCATTCCGGTGCCTCAAGAAGCAGTCCAGGGACTACGTGGGTTGATTGAAACCCCACGTGAAGAAGTGTTTCGTTGGGTTTCGGACGAGTTTAACATGCTTGCCACAAACATCTATAATGGTCTGGGGTCTCCAAAGTTGGAAAATTTATCTGGTTGGGCTATCTTCAATGCCATGGCACCATTGATTCGCACAGAGATCAATTCTGCCGTGTAGTACGTTGTGTGTGTAGCCAAAAGTCATTTAAATTGCCGCCAGCACGCATTCTAGCCACTTGATACTTTTGAGGTGGATATATAGAGCCTTGGCTCGGTCACTCTGATGCAGAAAGCTGGTCAAACATGCACGTGCCGCGCTCTGAATTGTAGTGACTTCCATCACGTGGCCGCGTACTACCCATCACACACAGTCTCCGGCGCCGAAATCCCCAAGCGGAAGTCCGAAATCAAACACCAAAAATCAAAATCAACCGCGACCTTCCCGCCGACCGTAAGGGGCTGGGGATTGATTATAGGTGCGTTTATTCTTGTTGGGAATTCATTTGCGATGATACTGGGTTAACTGACGCTCCTTCGATCGGTGGGTCGACATCAACAATATCACCCCGCGCTTCGAGTTTGGATTTGGGCTGAGCTACACGACCTTTGGATACAGCGGTCTTACAGTGACGAAGATACACCACCGTCGCGAATCGAACAAGCGCACCACTCCCGCCGTCGCATCCAGTAGCGCCGCAGCATCGATTCAGAGCTCGAGCACTCCAGTCAGCGCCTCTGCTTCCGCCTCCACCATCACCGCTTCTGCGCCGAACTCCTCCTCTGCATCCATCTCCACTTCCACTTCCACCTCTGCCTCCACCAAGGCAACCAGCACCGCTAGCGTGCTCACTGCCAGCTCCTCCCCCATCACCCAACTCGGCTATAAGTCTTCCCTTGCTCACCGGCGTGTCCTTTCCTTATTTGGCTGGACTGCCAGTTGTTTTGGCAGATCCTGCGGATGGTTGTCGCTCACAAATACTAGCAAGGCTTCTGACGCTCGCCACCCTTCCTCTCCCCCTTCCTTCCACTTTCTTCGTATCCGCTCCCGCCACCTTAAGCTTGGACGACCAATGCAGCAAGTTTCAAATTCGAAAATGTTCAAGCTCCTTAGCATGAAGGCCCAACTCAACCTCAATCCAATTTCGCACTCGCTGGACTCTCTCTCAAGTGTTGGCAAGATCATGCCTGGCAACGTCTGCAAATATCGTTCTGGCAATGTCTGAGAATACCAATACACCAATCACCTTTCAAAACTCCGTCAAAATCTTGAATGCTGCTGTCTGCCGATGCCTCTCCAGCTCGCCTCATGCCGTGCTACCCTGATCACTCCCTATAGGTCTCACTCCGCAAGAACGTCACGGTGGAGATCGAGTAACAGGAGACTCGAGTGGCATTGGTGTACGGTTAATGTAAGTGTTTTATCTACTAATGCTGGGTCATAATTATGGGAAGTTTTTGCAAAGAAATTCACCACTTGGCCGGCCCACAACAAGAATCACACTGGTCCATCTAAGATGAAAAGATTCACAGCCTTTGATCTGTAGAAATATTCACACATGGATTCTGCAAACAAAAAACACTCAGGTATTGACTCTCTATTTCTTTCACACCCCAGTGCAGCGGTGAAAAAAAACACACAGCTGGTTTTCTCTGTTATTTTTACCCACCCTCGTGGCCGACCCACAGAAAAAAGCACCACCTTGCACAATGACCGTAGGAGGTATATATAGTGTGGTACTAATCAAGACCCAGAAAATTAATTGTATATCTACAGATTTGTCATCACTGAGCAGATTCTGGGTTCTGAGATGACAAGGGCAACCGAAGCACAAAGAGACCAAACAAACAAGTCTGGAGTTTAGACTAGAATAGTGTAAAGTACAGGAAAGTGGCTACCAGATATTATGCAGTCAATCAATAGGTGGAGCTGCGATCGATGTTGCCAGCCGGAATCCTTCAAAGGTGAATCGCTTTTTGTCTGCATCCACCATTCTTAGTCGAATTTTGCCGGCTTAGAGCACATTCACCTCCCTCCCAAGCCTTGTCCCCCATGCCCTTCTCCTCTCCTTGGCCTGTGCTCCTTCATGTGTCACCAGAAATGGGACTCGGCTTCCAAAGTGCCGCTCTTCCCCCCTGCGACGCTGATAATCACGTCGCAGACGAACTAGTGCTGGAGGAGCACATGCACATGCTGTGGAAGGTTGTCACAGGGCCCGAGGAAACCAAGACAGCCGGGGGTGTGAAGCTCTCCAAGGGCCCCAAGCGTACTAGGTACATTGAGTTTGAGTGCGGCGGTCATACCTCATTTTTTGGGATGCACCGTGCTGATGACACACTCGACAGATGACACATGTGTGCAGCTGGACAGCGGTGGCAGATTTTGTTGCGGATTTTGAACCAAAAAATCTGAACAATCGGAAGTTATGATCATGATTAGCTGTTTTGTTGTACCTCTCTACTAGCTTGGTATTCTCGCCATCCAAGATGGCAGAAACAAGGTCTTCTTGCATGGGACGAAGCCCATCCTTCCGGGCGGGTATTAGCTTCTTGACAATTTTCTGGATCCAATAGGGGCCTGCAAGCGGTGTTTCTGAGCCATTGTAGTTGTATTGGGGAGGTTGTACAGTGTGTGGCGCGACCTGGGCACATCAAGGAGGGATGACATGCAAAGGGGCAACAGTCATGTAGACATTAGAGACTTTGCGGTGAGCCACCAGTTCAACCAGTGGCTCCTCACACACAATGGCATCTCAGGCTTCAGGCCTATGGTAGCCACCATTTTATCCCCTCTTTAGAGGCTAGAAATAGTGGCTGAACTGGCCTTAGACATTGGCGAGTTGCTGAGCCACCAGTTGATCTGGTGGGCTCACTGCAAAGTCTCTATTTTCTTTCATATACTAACAGTACCAGGAGCATCCTCAGTCACCAGTGGCTCTGATACATCGCATTTTCAGAGTGCCTGATAAGTACTGCACATCGACTTTGGTACAGTCCTTGTGTGCTCGTGTATTTCATCGTACACTGCTTGTTGATTCAGTTTGGATTCAGTAGCTAGAGGAAATATATAATATTTAATGTGCGTCTTTCGAGTCTTCATCTTTGCAAAATTACGTCTTTCACATCTTAACCCTAACTCTTGGCCTTGAACTGACTTCAGCTTTTCACCGGTGAATCTCTGTGCCCCGAGCTCAGTGGAGTGAAAAAAAAAGGTTGGATGTAGGCAGTGCAAATTCTTATTTTTGTTTCGGGGTGGTGTTTCCTTTTTCATGCTACAAATGTGGGGTGTAAATTTTGTGCGACACAGTGGGGTGGGGGTTTTCAGTGAGCAGATATTTGGAGTGGTGAGCTTCGCGGCCATGTGGGCCTGAGGTGGTGAATATTTTTGCGAAATTGTGCAAGGTGGTGTAAAAAAGCGTACACATGTGCACCAAATAATTATGACCCACTATTAAAACCATATGCATGGTTCAATGCCGTCAATGAATAATTCACTGCTACAGGTCTAGGGTTTTCTTCAGCCACAAAGCCTCAATGAAGAACTAGGCGAGACATCACTCTCTGGCTCCTCAATCACCTTTGCACCTTTCTGAAGTTGCTATTCTGTACCCTTCTCGTGACATACTGATACATGGTGTAGATGCACTCAGTGCAAGTACTCTCGAGTTCACGCTCCTGCTGCCATGTACGATCTCCCCGCGAGCCTTTATCTTGATCCCCGCCTCCATTCCCTAATTACATTCTCTCTCTCGAGCACGAAGTACTTTACTGCCAGTCTTTACTGGATTCCTTCTGCGTGTTTTTATTTCTTCATGCATTGTCCGAATTGATTGTTTTTTCTCACCCCGAATGAGTTGCCGGAGCGAAGCGGCGGCGTGTCTTGTTTTGTTTACGATGAACACGGCTCCCCGGACCATTCTTGGTTGGAGATAGCCACTTTAATAACTGACTATGTGCATTGCAGCCATTCTGATCAATAATTGGGCATATACTCATAAATTTCACTCAGGATTCAAATTCAACCAAATTCAACGCAAGTAAGAATCTATATGAAGTTTGATTAAACAATCTGCGTCTCAACGGAAAATCAGGTTTGATCCTTGATTGTTTAGTCCCATGTATTGATAACAGATTCAACATCCCTTACTCTGACAGCATATTTGATGGTTTTCTGTGCAGATTCAACTCACGGGCCAAATAGGTGTTTTTAATACTAATATTAAAATCCACTGTATGTTATTGACTCACCTGACAGCACATCCAACCAAGAAATGTGCCATGAGATCACCTTCCAAAGTCAGACTTGAATCAGACTTGAATTACTCAAACTTGAATAAAATACAAATCATGATAGTGAAACCAAAAAATTGTTGGGCTGACAGGTATATGAGGTATGGTGGCTTGATCCAAGAAAGAACCGGTGTTAGCCTACAAGGTTTTGAAGGAAGGGAAATGATTGTTGTGGGCTTGGCAATACAGAGTCGACAATGATGTTGATACAGGCTGAATCCGTTTGACTCGAAGTGGTTCCACCAATGGATCAAGTTGCCCGAACAGCATGTAATTAACCGGGGGCGGACACAAATCTGAACAACGGTCCGGCTATATGGCCGCCCATCAATGATCTCGGTAACTTCCGAAGTCTTACGCACGGAGGACTGTCACAGCCACAGCCTTATGTCAACGAGAGCACCTTTGATGATCAAACTCAGTAAACGAAATCTTGCCTTTCTCCTACATGTTATTAAAATGTGCTATAGGAATGATGAGTGTTCATACGATTATGAGCGACCAAATTTGTATTGAGCTACTACAGTTAAAACAATGCGGTCATCACAACCCCAGTGAAAAGCCAAAAGCGAGAATGCTCGGGTGCATATGATTCCAGCTTATTTCCCAGACCAAGTAAGTAGGACTACTCAGAACTGAGTAAAACATCACGGCCGATGTGTGATTAAAACACGGTGCGTAACTCCTGGTTCCAAAATCACGCTCTTCATGTATTTATCTTTGGATATGGCGGTAGGGATTTTCTGCCCCAACTTCCGCCATGACTACACACGACTATCCTGTTTACCTGCGGACGTTGTAAAGAACCCGACCCTGGACAACTGGCGGGTTGCATCCCAGGAACTGATTCGTATGTTTGCAATACCTTTGAAGTCACAGGTTTTGCTCGCCGTTCCATTAGTAACCCCTCCACCAGAGCTGAGCGAAGACAGAAGGTGAACACTATTAGCTGATCCTGTGGCTCATCGTTGAGGGTTTCCTGCATGATCAGGCAAAAGCTCACCCCAACAGCTCTCAGTAATATCATCGGCTTTCGCGAGATTTCCTGTTAGCTATCGAGGCAAGTCACGCCAGCTGCTGTCTCGTGTTATTCGCATTCATTGTGATGTTCGCACTTCAGTGTAACAGAGCTGTGGTGGCGCAAGACAACTCGGTGTGCTTCATGTCTGATTCACATCGAAAACGAAATCAGATGCCACTTAGATACTTGGCGACATCTTCCTCCACTCGGCCCTCCATCAAGTCGTCTTCAACGATTTTCATATAGGTAAGTACAACGTTTCCTGAAGGGAATCGAGGATTTCATCAATATACCGGATCGTTCACGACTCAACGGTATGTATGTAGGTTGCATGTAGCCTTGAGATTTGACGTGGTTTAGGATGGTTCCAAACGGCTCAAGAGCGCGGTGCGGCGCTTCGCACCCCACCACTTTGGTTTCAATTGTGACCCGGAGCATGCCGCTAAATATTTCTCATTGGCCAACGGTAGAGTTCCCATATCATGAGCGTATCTGAAGTAGGAGCGGCCATCACGAGCTGCTGTCGCCTTACTGTGGAACCTCATTCCAGCTTGATTCTTCTTTTATGCTTATGAAATAGGATGAGAATCACTTAAGTTCCGGGTGAAAAGACCGGCAGGCCTACTTGAGTGCCTTCCGTGCTGAACTTAAGTCCTGCACCACTTAAGTTCTGTTCAAACACCAAAAACAATTCCACAAACGAGATTCGAACACAAGACCTCCAAGGATTGACCACAATAATAACGTAAAGAGGAGTTAACCACTATACCATGAAGGATATAAAACTTGAGCACCCAGATATGATCATATTAGCCTTTTATTGGCATCATATTAGCCTTCTATTGGTGTTATATATGGCCAAACCACTATCCATAGATGATTCAAAGATTGATCTGTTTCAATAAATTAATATGTATATAAAACATGATGAAAGATGACTGGAAATGACAAGTGAGTTATACACACAGCACTTACTCTCCATGGTAGACAATAGATGAATAATAGTCTAATCACAGTCTGTGTATGGTCTTTCTGGTGAAGTGGTTCAAGACTTCTTCTCTGTTTCTCTGCTGAGCACTTAGCAGGTCTTGTGTTCGAATCTTGGTGAGGGCTTTGTTTTTGCAGTCATGACTCAAGTTCTCTATCACCTACTTAAGTTCTCTATCCCTTACTTAAGTCCTATAAGTAACGACTTAAGATGTCCTGGCGGTCATTTCACCTCATAACTTAAGTTGAGCTAATAAAGTATTTGTATGCTTTATATATATATATATACGTCTGGTGGCAATGCCAATGCTAACAACCTTAGGTGCACGAACACATCGAAGACCTCGTCGACATTGCCATTGCACATCTGGTCTGCATTGGCTTATAGTGGTGAGTAATTCAGACCTCATTTAATTAGGGCTCTCCCAACGTCGTCATTCTTGCGCTCATGCAATTAATATTTCCTCCACTGGTGGTGCGCTATTGCGATTGCGATTGCAAAGTCGTGATATTGAGATTGCGTTGGAAAAGGGTGCATGTCGCAGTGCAGAAAAAAAGACGGGAACCGCGCGAGGTGACTGCCAAACGGCACTCCACCATGGCGCCTCCCACACTCACAGTGCGGATTGCAAATGTGTGGTATCTGTGGCGAATTTTATTCGGCCCTGGAAAATTACTAGTAGTAGAAAATTAGAGAGACTACGGCATTTCGATGGCGCTTCGCAGTGGATGGAGGTAGTTTAGACCTGTTTGTTCCTCCTTTCGACCCTGTCGACCATTCCCTACTCCTTTCGCTCACTTATCCTTCTACACGGACAGAAGCTAACGTCTCCCTTGTTACGATGCCGACCGTGAAGACAGGAATCGTGAATTTCGATAGCGCTGTGGACGAGCGGGAGGAGTGCCGTAAGTTCCACGCCGTTCGGTACTGGGTGTCCCGGTGTGTTATGTCTTCCAAGACTTTCTCTTTGGTGGGGACGTGGTCTCTTGCTGCGAGGTGTAGCGAACTCTGTGATTGCATCCGGTAGGTGATCTACCATCTCAATTCTCGAGGACGTGGTGGCCTGTAGCGTGACCGATTGCGGGCGGGCGTTATGCAGCTGTCTAGTACCGAGCTCCTCCCATTGTTGATCGCTTCGCTGGGCGGTTGGCGCGGCCATAACCAGAACTGCAGGTGGGGTGTAATTAGGTGAGATCACGCCCGACATAGAGCCTGCATATGAGATGTTTGAGGGCATTTCATCCATCTGCTTTCCCCCGCAACCTCTCCACTCTTCGGAGACTGCTACTTTCGTATTTATTTGTTTTTCTCTCGTTGTCCAATGCACATAGGAGGAAATGACCATCTTCTTCGCATCCCATGCGCGGAAATACTCTGCCCACTTCGGCAGTCACCCCGCTGTCTGAGCGAGCATCTTGGCACAGACTACCACCTCGTCAAACCGTTCAAACCTATATTGTCCACGGGATGTGATGAGACTATCCAATCGCAGAATATCAATGGCATCTAGATTTCTCCTTGTGGTCTGGCCATCTACAAACAGATAAACTCGCAGGCGCCAGCTATCCTGTCCGATATCAATGACGACAACTTTGATCATGCCTTCGATTTCCTTCGTTCCAGTAGGTTTTGACATGCCTTCGTTTTCAACTGTTTCTTACTGTACTTCAGTTGTTCAAGGCACCGCCGATACGGACCAGACCGTGACGGGAGCGGTAGTTCAACGCACCACAGATTTCCTCGCTCCGGCCATCATTTTGACGAGGCCCGAGTTAATGGAAAAGGTCTCGAAGCACTTGGATCCTGACATCCTGGCTCCGAATGCGGTGAATGCGATAACAGGAAATGATGAGGAAGCCAACCGCATGCTGTGAATGGTCAATTCTCGCAAGGCCATGCAATTCATGTCAGATTGGCAGTGTTCAAACGGCCTCGCTGTAGTCTTGCAGCGATGGGAGTTGGGCTGTCAAAGAGAGGGAATGGAGGAGCAGAATGCCTTAGGCAATGGATACTGTCGCCCTCGGGACTTTTTCAGATGACTGCATCTTGGGATTCTAGCAGAAAGGCACAATCTTACCCCATGTCAAATGTGAGAAGCTCATATGTGCGGTCAGACATGCACCAGAGATGCACACCCACCCTGTGAAACAGTTTTCGCATGCCTGGGTTGATCATCACCGCTCTCGTTTCCCGGTGTAATTTTTAATCTGTCTGTGTGTCTTATAGGTTTGTCTCTTGTATGGTTAGACTAGAATTAAAGAAGTGAATACTCTTCATCGCGCTCCAACCCAGCTTTCAATTGTCGAGGTTCTTTTTCGAGAATCGACACTCGGGAAAAAATCATGATCTGATTGATAGCGATGATCTTGATTGACACTCTGGACCACGCTTGTATATACTCCTCTAAGATGACTTCCAAGGGGGAAAGTACAGGGTGAAAGGGTAATTTTACTTGCTTTTTAAACCTGAATAATGGTACCATGTATAACATAGTATTTCCATGTGCCCCTGGTCGTCGTGATACAATGTGCTTTGGTTGTTCACGGCACTGGTATTAATTCTGCACTCCTCAGTTCAAAATGAAACATATTGGGTTACCCTGGCTCAAACTTCGATAAATAATTAAGTACTGGATGTATTTGGCTGCCATTCTGCAGTGTCCTGGTGGAGATTGAAAAAAAAAAAAAAAAAAAAAAACAGGAATCAACACGGCGTATTCGAACCGGTGACATCTTTCTAGATTACCTCATCACTAAATTCATTAGATCGGGCTCTTAAAAAGACTTCAAAAATCTAATGAACACAGCCACTATTTTATTACCTCGTTGAAACGCACTGATAAAGTTTTGCCAACTCAAAATACTGGTTCCGATTGATAAAAAGAACGATCACTTTACTACATAAAGTACTCGTAAAATCCCCATATACGGCTGGGTTGCCAAAGCGCCCCTTGCCGACATCAACTTCCCCGCCGTTCGCCGGCTTAGCGCCCACACGTGCCACTCCCACGACACAGAAGCGGAACCGTCGAACGGTTTCTTGCAAACGGTTCAGATGAGACAAACTCTAGTGCGGCTCTGTATGCCAAGGCAGGCATCCTATTAGAGAGCTTGAGCCCAAGCGGCATGCCGCTTTTTAGGTTGTGCAAAAAGCGGCATGCTGCTTTTTTCTTTTTTTCCTCTAAAGGGCATTAACAAGGTGCAATAGCATCAGGGTGTGTGAATTTGAGGTCCACACAAAAGTTGTAAAAAAGCGGTACTATCTGTGACTGCCAACCTGGCCGGACTAGGAACCTGGCCACTTGCCAATTATAAGGCTAGTGACTTAACCATATGTCATTTTGGTGCTCAGGGGGTGGAATATATCCCATGCCGCCTGTCCCCACCAATTTTCAGCCAAAAGTGATGAGTTGATGCGAAGCAGTGGCAGGAATGATGTCGGATCGGAGGGTGGGAAGATCAATTTCATATCCCCGAATCACCCCTTCGCCCCATTCTCTACCAATTCTGAACCGATTTGCTTTGTCTGGGGCTCGTTCTGCTCCCCTGACTGCGGGGCTCCATCTCAGCATGAGAATGGCTCCATATACCTCATTTTTTACTGGCAAAATCGCGAAATTGTCCGCCCTTCAAGTGTGAGGACAGCAATTAAACGACCCAAATACCAAGTGACCCTTCGAACATCTATATCCAGCAATTGGCGAGCTTCATACTTACATGTAAGCCTTCAACTTCAAATGTTTTCCATAATTTTAGCTTCTTAATACATCCCTCAGGTCGTGGCAGACACCGAGAGTGGCTAATATTTGTCCTATCAAAGTCCAAACGTCGGGTTCTCAGCAGCATGACACAGGTGTGGATTTGGGGGCCCAGATACATTCATTCACTTCTTATGAACATACTCACAATTTCTTCTGGCCAACCAAGCGCTCCGACTGGTGCGCTACCTTCGTGTCTCCAAGACGGTCCGTCAGTAGCCCCATATGGCTCGTCAAGAGCACTTTGTCCCGCCATTTCTAAGGGTCATTTCTATACTTCTTGTGTATTAAAAGAATCATTAATTACCCTTGACAATAATTATCCATTGCAAGACCACTGCCGCAGTCGGAAACACCAGTTTGCACGGGTGGCCAGGTACCCTGTCATTTCTCCTTTTGGGAACTCCGCCAGAAATAAATTCACAGGGCGACGAATATGTCTTCAAAAATTAGGATTAATGGCTCAAACTGTTCCCAGGATCCGCGCCCGTCGTACAGAGGTCATATGTTGCAGATGAGGTACGCTAGATGGGCACTAACAGGCCAAAATGTCCAAGGTGGCCAGGATCCCCCTCCCAGATAGTATGCCGCTTTTTGCACAACCTAAAAAGCGGCATGCCGCTTGGGCTCAAGCTCTCTATTTGGCTGCTACGCCGCTCGGAGGGCGGTACCGTGGAAGTAAGTAGGCGGCATGAGCCTTTACCCCTTTGAAGCCCCGGGCCTGCTCACAAAACGTCTTCGTTCTTTCCAGATAGTATCTCGCAGAGCGACACCGATCTTGGGGGTTTCGACTGCAGGATCGATATATTCGCTGCAGCGCTGCTGCCAGTCCAATCCAAACCCATGCTCGTTATCTAATATCCACACCATCGCCCATGGGGCGACGATTAAGCTGCATGAGCCCCTCACTAACGACCACGTGTTTGCGCGTACCAAAGCACTCTCAGCTGTGCGCGCCATTGTCGACATCTTAGTGAAAACAGACGTCCCCAAGGTCGGCGTCTGCTGGCTGTCAGTTTACTCCTTCTACTCCACCCGCAAAAATACATTCACTTATTCCTTGCCGTTTTCGTCCACCAGCGCCTCTGGACATCCTGCTGCCGCGTGCTGATTGCGGAAATCGTACGCAGGCGTGCACAGCATACTCTCAATACATATTCGCACTTCGATTCGTTCGCCCTCTCAAAAGTAACAAAACTACAGTTACACATACAAGGCCCCTTTACAGTTGCAATCTATCTACCGATCTATTTACCCGGGTACGTCCTTCTTTATCTCCGTGTCCGGCTTACTGTAAACTAAGCCATTGATAAAATCGACTCCTGTGGGTGGTTAAACTGCATGGTATCAAGGCCGTTGCCGTCCAGCCGGGTACGTGACGTCGTTCGGAACGACACCCCTTGTCCCTGGCTGTTGGAGGCCAGGTTTATCACTTCTTTTGCGGTCGCTTTCCGGAGGTTGATGAGAATTCGGGAGGTCATGATGCCAACGGCGGCGTGGAAGGGGCTAGACAGACACGGCGTGATTAGCGATGTGGGTTCGACAATGTGTATGGGACGCACCCGTAACTGAACCATGGGATGTGTGTGAGGTTCTGTAAATTGTTTTTTTTTAGGAGGGTTGGAGTCCCTGTAAAAGGTACGCACCACGACCATGAGCTGGGGAGAACGTTGTCAGCGATAGACGTTTGGGGCAAGTGCATGAACTCACATTGTTGAATACCAGCAAGGCTGCAATTCTGCATTGCAGCAATTAGGAACCTGTGATCTACTGTGGAAGAGTAGGCGCTCGCACCCGAAGAAATAGAGAATGTTGTCGCGGAGAAGGATCGTATATAGAGAAAGTGTGCCGTCTTGCTGGAGGGACGAGATAGTCGTTTCACAAGTCTTGAACAGAGCAAATCCAAACAAAATGCCTTCGTAGATTGTCGCTGAACACCCGTAGGTGTACAGTTTTGCCTTCACTGTACGCTGTAGCCAGGGGTAACGTTCACTTTCCACGCGGCGCTAGCCAGGGCCTGGCTGGCTTCATGCAAAACACTTTTTACCATGCTTCCGGCTGCCATTCAGGTCATGCTTATGTTCTGTCTTCCCCCGGCTATCTGCGGCATCTTTCTTTCCCTTTTTTATCGAATATTCCGTGCAAGAATCATCCCAAAACGGCAGTTAAAATTCCCCCATCCGGAACAACAAATGTAGCTAATTGCCGCCGCCCCCGACTAGGGGTTCCCGCTGCCCGCTCTTCGCTCGTTCCCGGCCGCCTGCCCCGCTATCCCCCGCCATCCCGCCCTCGACTACGGTGCTCCGGACCCTGCCGCCGGCGCCCGCCATCCCCTACCCATCCACGATCTCCTGTTCCACCGGATCCCAATTCAGCGCTGAATCTAACCCTCCTTCCAGCAGATCGAGATGAACTGAGCTGTCGTGGCGCATCACATCGCGGACCGCCGTCGCCACCGACCGATTCCATCGCACATGGAATCCGGTAGCAATGCGGCGATGCAACGACGCCTGGCGTGCCGCATAAGCCTTCAGCCCAGAAGCCAGCTCCCGATCGATCCCCGTTCGCGCTACAGCCCGCCCTTCCCATACCACCTGCATCCAGCGCAGCATCCGCAGGACCCGCTTCATTTCCTCCCGCAACAACATCACCTCCTCCACCCACCGATCCCGCCGCGCCTTCGCCTTGGACCACTCTACCCGGACGGCTGCATAGGGACACTGGTCAGTTAATTCTCTACCCAATGGATGATGACGTACACTCGCAAAGCTGCTCCTCGTCCTCGCCGGGCCCGCCTCCGACCGTCCATATCCAGGAGAACGCCGCCTTCGCATTTGAGGGCTCGTTCCGTACACGCTTCGTCGATCCCAGGCGGTTCAGCTTCTTCCTCGCCTTCACGTCGCTCTCCTCTTCTAAATTCGTATTCAAATCGGCGGGTCGGAGCTCCTTGTACTGGGGCGCGTGATCCACCCCTTTGAGCGCGATGAGCGCTTCCCGTGCATGCCGGTACTTTGCGGCCACTCTCGCGATTTGGTCCCCCACACGGCCGATCAGCGTAGCTGACCGCGTCGCCGCCCACTGGCCCGCCGAGTTAGAGTTCCGCCACATAATCAGATGCTTCTGTGCGTGCAGCCGGCTCCGTAGATTGTCGAGGGCGTCCTGACACTGACTCCCCCGTACTTTGGCCTCAATCTCTACCACCCCCCTGGCGCAGGTCGCCCTCCGCACCGCCGCCGTCAGTTCTGACGGCATCCACAGCTTTATGTCCTCTGCCTTCGGCGGCGGCACGTCTGGGTCGCGAGCGTTCTCAGCCTCATCCCGCATCACAACCACCCCCGGCATGTACACAAGCTGGAGCTTTTCGAACGTCTTGAGCTTTCGTAGGAAAGAGATTCGCAGTTCCTGAATCTGCGACGCGCGGTCAGCGGTCACCAGTGTTACGCCTTTGATCTCTGCCTTAATCCGACGCCTGCTCCATTTGGGTCAGCCTCTTTTCCGCTTGTCAGGTAGACCCACTTACTGGGCTTCTTCTAGTTGCAGCCCCGCCTTGATGAACGAGGAAGCGGTGGCTGTCGTCGTGCTCATGGGCGCGCGGCCATCCGCCGCTTCCTCTGCTTCCGCAGTCTTTAGCTCAAGGAATACCGCCGCCTCGCTAGGTCCCGCTGTACAATCCATCAATCTTCACCTGTCAGAACGCAATGCCGAAACTCACCGTGTTTACCGCCAGCGAGCCAGTACGGATTAGGCTGAGTCTTGTCTGCCTTCCAAGCATCCAGTTTCGCTTGCCACTCGCTGCGTAACCGCTTGTGCAATGTCTTGTCAACGTCCTTGAAGGCCTGGACTTGTCTGTCGCGTTCTGCGATAGCAACGATCAATTTTCGTGCCAGTGTGTCCCCTGGAATCAGTCAACTACCGTCCACTGTGTCATTCAGAAATCGGCTTACCTTGCCCCAGATTTTTCTCCCAATTCAGATGGTCGACCTTGTTCTCAATCGCGTCATGGCGGGCGCCGGCGCCCATCTCTTTCGTTGCAAACCCGATTGGATTTAGAACCGCCCACGTCCTCTCAATACCCTCGCCATCTGTCCGAGCGGCGCCCTCCGCGTAACTCAACGAGTTCTTGGTCTGGCAATCCGTCTCGTGTGTGCCTGCATGCCAGACAGGAAGGCCGTACTGCACCTCCACGTTTCCCAGGTCGGGCGCATCCGACCAGGTGTTTGCCCTCATCGCCTCTGCCCGTTCGCGAAAGTGAATTTTCCATTGGCACGCGATATCGTAGGAGATCAGCAGGAGCAGTACCGCGATCCCCAGCAGCGCTGACAACACGATGAAATCCATATTGGAATAGCTGCATGTTGCCCGTCAATTCCAAATCAAAGATGATTAACCCACGGCTACTTACCGTTCGCCTTTCTGAAGGTCACCTAATCCCAGGGGTCTGACTAACCCGTGGCGGGCGCAGACACAGCCGCCCACACCGGAGCATCGAAGGCCAGTCGTTAGACGAGTATCTTTCTGGAGTAGCGCCGCAAAAGCTATACACATGCTTATCTATCATCCCTTAGTCTCCCGCGCCGGTAGGCTCGAGAAAAAAACAACTCACGTCGTCCTCGCCCACGTAGTTTTTCAGGTGTTCCCTGTACGCTCCATCGTTCACAAAATAGCCCAGCCCCGAGCCGAGAGAAGGGTCCTGATGTTCATTGGCGCGCAAACGGTTCTTTAACCTGAAATTCGCATCCACCGCCAATATTAACATGTACAAAAATCTACGGGACAGTTATGAGCCGCGCGGCCTCCAGATTTGAGCTAGGACTCACCTGTATTGCGGTTCGACGTCCCTCCACCCCTCAGGCAGGTTTTTACCGTCGTGGGGACATGCCCAACAAAGCACCGCCAATCCACCAGGCTTCGTGCTTCCCAAACCGCCTGGGTCATGAGCTCGACCAGCACGTTTAGCGCGAAGCATATATGCATACTGCCTGGCGATGCGCGAGAAGGCCTTGTAACGATCCTGGATGCCATCAGCTTCTTTATCTCGCTTCCGGAACGCAGGACTTACCGGCAGCGAAGATAATCTCAGAGGGTCCGTGAGCCGCTCGAGCGTCCCCACAAAGTCGTGCACGCTCACGTTTCCCACCACGTTCAGCAACCGGAAGCTGTCTAGAACCTGGAAAGTCGCGCAGGTCTCCGGGTCAACCGTAGAGGCAGGGTACCACGCATTTCCGAGTAGCTGACCCAGATTGTTGGTGCGACAGCTCTTGTCGCACCCGCAATACTGAAAGTCCACCGTAAAGATCCCCGCCACATCCATGACGACCATGCGGCGCGGTTTGGCCGGAAACATGCAGGGGAAGCCGTGATGGCCAATCTGGTAAACGAACCCCAAGCCGCCGTTCTCCGGGGACCCGCACAACTTCGCCTCAGTCCAGAATTCTCCATTCCACTCCTGCTCAATCGATTAACACGGTGCAAAATCAGCGGATACCCTCGCATACCTTCAAGCTGTGCAAAGGAGTCTGCGCATGTCGCTCAAGAACACACACCTTGCACTGCAAGAACTCGCCGCACTGAGTGCATCGAAAAAGGCGGGTTCCATCTTCCTGACTTGAACCGCAACACGCGCAAGCCGGACTATCCAAGTTGTCCCCGAGACCGTCGCGTCGGACCAACCAGTTGAGGAAAAAACCCATATGCGGTCGCCAGATAGCCATAGGGTCATCCTAGTAAGTGCGTCAGTAACCCGCTTTGACACCCAATTGAAGCAAGAACGTACCGAACTTTGATATCTTTTGCGTTTGGCTGAATCGCCATCGTCGTCTGGAACAACATCGAGGGTTGAAACGGTGTCGGCGACCGCGTGAACTTCATCGAGGTCATCTTCTGGAACAGGTGTCCACTCCGCGTATGTATCCTCAAGGTCATTCGGAACCGTACGACTACGTTTCTGAGGCCGAATGTTCAGAAGTCCCGTTACTGCCCGCCTTCCATCGGCGGAGACGTGAATCGCACGATCCGCGCGCAGAGTCTCTGGAGGCGCGAAGTCTGTTTCGAAATGCGCGTCTGTGTCGCGGCGGCGTGGCATGCAAGTGGGAATTTGAAGTTACTATCTCAAATCTTGAAGGAGTCACCCCGCGTCAGGTCCGACAAAAGCGTTTCAAAAAGTATTCATTGATCAGTGTGCGTCGGGTCCTTCGGCTATCCACTACGGGGTCCGTTCAAGCGGGTGCATGTGCTTTGGCTTGCACTTGGAGCCGTGACCCTTCTGTCCCGGAGCTGTTCTAAGCCGCCTGAAAAACTGGTGAGTTCTAGTCGACCGTGTCTGGTAAAAAACCTTGCCTATGCTACTGGTTTGCATCTTGCGGAGTACCAGCACAAACCTCCGTACCGCGATTTCGTGGCCGCGCATGATAACAAAGAGCCAGCCTCGTACATGTGATTCTGATGGCCATCATGTGGCTGTGCCGGACCGTTTCCTCCGGCTACCCTCATCGTTTCTTGGTCCACCACTCACAATGTCATACTCAAACTCTGCACTCCATCCTACTCTATCTGTTGCATGGACCGCTGGTAAAAAGGTGTGTGCTTGCAAAAAACTCTACCAGTAACAAGATCTTCAGTCAACAATGTAGCATCCCAGCACCAGCTACCGCAAATCGCACCATCCCCTTTCGTAATTTGTTGGGGGTCAAGACTCTGGGCTGTAGACCCCGCAGACCGACCCCCGCCGACCCCAACGTGATTCTTGCGATCGACATGAACTTCGGAATGAAATAACGCACCGGACGAGACTTTTGTGTTCCCCCCCTCCGCCGGCGTATTTTATCCAGCCCTTGCCTCCTCTGCGCCTCTGTTTGCCTGCCGCCTCCCGCACACGGTTGGTTCCAAGTACCTGCAGCAGTACCCGGTAGGTGTCGGTGTCTGTAGGGGGCGGTACCTGTTTACATTCTGATTTAATCAGTTTTCTTTGATTATCGACAACCGAGGTGGTGATCATCGCACTAGGATGCGGACACACGAATGGCTTCCCCCGAACCTCCACCATACTCCGCTTGGCCCGAGTCTGAGTCGGTGCCCTTGTACGACTTAGATGAAATCATCGCGGGCCTCACTCTCGACGACGGCAAGTCTTTCAGCTCATGCAATTGCTGAAATCTGACTTCCGCAGAACCCGGACGGTCTCATGGTTCCCCACCCGCACATGGCCGGGCTCGGGCTCGATCCCCTCCCGCCACGCCTTCGTTGACCAGCCGCACGGTCTATCAACTGTCCTCTCCCGCTGGCAACAGTGTTTTGGAAGACTGGTGCCGCTCGTCTGTTTCCAGGTCTCGCATTTTCCTGCTGATACAACTCAGGTCTGCCGCCGGAATCACGGCTCAGCGCACGCCAAATTCTCAGGTCAAGGCCGTGCGCAAGGTCCGCACACCCGCACGAGCAAAGCGAGCATATGTGGTCTTCCGGGGCCAGGCGATCGGCCATCGTGACTTCCTCAGGGAACAAGCGAAGCACGCGACGTCGGGTGTGCGATTCACACTTCATCAGGGCTATCCCAGCCGGGAAGAAGCCACCAGGGCCTTCGAATTTGCCCGGCGCAAAGGGTGGACCTGCGCATCGCTCGCTTGGGTCACAGGTCCAGTATCCGGCGGAGATGCGCCCCAGCCCGTGGTTCAAGAAGACGGCGCCGCTGTCCTCCTAAGTGGGCGTCAGATTGGTGATCCGTGGTACGTTGTGTATGCAGGAATTAATCCGGGTGTGTTCCCCACTAGGTAGGAGCGACCATCCGTCTGTTCGGCTTGTTTCGCTAACTTTGTTTCATTCCAGCGTTGAGTGCGCCCTCAATGTTTTGGGCATTCGAGGCTCGATGCACGAGAAAGTACCAGGGTTCGCCGAGGCTCGGGATAAGTTCCACCGCGCAAGGGAGGCCGGAAATATTCGGGTGTGTCGAACGCGCCGCGGGATGTAACGTAGTATTATGTTGTGTATATCGAGAATATAGTGCTCAATCTGCGGAACACGAACATGAGATGAGAATCACGAACATGAGAACCATGGTGTCACGAACATCACGAACTGAGAGAATAACGAACCAACCCAGCAAGGACCAAGCTCTGCACGGGTGAGGGCTCGTCGTTCGTTCAGTAGAGGATCCTCGTAGCATTTTCTAGGAGTGAAATTTACAAACATGAGAACCACGGTGTCACGAACATCACGAACTGACTGACAGAATAACGAACCAACCCAGCAAGGACCAAGCTTTGCACAGGTGAGGGCTCGTCGTTCTTTCAGTAGAGGATCCTCGTAGCATTTTCTATGGAGTGAAATTTACAATTGAAAATAAAAAAATAGTAATAGAATTATATCTATCACGAACATCCGAGTTCTGTACCGCACACGAACTTGAACATCCAACTTGAGTACGGTTGAATATCAGAACCATGAACACCTACATTAAATCTTCATCGGCTGACTCGGGGACATGGTATGACAATTATACATCGCTATTATACTACATATGCGGTAGAAGTGGAACCGACGAAACCAACGATCACGAACTACATGATCAAGAACTATATCACGAACTTCATCCTCACAACCTTAACTCATGTCGCGTCCCTTGAATAAAGCTCCCCCTGTGAAACCTCCCGAGGAGCAGGAGCCACCTGACGCCCCCTCGTCGCATGCCGCAGCTCAAGCGCGGGTACCGAGCTAAGTACGGCGAAATGTTCGTTCGTGACATTGTCCCGACACTTATATCTTCTTTGAAAATTTAATTTAGGAATATCGAAACTGAACGTGTCAAGGCCCGTGAACGAATGCGAAAGTGAGTGCTTGGGAAACAATGAATACAACGAGGGAAATTAACAAGTTATCTAGACTCCGAGCCAGCAAGCGCACGTCCCAGCTCGCGACGACTAAAAAAACTCATACTCTGCTGACGAGTCAGCGCAAGCCTCGACGCAAGCAGGCCCGCCAGAAAAGCGACTTGCCCTCAGGCTCCCCAGCGTCAGTCGGGTATTTTGTTCCGGGACGTCGGGCTGACTGATTAGTTCCAGTTCGGAGCTTCACCATTTCAAGGAATTCGTTGATGCGCTTGTTCCGAATTATCTGCAGTACAATCCGTCAGATCCCGAAGAGGCCCAATGGTATGAGGACGTTCTCAGCGACAACCCCTCTAATCCATCGACCATGGACCTGCCTCCCTGTGGCGAAGACATGCTCAGTGTACTGTTTGAGCGGCGCGAGGAATTATTTCCGGGGTGGCGAGCCGAGTTAGACGAGTGTCGGGCCCGAAAAGAGGGGATGTCGGAGGCGGATCTCGATGCTCGCCAGCAAGAAGTCCGATCGAAGCAGGAGTTTGCCGAGATGATCTACGGAAGGGGTGGGTTTTGCACCGACAGCGAGTTCGCTATCTCGTTGCGTATGGGATAACGGCAGTAGCAATATGGAGATCTGCAATCAAATATTGATCGACCGGTTTGGGATACCAAGCAGTGTATTGAAATTTGCTTAAACAGGAACGGCAACGGGTGAAACAGTGGGAGGACTCTTCTTCTTCCACAACTTCGTGCACAACACAACTGAAATGTCCGTTAGCATTGAAACAAACTATTTCTTAGGTTCAACTCACATGCGGACGATCTCGTCAACGGCGGCGAAATCCGACTCGACAATGTCGACGAGCTGCAGATCACGGTTGAGAATAGTTGCCGCCTCCGAGGCAGCCGGGAGCGCATGCTTCACAACAAGCACATGGCCCAGGCACGTTTGCGTCTGATTCGACATGTGGAGAATCGTTTTGTTGGGGAGTAGGTCCGTTCTGTTGGGGTCCTGCGGATCGTCGGAGTGCGGGCATGCAAAAATAACCGTGAAAGTGCCATTGGTTACGCTCTTGTGGCGCAGATGGGGCTTGATGCAGAGCCCACACGCAAGCGGGCTCGGGTCAAACCAAATGATGGTCGGAGTTTCTGCGTGCGCCAGAGTTTCACGCCCAGGGCGCATGAGGAAAGTGACGGTCTGGCGCCGAGGGAGAGGGCGAGGGTAAAGCAAGCCAACCTTGGGACGACGCGTTCCTGGGGGGGAGGGTCAGGTCGAGACCTAGCAAAGATAGATCGCAGACCATGATGATAGAGTCTGATAGAGTACGATTGAGGAAGTGAGCCGATATCAAGCCAAGAATTCATTTGAAAGTGGCTTACAGGATGGAGGAGGAGTTTCGGCGTCGATGGCAGCTAAGGTAAGGCAAGTCAGAGAGGAAAGATAGTTAAGAGCTAATGACCCACTCGACACACAAGCTGCAGAACGTGGTCGCAAAGCTGGAGCCGCGTCAGAGAGAGGAGAGATCTGGGGATATCGGCCTGAGAGGGATCCCCGGGGATAGACCAGTGGCGCGATACAGCATGATTTGGTATTTGTTTGTTGAATCTTTGATCCAGACTGTTCTCAGACGCGACTCTTCTCAGACGCGCTTGTCCAACCCACCTCCAGCCAGCTAAAGTTATATCCTCCAGAAAAAGGTCGGTTGTGCTGTATCGAATCATGCAAGATTGCGAACTGAGCCTCGGACAGATGGCCGTCAAAAGAACGCGTGTGTGGAAACGCAAAGCCAAAGAAGCGCGACGCAACAACAAGCTCTGGGCCGAGGGTGCCCGCGAAACCCTGTTGAAACCTCACGTCGAAGCCTACGCGGACGCCCAAGCCAGAGGGTGGAGGTTCGAGCGCGACTACTGTACCGGCCTGTAGGGAGGCGACGGCGAGACGACCGTGACATTGACCAGTAGCCGGGGGCGACGCGACGCGACCAAAGGTGACCGTGACCGTCGCAAAAGTCGGTGACAAGGAATTTATTTTCAGGCCGTTTGAGATAGTTTGCACTACATTTCTGAGGGAGGTCTCTGCAGAATGTGTGAAACAGTCCTAAAATTGACGTGTTTTTCACCTCTGTAGGCCCCAGATATTATTGTATTTTATTTTTCGAAATTGTCTCGGCATTTCTTTGGCGACGGAGCCCATCGTGACCGTGACCCGCCCCGACGGCGGCGACGCGACAGACCCTCCGTGACCGTGACCGTCGCCTCCCTACAGGCCGGTACAGTATTTGCAGACCGTCTGCAACGAATACCACGCGTTGATCAGTTGGCGTCTCAAGGACCACGAGGAACCGGAATTGCCTCTGCCCGCGTACGATCCGTTGGCGCCGCCCGCGACTGAGGAGCTGACCGACGATGAAATCGAAGAAAGGAACACCCGCATTGAGGCGCTCAATACTGTACGTGATCTGTGACCCACTGTGACAGGTCATGTCTCAAATTTCGTCAGCGTATCCGTAGATGGCTAAAATATCGTACCTCCTCTCTCCGTCGGGATTCGACAAAAGTGCCAACTCGCCCGACAATCCCTTCGCAGTTCTACTCGCCAAACTCTCTGGTGTCGTGAAGCCCAAGAAAGCCCGTCAGGGTTACCAACAATTCATGGCCGAGTGTTACCCGACGTTAATCGCACCAATCGTTGAGGCGCGCTGGAGCGCTCAGTGCGTCGACGCGGATGGAAACGTGACAAGCAGGAAGGGGCCTGAGGCGCCATTTCGCGCCAAAGTATCGCGAGACCTGTTTGCAGAGCTGCCGGTAGAAGAGCAAATTGCGACGCGCGCACGCGCTACCGAGATAGCGGAGGCCGCCAAACAAGAGTTCGAGGATGCGCTCAAAAATGGTCCTTCGAAGTCGCCTGAAGCCCGGCAGCAGTATGTGTTCCTTGTCTCGTGAAATATTTTGGCCTTTCGCTAATGCTTCAATAGTTGCATCGACTCACTGGGGAAATTCATGGCCCCGTTGCTGCAGGGACTATATGATTACACCGGTATGCAAGCTATGCTGATTATGGGTGGGCCGATGCCAAAGTACAATGGAGAAATCGCGACTGTCCAGTACGTCCTTTCTGACCTCGGTGTCGCCAATCGCTGATTATCCTGGATGAAAATTCAGTGTGTCTATGGGCCGCAATCTGGCGCCCGCACCGGTTCATTTCCCTGCCTGGGACACGGCACGGTTTTCGCGGGAGGTTCTCGGCTTCTATAAGGAATATTTGCAGACTGCGTACAGTACGTCGTTTGAACAGCTACTGAGTCTCACTGTCCGGACGTACTCCCTGCAGCTCCCGCGCAATGCGCTGAGGCGGCGATCCCGGCCCTGAGAAATTTGGATAAGGCGGCATATCGCTTCAACACCGATGACGACGACACCCTTGGATTTGACGAAGATTCGGATTCGGATTCGGATTCGGACTCGGACTCGGATTCCGACTCTGACTCTCAGTCCGACGGCGAGGAGCGCATAAAAAACGCCAGTAAGGGCAAGGGGAAGAAGGCAGCGACGACAGGCGGTGAGAAGCGCAAGCGAGCGACAAAGGAGAATTCGGAGGCGGCGCAGCCCGCCAAGAAGAAGTCGAAGATCACCGCGGAGGAGGCACGAGCGTTGAAGAGAATCCAGGAAGCCCGAGAGGAACGCGAGGCCAACATCGCACGGAACGAGGCTCTGCTTTCAGCGCTCAAGCTGAAGCAGGCCGCCAGCGCTAGCGCCTTGGGGATAGAGACGCCCGAATCTCGCAGCGCGAAACAAAAACGGCCGCGCGCTCGTGCTGCTGCTCCAAAGCCAACGGGACCTCCACGCCGCTCTCATCGCACAGCAGGTCCCAGTGGTGCCGAGGTGCACGACGTCAACGATACAAATCCCTCGCAAACGCAAGGGGAGGGAGACGTCCTGATGGATGACGAGGGTGCGCCTGTGGTGACCGCGGCCCGCCCAACACCGCGTCCGAACTGGAAGGGCGCTGGGGATAAGGCTGCTGCTCCGCCCGCCGAGACGGCTACCGATGGTGAGGCGCCTGCTCCGCTGGCCGAGACGCCGACCGCTGGTGGTGGGTCGCTCGTGGTTCCGATCCCGCCGCCCGCGGAAGACCTCATCACAAATGGCGCACACGCCTCTGCGCCCGCTTCGGGTGCGCCCGCGTCTGTGCCTGCCTCGGGTGCGCCCGCCTCTGTGCCCGCCTCGGGTGCGCCGCCTCTGCGCCCGCTTCGGGTGCGCCCGCGTCTGTGCCTGCCTCGGGTGCGCCCGCCTCTGCTCCCGCCTCGGGTGCGCCCGCCTCTGCGCCCGCTTCGGGTGCGCCCGCGTCTGTGCCTACCTCGGGTGCGCCCACCTCTGCGTCCGCCTCGGGAGAGACAGCCGCTACGCGCCCGACTTGCCCTGAGGGGGCGCCTGTCTGGTTCCAATCCGCATTCGCCGAGATAACGCGGGAGGAGGTCGGTGTCAAGTACGACGCTGTGGTACAGGCGTGGGTGGACTTGGAGCAGATGTCCGGGTTTGCCAAGGGATCAAAAGGTCTCGCAGCCGCGGGACGTCCGACCGAGTTGTCGGAATGGATCAGAGATGGGCGCGGGGAGGGCCAAGAAGATGATGAAGATCGACGACTTGGGACGTTACCAGGAGCAGTGGTGGACATGGTGGATGAAAATGCAGCCGCGGTGGCGGGTGGGGACTGACGGGCACCCAACGAGACCGGCTGAGTATGGCTCGGGGTGGGGTGGTGTGGATGCGCTGGGCCAGAACGGACTGGTGAGCATAGTCGCAACGCTGTACTGGTGGAGTCATGCCGACAAGGTGGCAGGGAGAACGAGCGGCTGGGCCGGGAGCAACAGTTTGGACAGGGCGATGGCGGACACTCTGTGGGTCCTGCAAGCGCTGAAGCGCACGGCTGTCACCTCCTCGCCCTAATGGACTTCGTTTGCGGTTTCTGACTTCGTTACTCAAGTCCTTGGCCTGTCATCTGTCATGCCTCGTTTCGTGTGTCGTGCGCCGTGATTTTTTATTTTTCTCAGTACTTCAATCTGTCTCGTATTTTACTCTGTCTCGTATTTCGTAGTCATGAAAATTGTTTGTGGGATGGTAACTTGGAAGAATATATGCAAGTCGCATCTCGAGCCTAATTAGGAATGAGACGATTGTGGACTTAGAAATTTTGCGGACTTTGACAATGACTTAGGAAGAAAAATTAAATTAAAAAGAGCACGACGATACATGTAACATGTAAAAGGGTGCATGCAATTAAAATACGAATGGAATAGTACAAGTAAGGTGCGACGTAGGGCTAGCTGTGAGTGGGAGGAGGGCGACGGCAGCGCAGGTGCCGGCACCGGCACATGAAGACATGGGTGGGAACAATTATCGCTCGACTAGGCCAGCGCTGACGCTGGATCGAGCGGAGGGCGAGTGCTGGGGGCAGGGGCGGGCCCCCGCAGCGTGGAACGCTGAGCAGCGGAGTAGTAGTCGTATCCAATGGAAGAGCGCAGGGGGAATGCCGTGGCGCTGGATCGATCGGGGGAGGCGGGCAAGGCAGGCGGGGGGCGGCAGCGGCAGCGGGCGGCGGGAGTGGGCGGGAAGCAGTGAGAGTGACTAGCGCCTGCGATATGGAGTAAAAATCAGGGTAGGGGAGCCGGGGGGAAGGTACAGGAGGAGAGCTGGTGGGACGGGAGGGGCGGGCGGTGGCCGCGGCGGCAGCGGGCAGCCGCGGTGAGCGGGAAGCAGGGAATGGCAACAGCAACTAAAACAAACAACTGCAATCTCCCCGCACAAATTCGGTACCAAAACAAATTTGATACCGACCCGATTAGGACGGCGTAGTGCGCCCCAAAAAGCGCCCAAAAGGGCCACCATCAAGCACCGGAAACACCCGCTCTTACCCCGAAGAGCATTCCTGCCTAGGCTAATATTTGTGTGCCTAGCCAGGGCCCTGGCTAGCTCCACATCCAATTCAATCACTGCTCCTGGCTAGGGCCACTCCACTTGTCATTATACTACAGCTACGGCTCCGCTGAAATAAATCACTTGAGGCACTTTACGGGAAAACGAAAGTAGATTGCGCACCAGGAACCCATTGGGCCCATTCGATACCGGAGTGTATCGAGGGGCATCCCGGCAGCCCGAGGTGGATGGCACCTGCGATGACGGACGCACGACGGGAGTGGTTGTAGATCAGAATCCACATGAAGCCGATGATGGATCCCGCGAACAGGACGAGGTTGATAGCTGCTATCTAATGAACCGGGGAATATTATGATCATGATCATGAGACTGTGGTGATGGCGTGGTGATGGCGCACCCGCTTGGAACAGCTATAAAGCGCGTAGACGCGTAGCTGCATTATGATCTCTACACTCCAGAGCGAGACTGCACCGACTACCCGGATGATGGTGTCCATCGCCACGCAGCTGGGCCATGAAATGAGTCCGACGATGGGTTCGAAAATGTGCATGAATCGTACAGGTTATTGGATGTTATTCCTGGGCGGGCAAAGACGTGTATTTGGATCACATCGAATAGTAAGAGGGCGATGCTGTGAACGACGTTAGAACATTTTTGGTCCCGAAGAGGCTCCCGGCACCTATAGTATCGTATCTGCACACTGGGATCAGCGACCGGAAGGACATCAGAAGATAATCTCGCACCCAGAAAAACATAAATTTGCTAAAGCTTAGGCGTTGTGGCTAACGGCTAATTCAGATTCTGAGCGACCCAAGCACAGAGCTGGAAACGAACCCAAATATATCGAATCTAAATGGTGGTATTTTTAGCCCCTAGCTCCACACTCCGCGCCGCACTCTCACCTCATCCTCCAATGTGACAACTGTTTACAAGAATGAGCAAGCAAGGGACCGAAGGACTGGTGTGCACGAACAGTAATCATGAAGAATCCAGGTTAAGCCAGCAACTACGCCGTTTCAGCAAATCGTAATGGGATTAGCACAAAAAAACTCACGGACAACATGAAGTGGAATGAGGTTTCCTATGAGTAACTGGATAAGATGGCTTGTGTCTTGAGCGTCTGTCGGGGACGATGAAGAGGAATACGAGTATGACATGGCGGTAGAAAGAAGAGCGAAGGTACCGCGGGAAGAAGGAAGGAAGGAAGGAAGATGTAATACTGCCGGAGGGATGTTACATTAATAATGATAGTCATTAGCTGATTGGGAGATCCCGGTATCAATTAAGGATCCTGAGGCGGGTTGGTCTTCAAACGGATTTGTAATTGTTGGACCTCGAAACCATCACAACCGAGGGGCTCTTGAGGGGCTCGATCCTGGCAAACATCTCAAGGTCTTTCTGAGAGGAAGAGAGTATTCCACAGCTGTGGAAGTTAGAATCTCTTTGATGTTGGCTGGCTGTGAATTGCGGTGGGAGCACAATGAGAGCATCAGCGGCGTAAGATCCGCGACCAATTCAAAAACGGGTACGATGGGAAGTATAGGGCTCTGTATATAAGTCCGGTTTGCAAACCGGTTTATAAACCGGTGTTTATAAACCGGTTTTTTCAATGGTCGGAGCGAAATGACTGTTTTTAATTTACTTCGGCTACCGGGCCGTCGGCTATCACTCACCAGAAAATTAACCGTTCTTTAAGCAAATGGCTCCTCGGCTGTGCTATTTCCCCATATATTCTTGCT
This sequence comes from Mycena olivaceomarginata, assembly GCA_029378375.1. Taxonomy (NCBI): domain Eukaryota; kingdom Fungi; phylum Basidiomycota; class Agaricomycetes; order Agaricales; family Mycenaceae; genus Mycena; species Mycena olivaceomarginata. The sequence continues at coordinate 16,058 of JARKIC010000820.1, read as the reverse complement.
CTTTCCCTCCTCCTCTGCGCATCCTCTCAATTTAACTCCATTCATACGGCCTTTTGCTGTGTTTTCTGGCCACTGCGGTCCGTCTCGTGTTCAACCACTTGCAATTGCTCCATGGAGCATTATTAACCGTTCTTTAAGCAAATGGCTCCTCGGCTGTGCTATTTCCCCATATATTCTTGCTCTTTTCCTCCTTCTCTGCGCATCCTCTCTATTCAACTCCTTTCATACGGCCTTCTGCTGTGTTTTCTTCCCACTGCGGTCCGTCTCGTGTTCAACCGCTATCCCCGTTTGTACTCATGGTTCATCACCGCTTCATTCGTATGCCTGCAAAATTTGCCAACTCGCACTGCCTTAGTCCCTCGGAAACCAACCTAGACCGAAAAAGCAAGTGGATAAACAGCTTCCTGTCCTATTGCGATAGAATCGTCCTGCTGGCCTATCCGCAGTGTGAGCCGCAGGCAGACGCAGTTGGTGGCAGTAGTCTGCGCTGCCAGATCAACCGTTCTTTAACGATTCTTTAATGATTTCCTCGCTCAGCGGTACAATTACCCCATGTAGTCGTATCTTCATGAGCACTCCCTCTCCTCTCGTCCGGCGGATCTTGCCCCTTCTTCCCCTTTGCATGCTCCCTCAGCTGGCCCAATGCGTAGCAGATTCCCACCACGCCGCGGCTTTCCTCTCACTATGCCCGCCAGGCCGTTCAATTCCTCTCACTGCGGCAGTATCTCCGTGGCACAGATAAAAGCCAAGGTTGTCGTCGTCTCCCATTCACTGTCTTCGTCCGCTTCCCTGCTGATTTCTGCCCGGTGATGAGCAGCGTGCCGCGCTGATCGTGGAAGCTGTCGTTTCGGCCCGATTACCTCTATATTCGGCATACTCATTCCGCGCATTGCTTTCCGTTCATTCCACTTGTCAGTGATTATCTTCTTGCATACCTGAGCTAGTTATGTTCCTGGCAACAAATGTTTATTGCACAGTCAGAATGTACCGGATGCATTGCTTAAGCACTGGTTCCAGGAGACTTCTCCTTTTGTTTATATTTCCTTTCTACTATAAATACAGCTCCTGTATTTTACTTTAAAATAATAGAAGTTTACCATCCGCTACCGCCTCCGTTCGACTTGAGCCTTCGTCGTTGCTTATGCTCGTTGCCGTCTAGTTCTTGTTTGGTCCCTCGTCGTCTACGTCTCCTTCACCGTATTGTCCCGTCGCATTCCCCTCCTCTTCCCCTGCATCGCATTTATTTCCTATCCTACGAGCCCTGAGAATGGGTTGGCCCACTCGCAACACAACCGTCTTACGGTCGCCGTCCTCGGAGTTGCAGGTCTGGTATTTGATTTATCAGCTCGTGCTCAGCGGCACCGTCAGCGTATCACCGGCGCCTCACTCGGAATCTTCAGGCTTTTGGATGCCCACTGTCAGCTATATCTTGCTCTTTGGATTCAACTGTTGTGCCTGGGTACCGTACATGCTCAGTCGCGCAGTTTTCCTCAAATCTGGATGGGCTGGTGCTGGCGAATATTAATCCATCTCCCCAACCTCGGCTTTTCCTACGTATCAAGTCATATAATTCGAGATTATGCCCGCTGCAAGATTATTTTCTACCCAGCAATTCTCGATGTCCCAGTCCTCCGCTGCCACCCAAATCTATTCCGTGCTCCGCGGCCGAATTGAACGCCTTCATTTTTCGTTTACCGGATTTCTCTGATGCTGCTAGGCAGTTTTTTTGTGTTTCTTTTCTCGCGCAACCCATCGTCTTCGCCACAATTCTTTCCAGCCTGAGAATTCTCTGAATCCGCGTCGCCATGAAGTTTCTGCCCCCTCATATCTTATTTCTTGAATTCTGATGTCCGTGCTCCAGTCTCAATCTTGGCGCTTCCTTCACTACTCACAGATTACCCGTGCTCTGGCTATGTTCCACCGAATTTCCCGCTGACTGCCATTAATAGCAATTTTCTGCTGTTTCTTCTGAGATTTCCTCACCATTTACCCTTGCAAGATCCTGCCACCTTCCAATGCACCTTTCACAACGAAATTCGCTCGCGCATGTTGATTCAGCATTGAACGCAAGCACTCTTCATGCTCAGGTAATGCTCTATTTTCATCGCTATTATATCAATGTATCTCTTAGTTGCAATTTATAATCCGTTCCTTTAGCCTTTCATTTCCGGAGCGAAGCGGAGGTTTATCTTGTCTCCATTTGTTTTCCCTCTCGTTGGGAAGGGAAAAAACGGGCGAATACTACTGTCTGGGAGGCCGAAAAAAATGTATTTCAGCAGCCTCAGTTTAAAAACCGGTTTATAAACACCCTCTTTACAAACCGGTATTTAAAACGTGTTTTTAATTGCCTGGGATTTATATACAGAGCCCTAGGGAATTATCAAGGCGGTGAGGCTCGGCGGGTGTGAGAGAGGCAGGATGTTAATGCAATTCTCCGGGGGTTGAGGGAAGAGAAGCAATCGGTAATCAAAAACGATCATTGAGAGGAAAGACGAAAGAGATTTATCCTTTGGACCTGTTTGGCTACTTACTCCGGATCCAAGATGTTCCGCCAAGAGGTAGCCGACAATTCCCGATCAGACATTCAACAAGCGAGGTACGAGCTCAATTTTGTTGAAGTGTCTGCCTAGGGGAGACTAGATCAGACAGGCCCCAAATATGTAGTCTCCCCTAGGCAGACACTTCAACAAAATTGAGCTCGTCAAGAGCTCGTACCTCGCTTGCTGAACCAAATATGGAAAGCTGTTCTGATGAGCGACTTTTGACTAGAAGAATCGTAAACTTCTACAAGCAGTGTACCCCGCCGATCGATACGATTAACCGTTCTTTCACACCGGGGACAGCAAACTTTCAACCTAGGTCAAAAGAGTAACTGATATTAGTTGTTTCAGTAGACGGAAAAAAAAAAGGTTTTACTTGCTGTTTTGATGTAATACAAAACCGACCCCGAAAGAGCAACTGGCAAACACCCTTTTGGGCGTGAATTTTACTCTTAGTTTGAACAAAGTACGAAAGGACTGCCGAGAGGTGGACTCTCAGGAGCCCAGTCAGAGAGAAAGAAACACTGCATATTTGGAACTGCTGAAAGTCGCGCCGATACAACTTGTTTCGGCGGTGCTTTCAGCCGTCTTGAAACAAAGACTTTTGTGTTTTATCAAAGTGTTGCTGAAACATTTTGTTCGGGAGCCAAATTAGATTAGAAAGAAACCAAGTGTATTGAGTACTGCTGAAAGACGCGCCGAAACGACTTGTTTCGGCGGTGCTTTCAGCTGGCTTAGAAACAAAGACTTTCAGCAACTTTGGAAAGCGTTGCTGAAACAAGGTGTTTCAGCATTACCCTGGGGTGCACCCTAAGGTGCACCCCCGGGTGCAGCCGCAGGTGCACCCCGGGGGTCGTTGAGCAAGCCTCGGCAATAGATACATATATAAAATATTATATTTATATTTTGAAAGTGTTGATGTACGTGTACTCGCTCGTTCTCTCGCGACACCATCTCCCTGGAGACACCACGCAGCCGGACCCCCCACAGCCTCCGCACAGTGCCCGAGCTCCCAGAGCAGCCCGCAGTCCGCTGCTCTCGCGATGGGACATCCTGCACACCCGCCCTCCCGGCCACCTCTACGCCTGCCCCCACAACCTGCGATCTCAGCTTGACAAGCGCCACGCCCCGCCCTACGAGACGCGCATCGCACCCTCGCTCGTCTTGTCCCGCCCTCTAACCCGCCACAGCGTGGGCGACCAACCGCCATTCCGTCGTCACCCGCCGCGTCGCACACCTCGGGAGTACGTCTCCCTCCCCCCCTGCGACGCGCTGCCCTGCCCGTGCGCCCCGGAGGCGAGAAGCCGCCCAGCCGCATCCGGCACTCCTTGTCTCCACGTCCCCGAGCCTCACCCCCTCCGCCACGCACCGCGTCAGCTCGGTGCTCCAAGCAGCGCGTCCGCCCCCGCCCACGCCGCACATCTCCCTATCCCATCCCCTCCCCGTCCTCCTACCCTCCCCTTCCCAATCCCCAGTCGCCGCCCAGCAAACACGACAGCCGAAGCCCGGCTCACCGCCTAAACACCCCTCCCGCTCCTCATACCCGAGCCGCCCAAACACATTGTCGAACACGCTGGCCGTGTATGCTGCGCACGCGAGGCAGACCGCGCGCTGCGCGCAGCACTACGTGCCGGGTGCGTCGAGCACAGAGGGGGGGACCTAGAGGGGATTAGCGTGGGCGAGGCATAGAGGGAGGGGGGGATGAGATGGGAGGGAGCGACGGGGGGGCGCAGGGGGACGGGGAGGAGAAGGTCAAAAGAGGGGAAGAGCGGGGTGGAGGAAGGGTAGGGAGCAGAGGGAGGTGAAAGAAGAATGAAGGAGGAAGAGGAGAAGGATGATAGAGATGGGGAGGACGATGGAGGACCGGGACGGGGACGGACGGCAAGGTGGGAGAAGAAGGACGATATAAGCGAGAATGAGGAAAGAGGGCAGGAAGCAAAGAGAGCGCGGGGGGACGGGGAGAGGGTCAACGGAGAGGCGGGGACGGGGGGAGACGGGGGAGATACGTAGAAGCAGGAGGGGACAAGGAGGAGCGGGAGGGCGGGCGATGCGGGCAGGGCTCGAGAGAGTACGGTGAAACGGGAGAAAGGTGGGAAGGTATGAGGCGGGGGTGCGGAGGGCGGGGAAGCATCAGAGGAGGGTGAGGAGGGCGTGCAATGGATGCAATGCGGGTAGGACCCGAGGGACTGCACCAGGGGCGGGGATGGGAGAGCATGAACAGAACGGATGGGAGAAGGAGGGAGGATGCGAGCGAAAGGAGGGAGGCAGGGAGGATGTGGGGGAGGGAGGGATTTGCATCGGAAAACCGAAAAAAGCGCCACGCACCACACTCGTCCCACTCGTGAGCAGCGCCACGGCGCGGTTCACAACGCCGGCTTCTACGTGTGTGTCCGTCTGTGATGCGTATCGGGGTGGTCAGCGGCGGGCATGGAGAGATGATAAAAAGGGCTGAGGATCGAAAAGCAGAATCGAGAGCGCGTTTGGAGGGAGGGGTGCGCGAAGAGCAGGAAAGGGGGGGGAGAGACGCTGTGCGGCGTGGAGAGCATGTATCGGGAGGAGGGGCACCAGCCGCGCGTGTCCCCCTTCCTCCCCTTCCTCCCCCGCGCGTCTCCACCCCACCCCACTCTTCTCCCAGCCCCCGAAGGCGTACAACCTCGGTTCTCCGCCTGACACACCCTTCGCACCGCCCATCCCCCACCCCCCCTGCGCACTCCTCATTTTCCCACCCGGAAAAAGAACCCCAAGAAGAAAAAGAATAACACTTACCACCGGATGCGTCGCCATATCAAACAGCAGAAAGTTGCGCTTCTCCGTGGGCAGCACGTCCTTGTCGACGAGCCCCTTCGCGAGGCGCTCGCAAGCGTATAGCCTACTAGTTCAGGGGAAGATGCTGTGTCCATCGTAGAAACACCCTCGGATACTTATACAACTGCCAAGACACTGTTACAAAGCCCAAAACACAATCCCAATGAGTCAAAAGTCCGTTTATCCGCCTCTTTAACCGTGTTTCCATTGGTTGTTCTTCCGAGCGTCGCCTCCCATTGGTTCCCAACTGCGAGCACGCCATGTTCCCTTGCCAATTACGAGGCAGGAACCCGTCAGCAGCACCCCTGTATTATTCAGAGGATGTGTCAATCACCGGTAGATCGGCACTGCATCCCATTCGACCAGTTTCTGCTTCAACTCAAGTCTCCCCTTGGTTCCAAGCACGGAGCTTGATAATACTCCTTTGTAGGTCTCGGTAGATCCCGTTTCTCTAGGGTTTCCCAGAAAGGGTTCTTGAGAACGAACCTTAGAACACCTTTAGAGTCGTGATCCAGATCCACAGAATAGCCGACACCTGTTTCGGTGTATCCGCATTCGATGGAAACCGGCAACTCTGGCAACCGAAACACTCGTGACCAAGCGCGTCTCCCCTAGCGGCTCAACATAACACAACACATTGCCAACTCCCGTTCCTTTGACCCGTTTCCGTTGCTTAAGTGGATGTTGGAAACAAGTCAAAAGAAGTTCCTTGACTTAATATTCGGATGCACAGTTCCCTTACAGTTTTCAGGGCGAGACTAGCCAATGGACGTTCTAATTCCTTAGAAAGTTCACCTGTTTCTCTGTGGTTCGCCCAACAGCTACCAGGAGCCAGTACTGTTGCATAGAAACAAATGTTTCAGCAATGAGCCTGATCAGAAACACGCAAAATTACGTGTATCTAACCATGGCCCAATTACTGGCTTATCAAAGGACACATCCGACTATGCTATTGCAGGCATTCTCTCCATTCTTGGAGACGACGGTGAATTCCATCCCGTCGCTTTCCGGAGCCGCACCCTTACGGCTCCGGAACTCAACTATGACACGCACAGTAAGGAACTCCTCGCTATTTTTGATTGCTTTACTCATTGGTGTCATAATCTCGAGGGTGCCCCGCTCACTGTCGACGTTGTCACGGACCACAAGAACCTCGAATACTTTGCCTCGACTAAGTTCCTTACCCATCGGCAAGTACGATGGTCCGAATACCTTTGCCATTTCAATATGGTAATCCGGTTCCGACCCGGAAAGCTCGGAGGTAAACCGGGTACATTAACTAGACGATGGGACGTCTACCCTAAAGAGGGGGATACGGCCTTCAGCCAGATCAATCCTCAGAACTTCCGGCCCATTTTCACTTCCGATCAGTTATCCGCATCGCTTAACACTACCTTCCTCGAGGACATTTGTCTCCGAGCATCCCTCATCATGGACGTTGACTCGCTGCACCGCGAAATCATTTCCCACTATCCTGACGACCCAGCCGCAGTTTCCGGTATCGCTTCTGCGACTTCCAGCGCTTCCGGCTCCACGCGCTGGACTATGGATCCAACCTGGAAGCCGGCCGGGCATGGAAAGTCGGCCAAGAATTCGGTCGACGGAACCATCTCCTCGATCGGCTCCGCGGGAGCATCGAGCTCGGCCTTCTTCGCCAGAGCACTTGGAGCTCAGCGTCGATTGCGGCCTTTTGCCGCTCCGTCTCCAACCTATCTTTCTCCTTCTTCTCCGCATCTTCCCTCGCGATCTGTTCCTTCCTCTCGAGCTTCCGCGCCGCCCGTTCCAACCCGCGGTTCTTGATCTCGGTCAAGGCGGTGTTGTTCGCCTCTTTGTGCTCCTTCTTGATGGTCATCCGGATGAGACTTGTGTCGTCCACCAGCGAAACCACGGGAACAACGGGCGCGAGGAGCGCAACTCCTGTACGCAAACGCGATCTCGTGGGGCGAGACGAAGGCTGTGCGGAACATGACATGGAGCGACCAGCTCTTCCGGAGCCCTCGCCCCGTTGCGACTCTCCGGCCTATTCCGGCTTGTTTCCGGCCGCCCGTGCTGCCCGTGCTTCCCGTCTCCGCTTCCTCCTGCGCTCACGCTCCTTTTTGCGCCGTTCCAGTTCACGAAGGTGGCATTGGGTATTCACCAGGCCGCGTCACATCTCCTCGAAGTGGGAGATCTCCTCCGGAACAATCTCGCCGGTGCAAGAGTCGACTTGGCGATGCCGCGAAGAAACCTGGGATGCAGGCCGATGCACTATGGCACCGACCCGGCCCAGTTCCACCAGCGCCTCCGCAATGAGGGATGCCTTCTTCTGCGGCAAGCATGTCTTGCTTTGCGGCTGCAGGCTGCACTATCACGTCCCCGGATCCCCGTCCATTATCCTCGCCCGCAAAGAGTCGCCCTGCATCCCCGCCCCATCATCCCTGCCCGCAACGAGCCGCCCCGCGTCTAATCCCTAGATCCCCCACCCCATTATCTCCAGCCCCCATCATCTCCTGCCCCATCCCCTGTCCCTATTCGCTCCCGGACAATGCCGCCCCGCGATCATCCCCATGCTGCCCCACCTTCAGGTGAATGCCGCCCCCGCGCATTCACATGCCTCCCCACACATCCCCATCATATCATCCCGCCCCATTGTGAATAAAACAGTTCTCGTTTATTTACCGCTAGAAGTACCTTAGAAAAATTTCCTAGGAATAGATATACGACATCCCTCCCTGTCGTATGTGGCCTACTCCTAGAAGGGTGGGATGGTTTGACGAGGGCGTATTAGGGGAGGAAGTAGTGAAATGGGCAAGTTCGGCACGCAGTCGATGCACAAGCGCCATGGAGTGTTCGAGCTGCGCTTCCAAGTGCTCGAGACGCGCCTCTAGATCCAGATAGCGATTCCGAGGTATATTCAATATGACGGATGTTTTGGTTTACAGGAAAAACACTGTTCGGGTGGGGGGGCGTTTCTAGTGATGAGGAGGGCATTACTGAGTGAGGTGACTTGCCGAGTTGGGGAAGCGTACCGCTGGGACTTCAATGTATGTACATTCTAGATTCACCGTTAGACAGGTTGTACATTTCTCGCCTGGGATTTGCGACCCATCGCCTACCACACCTTCAGAATTTCGAAGCAAAATTTCATCTGGGGCGGCACTTACATCCGACTGCAATAGATCACCAGAGGTGAAAAAAAATATTCAGTCAAACACAAGAAAAGAAGGAGTGAAGAAACATACTCTTCTTGCGGCGGCAGACATCGCAGGCACGCCGGAGACGACGTTTAAGTTCTTGCCCATCGTTCTCGTAATTGGGCGACAGGGTAGTCATCTATGTGGAAGATAAACAGGAGGTGGACGGGAAAGAAGTGAGCGAGCAAGATCTATGGCGAAAGGCGTATAGACATGGTGGTTTGAGAACAAGGCACCGCTGCCTTGCCGCTGCTAAAAGTGATCACATGTGGCATTGCGGTCACGATATCTGCACGTGATGAATGTGATCCCAGCAAATTCGGCAACCCCGCCATTCCAAGGGTGATCGGAAATCGGTTGAAAGACCGATTAAAACCGAAGGTGCTGGGTGGCAAAACCCTCGGCAATCTGAGGCTATTCCTGGCCATTTGAAACCCTTGAAATGACCGATTTTTCAGTAAGATGGCTCCGGTTGGCGGGAAGTGAAAGCTAACGGCATGTCGGAACACTGCCTCGAACATTAGCCGAGCGTGACACAAGATGTGCCTTCGCTTCGCTCCGGCGTAGGTGGGTGACATTGGGTGACATTGATAGGTAGAAATACTCTAAATTTTTCATTGCGTTGAAAGAAAGCATAAAATTGTTTCGACCTAATACGTAGTTCTCATGTGAACATACACATCATTACAAAATGCAGCCGAGTGGTCTAGAGTTGGGTGGAATCGGAGAACTGAAGAAATTTTCCGGAGAAGGCCGCAGGTTCGGGCGATACGGTGGGATAGATCAATGTCGAACTCTGGAAGTAATGCGAAGCTGCTACACACGATGGGGGGGGAGAGTAACGTGGTCGATATGAATCTGTTCGTGGGTTCAGGGAGAAAATTGAAACTGGAGAGTAACACTATCCGTGCCCGGCGTGTAGCACTGTTTAGGTGAAAGAAATGTGTTCAGTCAATGTACGAGTGGATAAAGAGCAGACGAGGAAGGCCCACCAGAACCACATCGACAACACAGGAAATCGGGGTAAAATACCTGCAGTATCGCAAACATCGGCCAAGATGACCATATGATGTTGCGCGGGGGATCCAGCATCAGTGATTTTGCTGATAGAGACAAGCGTGAGTCCTAGCTTCGGTGCGTACAATACTCCCTTCAGGAGTATTGTGGCCGTGCTGTTTCCATTCGGAATGCTGATTCGGATATCCCCTTGGCCTATAGCTTGGAACGTCCCGTTGTCTGCGGCTGTGATCGAACGCGGGGGAATTGATGTGTAATTGAGGAATTTGTGCCGGTACGGGGACATGTGGCGTGATGCACCCGAGTCGTAGAGCTCCGTCTCGACTCCTGGAGTACCAGATTCATTGGCGAGCATGGCAGTATCAAAGGACGAGGTAATCTTCTCCTCTTTGATGTCCTCTTGATTGCTGAGCCATTCATTGACAGATATTTCGACCCAATCGGCGATGTCATCCGTCAAATGTTGCGGTGGGCGATCCAGCCCATTCGGCGAAGCAGTGCGATTGATTTCCTCATCGCATTTGCAATCAGAATTATATTGGGAGTAGAAATCGGGTAAGGACTCAGTGTCACTTTCACCCGTTTGATCATCTTCTTCCTCCGAGTCTGACGAGTTTGCAACACTTTGCAGATCCGGCATCGAATCGCACTCGCTGTCGCTGTCAGACACGCTCTGCAGGTCTGGCATCGATCCGTTTCCGCTGTCATTGTCGCTGTTCGACACATTCGCTCCCGTGGAATCTGTGGTGGCGCTGCCATCTTCTTCAACCTCGAAGAAGTCTTCATCGTCGTCATAGTCCGAGAGCCAGCAACTTGTGCTGACTTGTGCGTGGCTATCACTGCTGCTGCGAGTCCCGCCCACTCGTCCTGGAATAGCTCCAGGTTCGATTCCACCTGAGCCATCCACACGCCGTCATCGTCCTTCGTGGTGGCGGTGTTCGCGGTGTTTGTGGCCTCCTTGGCCGTCCCCTTTCCTTTCTGTCTCGGTCCCGTGCCCTCCTTGCCTCCACCCTTCGCCCAACAGTCTGCTTTAACATGCCCCTTCTTGTGGCAGTTGTAGCACTTGACGTTAGACTTTGCGCCCTTCTTGTGACCGTGCTTCCTTTCTCCCATGGAGAAGGCAGTGTCGCGGTCGTCCTTCTTGGACTTGTTCTTGAGGGAACGACGGTCGGCCTCCTCATTGAGGCCACGGATGAGGTCATCGGGGGATAGAGTCTTCCCAAGCAGTGTCGATGTTGCGGTGATCGCGGAAAGGTAGGGATCAAATGAAGGCGGGAGCGATCCAAGGATAATGGCGGTGAAGTTCTCGTTGCCAGGATCGGCACCCATGCCAATCAAGTCAGTGCGAAGTGTCTGGAGCTTTTCCAGGTGAGTTCTAACATTCCCAGTCTTGTTGCAGCGCTCATCTTGTAGCCTGCGTCACAAATCCACAGTCACCATCCTCGACTTCTTCTCAAATTCCTCCGCCACCTTCTTCCACAACTCTGCCGCAGTATTCGCGTCTTCAACGCGCAAGAACAGGGCGTCGGGAATCATGCTAGCAATCGCCTGCTTCACGATGGCCTGGCCGGATTTGTATACCTTCAACTCCTTGTCGTATGCCTCAGCAGCGGCGACCTCTGCCGGTGTTAGAACAGCTGGCGGAGTCGTAGTTGTGGCAGGAGCGGTAGGAGCGAGGTAGGTCGCCAACAAATGGTTGGCGAGTCCGGCGGCGGCGGCAGCGTAACTGAACCGACTTTTGTAGACGCTCCAGTTGGTCCCATCTCCCTCGCACTTGGGGATGCGCAGGAAGAAGTCGGTGGGCTTCGATGTGGGGGTAGACATAGTATAGGATGAGAAGTTTGTCGTTTAGATCAAATAGATGTGTGTGGAGAATTTAGATTTGGGCGGGGCCCATAACCTATTGAAGAAGTGACTTAGAGAGGGGAAGTTCGCAGAAGAACTGATTTAATTCAGTAAAGTACTATGGCTTAAATACAAGTGAGAGAGCATAGCTATGAGTCCATATGACGAGAAAAATAAGGATCTTACTACTTAATGGAGACAAGTAAACACAGTAGAAATCAGCGCACAAGAGTCTGTATGAGTCGTAGGAATAAATAGGAGGCAGTCCATACATCAGGAACTGTCGCGCAACGGCGCGACAGGTGAGTCCAACTGAGTCCAACTATTGAGTTGAACTCGGGGTTCTCGGGTTTGTAATCCAACATCCCGGGCAGTCGTTGTTAGGTGGATTCTGCACTCCTCGATAGTGTGACGTGCCTTGAGGAATTCCATCCGTGGCGTCTCTTGTGTTGCTTCTTTTTATCCCCTTCCTCATGTTTCTGCTTCGCGCTACACCTATGTATAGCCCCAATTTGAACCGTTCACAATCCCCCCTCTCCACCTTCCGCGCAACGCGTCCATCCTGATGCAATTTTCACGCTCACTGGCCCCTACCCAGGGTAGCCTTTTGCCTTTTCCGGATGCCGGCAGTGAGTTATTTTAGTTCCTTCTTTCTACCTCATGGCTGATCCGCCTAGCGACACAGCAATGCTCTCTCCCTTCGCTCTCCTACCATCTCGCTCTTCCGTCTTTGCGTCTGGGGATTTTCTGCCATAATCTGCGCTACATCGGCAACACATTTGAGTCTCTGGTGGTGTGATCTCGACGGTCTGTGCGCCGTTGCCTCCAGGGATTCCCTTGATCTTGGAGGAATCACCAAGTCCCCGCACCGTACGGCTCACAATGTGGAATTTGAACGGATCCTTCTTGTGTGGAGTGAGCATGGAAACACACAGGCGCTCGCTCACTGTTCTCCTCGGTCTTTTAGCTTTAGTCTCGACATCGACCGCTCCTGTACTCGGTCCGTCTGTGGAGCCTGTGAAGATTGGAAATCTCCTCGTAAAATCAACACAATGTTCCGTTCTTATTTTACTGTACTATTTGATTCAATTCGCGCGCCCTGTGACCTGTGACATCGAGCAACGAACTTTCATATTCGTCGATTGCCCCTGGGGACCGTGACACAAAAAAAAAATTCGCGCTTTGCGCCAGGACTTCCAGAATTACATTCTAAGCTCAGCTGCCTTGATTCTGAGACAAGATAAATGAAATGGCACGCGCTCAGCAAGTTTCTATGACACCGTGCATAGCGAGACGGATCAGAATGATGCGAGATCAAGCAGAAACAAGCTGGTGGATCTAAGGCTCCAATCATTTAGTTTTTGTGTAGTGATCCAGGCAAATTAAACGGAAATGGTTTAAAAACAGTTTAAAACAGTTTACAAACGGTAATTTTCGGGTACACCTGATGGGTTGAACTATCAGATGCCGGCCATGTGTGGTATCCTTTATATTGTACTCCCTTGGAGTTTCACACTCCTACGGCAAGCACAACGGGATCATATTGACTTGTAGATTTAGCAATTTAACTCATACAGTACTCACACTGGATTGAAACAGAGTCCAGCAACGGGTGTTTAACAGTTCAAGCCTCCAAGTTAATTGACAAGCACCAAAAAATTAGCTGGTTGTATATTACACAAACTGGGAACATTTAGTCAGGTCAGTTGATTTTTTACAGGCATTCCAGCAACATCCATGTCCAAGAGCAGACAATCGCGCGCCGCGGCGGTGTGATTGCGCATCAAACTAATGACATTGAACCATCAATTACCATGACGGGAATGTACCCCGCCGTTGAGCACGACGGTAGTGGGTATGTCAATGGTTTGCCTTCAAGGGGGGTTAAAATAGACTTCAGGAAAACATCTTAACACCCCAAGATACGCTCAGATCTTCGTCTGTCCAACCCCTCGAGGTGGTTCAACTTCGGTAACCGTTTAACCGCTTTTAAAAACAGTTTTCAAACCGTTTGACCCCTTGGCTGAATTAAATGGAAACAAAAACAGTTAAAACCGTGTATAAATGTTTATAAACAGGAAATGGTTGGAGCCTTAGGTGGATCTATCGGTCTGGTTTCCAGTGGGGACACTGAGGATGTTGACACAGAGATGTCGGCCAAGGACACTTCTGATGAGGAGGCCGCACCCAAGGGCCGAGGCATGCGCACGCGTCGCCCCAACACCAATACGCGGGCGAGTTTTGGCGCCACACCAACAACAAGGACCAGGATATCCCCGTTCCTGGTATTGAGCTCCCGTTATCTGCCAAGTAGTTTCAATAGAACTCAAGGTTTTATGAGCTGCCAGTCCGATTCACGAGCGAGTGCGTGTGGGAGCGGGACAAGTCAAGTTTCTCCGATCACGTCAGAAATGGCAGCGGTGGGAGGGCCGCGGCCATTCCAACATCAAGGGCGCATCAGCAAAGGAGAAAAAACGATTTCGGACGCGTTTTTTCGCAATTTGTGACTTTTTTGACAAGTTCGCGCTCAGCCTTGGTGACCTGTGACAGGCGCGAAATTATTCGTCGATTTCGGGGCCTGTGACGCGTGACCAACGAATTGAATCAAATAGTACAGTACGCGGCTGCATATGTTCTTCAATCCTCCCGCGCGTTTGTAGCATCCCAAAGCTGGAGTGATGGCCGACCCAAGCGCTGGCATGATTAACACCACCATCTCGCGCTCGGCTTCAGGGTCGTCTTTCCTTTGCCTTGGGCGATTCGAGGGCCGCGACCGTCTCGGCGCCCCACGAGTGGACGGCGGCGGTGCTGCTGTTGGTCAACAGTAGGTGTTCCGCAGTACCGCACGCACCGGGCTCTCTAGCAGTCACAGCAGTACCCGAAAATACAAGAAACTTCCGTGATTCAATTGCCATTCCTTCAATCCATATCAATCCACAATGGCAGATCTTTTTTTTCTTGGATTGGATTGGACCCACGGCAGGTGACGCTGGCATTCGAATCGGAAATGGAACGCCGTCAAATGAAATGCCCGTGTAGCGTTGCTAGCGGACGGCGTATTCTGATCGGACGCTCACTCAACCAACCCCCAGCATAAGAGACTCTGTTCTTCTCCTACTAGTAGTTTGGACTTATTATCCGACACACCTAACCTGCTGTCGCCTCCCATTAAATTGATTGCTGAAGAAAGGCCTACTTGACCAAAACACGGTCAGACTGTAGCCGCTGCAGCACGACTCGGACAACATTTGTCCGTTTTCTTTCGCTGTTCTCTTGCTGCCCTGATTAAATTTTCATGCTGTTCTAATTGTGAGTACGGTTTCTAACTTTGTTTCGTGCGCCGGCAGCTTCTTCGCTGACTTTGTACTGTAAGTGATAGCCCTAACATCATCCTTTTAAACCCCTGACTGCATAGGCAAGTGCCTGCTGTTATTCATGGCATTGAATGACACCGTACAAACCATCTCCTTCGAATTCTTTCGGATTTCACTACTTACTACGCGTCTCTCGGGAAGAGGAGTTCAATTAGTTGTGTTCTCTTTTTAGCTAACTGACTGCAGTGTTCTGTTCTATGTAATTCAATCGATTTTTTTCTGTTTTTTTTGGAATCTGGAATCAGGCCCCATGTTCTCGGGTGGGAAGGATAGGGTAAAGGGTTTTGCACGAGTCATCCATGCTGCCAGAATTGGGTTGCGGCTGAGAGTGACGAAACGAATCTCCCTTCCCTCCCAACCCACACGTCGACAATACGCGACACTGGGACAATGGGTTAACTTTTTGTCCCGTGTCGCGGTTTCGTTGAAGAATTGCAGTCATGACCGTAAGTGATTGAGCACACCTCCACATCCATTATTCATGCACTGTTTTCGGATCCCAACTTTACTTAGGCCTCGCCTCGGCCTTTCTTAACTTCTCAAGTTTCATTTAAAATAAATGGGAAACCAGGCGGTGACCCGAAGAATATCTGGGCGCAGGCGTATACGGGGATTTGATACATCAAGTGGTTCTGGGGAGAGACCCGCGCTGATGCATCATCTGCTCTCCCCAGAAGCGCGTCTTGATGTATCAGTGAGAGACACCCTCTCCGGAGATATTTTTATGCGCGCCCCTGCCCGCTCGTTGCTCGCCGCCGCTGCCTGGCGCAGTGGCGGTGCCTCCCCCGCCCTCCCCCAAAAAGGCAGTAGCTCCGGGCGCTTGTACAGGCCTACCGAAACCTGTAATAGGTAGTCTAGGTTGGAGTGTTACTCACTAGTGGGGCTTCTAGGGCCTACGCATACGTAGTAACGATGCAACAGTTTCCCAAAACTGGCGGATTTGGCGGGGGAATGGCCCTATTTGTTGATGTTAGCATTGTTAGCTTCCAAGCGCAATACCTTGGCAATACTGCTCTCGCCAACCCTCCGCACCACCGGTACTGCTCCTGGCCCTCCAACCCCCCGGATTACTCTACTCACTCAACCCTGGTCCCTTATTTATCCTCTCATTCCCATCACTTTTGCCTCCCGCCACCCCCTTCTCGCCGTCCGCTTTCTGCCGCCCACTTCCCCGCCCGCTGCCGCCCACCGCCCCCGCTTCCCGCCCGCCGCCGTTTGCTTCCCGCTTCCCCGCTTCCTGCCACTTACTTCCGCCGCCCCGCCGCACCCTGCCACCCCGCTGCCTCCTGCCCTTTTCCATTCCC